>CM046946.1:59509461-60050491 GCA_025698515.1 Gossypium sturtianum
ATTCAATCAGTGGTAAGTACTGTTCCCACGTACCGTCAAACTCAAGAATGCAACATCTCAACATATCCTCGAGTATCTGAATAATCCGTTCAGACTGACCATCCGTCTGTGGATAAAATACTGTACTGAAATGCAATTTTGTGCCTAAAGCTTCTTGCAATTTCTTCCAGAATCGTGATGTAAACCTCGGATCTCTATCAGACACAATAGACAATGGCACTCCGTGCAATCTCATAATCTCATAAATGTAAAGTTTAGCTAACTTTTCAAGTGAGAAATCAGATCGTACCGGAATGAAATGGGCAGATTTCATCAAACGATAAACTACGACCCAAATCGCATCTTCCTTTTTCAAAGTCAAAGGCAGTCCAGAAACAAAATCCATTGTCACTCTATCCCATTTCCACTCGGGAATCAGAATCGGTTGTAGCAAACCAGATGGAACCTGATGTTTAGCTTTAACTTGCTGACAAATTAAACATTTCGAAATAAAGTCAGAGATATCTCGTTTCATACCAGACCACCAATAGTGTTGCTTCAGATCATGATACATCTTTGTACTACCCGGATGAACAGATAGACGATTGTTATGTGCTTCATTCAAAATCAACTGAAACAACTCTGGGTTTCTCGGAACACATAATCGATCTCGAAATCTCAAGCAATCATCAACATCAACTCAAAATTCAAAATCAACGTTCAAATCACACTGAGCTCGTTTTGCTATCATTTCATTATCAACTTTCTGAGCATCAAAAATTTTTTGTAAAAACAACGGCTTCGCTTTTAATTCTGCCAACACTGAACCATCATCGGACAGGTCTAAATGAGCATTTATTGCATGCAATGCAAACAATGATTTCTGACTCAAAGCATCAACTACAACATTAGCTTTACCCGGATGATAATCTATCACAAGCTCATAATCTTTCAACAGCTCTAACCATCTTCTCTATCGCAAATTCAAATCTTTCTGGGTCATTACGTATTTCAGACTTTTATGATCTGAAAACACATGACATTTCTCACCGAACAGATAATGTCGCCAAATCTTTAATGCGAACACAATCGCTGCCAACTCAAGATCATGAGTCGGATAGTTCTTTTCATGCGGCTTTAGTTGTCTCGAGGCATAAGCTATAACTTTTCCTTCTTGCATCAATACGCATCCCAGTCCATTAAATGAAGCATCACTGTAAATCACAAACTCTTTACCCGATTCTGGTTGTACCAAAACTGGAGCTTCAATCAAAAGGGCTTTCAACTGATCAAAACTTTTCTGACATTTATCAGACCATTCGTATCTCACATCTTTCTGGAGCAATCTAGTTAACGGAGTAGCTATCATCGAGAATCCTTTTACAAACTGACGATAATAACCAGCAAGTCCCAGAAAGCTACGGACTTCAGACACATTCTTCGGAGGTTTCCATTCTAGAATAGCAGAAATCTTGCTCAGATCAACTCGTATTCTAGAAGCCGATACAATATGTCCCAGAAAACTGACTTCACGCAACCAAAATTCACATTTACTGAATTTCGCATACAAATGCTTTTCTCGCAAAGTTTGCAACACGATTCTCAGATGTTCAACATGTTCAGTTTCATCCCGTGAATAAATCAAAATGTCGTCAATAAATAAACAACAAATCGATCTAGGTACGGTCTGAAAATTCTGTTCATCAGATCCATAAAAATAGCAGGAGCATTCGTTAGTCCGAAAAGCATAACTAAAAACTCATAATGCTCGTACCTCGTTCTGAAAGCAGTTTTTAGAATGTCTGAATCTTTCACTCTCAACTGGTAGTATCTCGATCTCAGATCCATCTTAGAAAACACAGTGGCTCCTTTTAGCTGATCAAACAAATCGTCAATCCTGGGCAACAGATATTTGTTCTTTATGGTCACTTTGCTCAACTGACGATAATCAATGCACATTCTCATCGTGTCATCTTTCTTTTTCACAAACAGAACAGGAGCACCCCAAGGTGAGAAACTCGGTCTTGCGAACCCTCTGTTAGTCAACTCTTGCAACTGTGACTTTAACTCTTTCAACTCTGTTGGTGCCATTCTATACAGAGCTATCGAAATACGTGACGTACCAGGCAACAGATCAATACCAAATTCAACTTCACGTATCAGAGGCAATCCCGGCAATTCTTCAGGGAATACATTAGAAAACTCACAAACAACTGGCACTGATTCAAATTTCTTTTCAGACACTTTCGTATCAATCCCATAAGCAAAATATGCCCCATATCCCTTTTTCACATATCTTTGAGCTTTCAATACATATATCACAGCATGCAATCCATTCAATCATTAGACTCAACCCAAACTATTTCATCATTCGGACATCTCAAATCAATAATCTTTCTTTTACAATTCACCACAACATCATGCAATGTCAACCAGTCCATACCCAGAATTATATCAAACTCATCAAATGGTAATAGCATCAAATCAGTAGGAAAACAAATATCTCGAAACGTTAACGGACAGGTTTTGCATACTTTGTCAACCAGGACACTTTTACCTAAGGGGTTCGATACTTTTATAACAAATCTAGTAGACTCTACAGGCAAAGTCTTACTGGATACCAAATTCATGCATATATACGAATGAGTAGAACCAGGGTCTATCAATGCAATCACAGAAGTATCATAAAGAGTAAATGTACCCGTTATAACATCCGGAGATGAAGCTTCCTCACGAGCTCGGATGGCATATGCTCTGGCAGGTGCTCTAAATTCGGATCTCGCAATAGTATCTCTCGTAGTTTTCTGACTACCACTGACATTTCTTACATTTCGGGAAGGTCTACCTCTCACTGGAGCATTATCGGATTTCAGATTCTGGGCAGTCTCCTGCTCAACAGACTCTGGGCAATCATGATTGAAATAATCTAATGATCCACATCTGAAGCAAGCCCAATCATTCAATCTACAACTTCCCAGATGTCTTTTACTACAATGCTTACACTCAGGTTGTTCGGATCGAACATTTCCAACACTTGGCATTGATGTTGCCAGAGCTTTGGAACTCAAATGTGATCTAGCTCGATCTCTATTAGAATGTCCCACATTAACTCTCGAACGAATTTGTTCATATCTGAATTTCTTTGAAGCAGACTGAAATGATTTGCTTGGAAATCTCTTTCTCGCATCCCTGATTTCTTACTCAGCTTTTCTTTTATCTTTTCCAAGTGTCTCAGCTTTACACGCTCGATCAATAAGCACAACAAACTCTTTTATCTCCAAAATCCCGACTAACAAATGAATATCTTCATTAAGGCCATCTTCAAATCTTTTACACATTATTGCTTCCGACGATACACATTCTCGGGCATACTGACTCAGTCTCACGAACTCTCGTTCATACTCAGTGACAGACATGCGACCTTGCTACAATTCCAGAAATTCCTTTCATTTCTGATCTATAAATCTTTGACTAATGTATTTCTTCCGGAACTCATTCTGAAAGAAATCCCATGTGACTCTCTCTTTCGGAACAACAGAAATCAAAGTCTTCCACCACTGATAGGTCGCGTCTCGTAACAAAGAAACAACACATTTAATACTTTCTTCTGGAGTCAAAGACATCTCTTCAAATACTCGGATAGTGTTTTCTAACCAAAACTCGCCTCTTTCGGCATCATCATCACTGGTGGCCCTAAACTATTCAGCCCCATACTTACGGATTTTGTCAACCAGAGGCTTATTTAACAGATTCAGATTTGTAGTCGGGGGCATAGCAGATGTCTGAGAGGGATTAGATGGGGGCGGAGGTTGTGAAACAGCTGGATTATTTCTCACAAACTGATTGAACCACTCACTCATCATTTGGAAGAAAGCTTGTTTAGCTTTTCCCTCTTGACCACTCGTAGCCAGTCTCGAATCAGATGGCGATGTCCCTTGAGCGGGAGCAGGCGCATTACTTTCTATATCGTCAGCTACGACTTTTTCGGAATCCATTAATATACGAAAATCACATTATATACGTCAGGATTCATCACACTATCACAATTCAGATATATGGCATGTATAGCTAGACTCTTACACGCTACGTTAGTCCGAGAATCGACTAAACTGTAGCTCTGATACCAACCAAATGTAACACCCCTAACCCATATCCATCGCCAGATTAGGGTTAAAGGCGTTACCGAACAGATCAGAGACTTTTACGGACAATTCATAACATAGTCATCAATCACAATCAGATCGAAATGTCCCTTAAATAGGTCAACGAGACCTTTAACATGCTTTAGAATAGGGTCGGGACTAAACCGAACACATACTAAAATTCTCGAAAATTTAAAACCTTTTTCAACACTGTAGAGGTCACACGCCCGTGCAGTTAGGCCGTGTGCCTCCCACGGCTACTAGACACACCCATGTGTCCTGGTCGTGCCAAAACAGAGCATGTATACTGGCTTATCCACACGGCCATCAGGCACGCCCGTGTGCCATGGCCGTGTAAAATTAGGCTAGCTACTGACTTGTTCCCACAGCCACTAAGCACGCCCGTGTGCCATGACCGTGTACCCTACTCAGGCACACCTCGAAGTGGCCCTTGAGCCACACGGAAGAGACACACGCCCGTGTCTCTTGGCCATGTATGCAAAATAGGCCATTTGCAAGGCCAAAATACCACCCACACTTAGGTCATCCCTACAAGCATAAACAAGCATATTTCTCAATACAATGGTAACCAAAAACACACCAAATGGTCATCATATTATCCCAATTCAATCTCATTTCTAAACATGTCAATTTACACAATCAATTCACATGTAAATCCAAGCATAACTCATCCACAACTTCACTAAATCACTATGGCATCAATTCATCAATAAGCTTACCTTTCATAAGGCCATTTTGCTAACAAGCCATACCAAAACATGCATCATATACCATATTCACTCATGCATATTACCAACAGTTATCTAGCCAAATCAAATGGCTATTTACATCTCAAAATTATACCAAATGACTAGCCTATACATGCCATATTTAGCTATATTCACACTTTCAAAATACCAAAACAAGTTGGAGTAGTGTGATGACGATCCTCGACGGTCCCTGAGCCTACAGTAGCTTTGACGATCTGTAACAAAGTAAACACACACACACAGAGTAAGCTTTCCAAAAGCTTAGTAAGCCATATACAAATAAACTTAGCATAAATCATTCATAAACATAACCATTGAAATTCATTAACATATCATCTTTACAAGCACATAAATAATCTCTTTGGCTCACTTGATCTGTCATTGCTTACAAATTCACCATATCACAATATCTCATTTGCTCATATCTCAAATACACATATGTCTCAAATGTTTCTATGCATCAATGTACATATTTACTCACCTTTCATGCTTATACAAAGCATACGTATCAACGTACCTGAAACAGATGTACAACTCACCTAGTCGTTCATTTCTCGAACTTACCCATTGAACCGTTTGAAATCTAATAGGATACTCAGAGTGCTCGAAATAGTCGTACAATGCCAACGTCCCAGACGAGGTCTTACATGTACTCAGATATCGATGCCACTGTCCCAGACAGGGTCTTACACGAATCAAATAAGATGTCCATGTACCAGACATGGTGTTACACGTAAATCTCATATCGATGCCAACGTCCCAAACGAGGTCTTACACGAAATCTCGAATCAATGCCAACGTCCCAAACGTGGTCTTACATGATATCACATAACGGACACCTATGTCATGACATACGTAATTCCTATCTATTCCTAGGTTCACACGGGACTTCCCAGACTTTAACAGCTTATCGACTTATTAGCCAACTCAGATTTCACATACATTCCATCTCAATGGATATTCAAAGTAATTCAAATATCATATATACTCAAATAATTCAATGCAAATACATTTACTTGTATATCGACTTACCTCGGATTCGGTTTAACAGAAACGGATATGGCTACTCGATTACTTTCGATTTCTCGCGATTTAAGTCTGTATTCTTCAGTTCTTGATCTATACATATTCAAATTTAACCCTTTTATTCATCAACTTATTCAAATCAATCCAAAAACACATATTTAGGGCAAATTTGCAATTTAGACCTCACATTTTCACATTTGGACAATTTAGTCCCTGTTTCACAAAACCACAAAATACCTCAAATTAACTTGTACCCATGTCTAGCCGAATATACCCCATGATCATATCAATTCATACATTTCATTTATTTTACAAATTAGTCCCTCAAAATTTCATTTTCTCAATTTAGCCCTAATTAGCTAAATTCATCAAAAATTCAAGAATAAAATCTGTTCATTAAACACATATCTTTCATTTAACACCAATACTCATCACAAAACTCACTATTTCATCAATGACACATCTCTTAAACATAATAAATTCTTCAAATTACAACATGGGTTTTATAGCATACGAAGCAACGATTACGAAAACGTAGAAATTATCGAAAACTGAAGCAAAACATACCTTAAAATTGGATCAAACCTAGCCGAAGCCTTGAAGGTTCTTATTCTTTCTTTTTCTTTTGTATATTCGATCAAATGAAGGAATAAAAGATGATCACTTTCATCTTATTGTTTTATTATTCTAACATTAACATCTATTTTACTAAATTGACCTTTAATAAACATATAAGATAAAAAAAATCAAGGTCATTTTTGTCCATTAACAATCCACTATCTCATAAATGGCTTAATTGCCACATAAGGCCTCCCTATTAAAAAGCCATCTCAATTAAGTGTCTTTTCATGAAGCATGCACATTTTGCATTCAATGCAATTTAATCTTTTTATAAAATTGAACACGCAGTCGGACAAATTAACTTACAGAACTTTAACACATGCTTAATCACACACAGTAAACACAGAAAATAATATTAAAATATTTTACTGACTCGGATTTGTGGACTCAAAACTACTGTTCCGACTAGGGTCTAAACCGGACTGTTACAAGCACTATTTCCCGGTCTTGCATTATGAGGTTTCTCTTTCTCACCCGCCTCAGGGCAATCTCTGATAAAGTTGTCTAGAGACCCACACTTGAAACAAGCCTTCTCGTTTGCTCAGCACTCACCAGAATGACGTCTACCACACTACGGACATTCCGGTCTACTCTGTCGGGCATTGCCAACACTAGCAACCGAAGTAGTCTGAGCCCTAGACCCCGAGAATTGTTTGCCCTTACTTCTATTTGAAAACCCGGCCGAAGTTGCTGATCGAGTAGAAAAATCCCTTGATTTCTTAGATGAGGATTGGTAGGACTTACTCAGTTGTCTCTTTCTCGAGTCACTGGACTCAATCTCAGCTATTCTTTTCTCTTTGGCCAACTCTTGAGCTTTACAGGCTCTATCTACTAACACCACAAATTCTTTTAGTTTGAGGACTCCAACATATAAACGGATATCTTCATTTAACCCATCCTCGAACATTTTGCACATGATAGCCTCGGTATACACGCACTCCCGGGCATACTTACTAAGCCTTACGAATTTGTGTTCATATTCAGTCACCGTTATTCGGCCCTGCTTTAGCTCTAAGAACTCTTTCCTCTTCTGGTCAATGAATCTTTGACTAACATATTTCTTTCGGAACTCCTCTTGAAAGAATTCCCAACTTATCCTCTCCCTTGGTACCACCGACACAAGGGTGTTCCACCACTGTTAGGCTGAATCTCTCAATAGAGATACCGCACACTTTATGCACTCTTCAAGCGTACATGACAGCTCATCGAATACCCTGATGGTATTCTCAACCTAGAATTCTGCCCTCTCCGGATTATCATCCTTACTGGCCAAAAATTCCTCGGCTCCTTGTTTCCTTATCTTGTCGACCGGAGGCCTTTCTCTCCTTACTACCTCTACCACCTGAGGAGCTATAGGAGCGGGCTGAGGAATAGGTGGGGGTGGAGGGGGTTGAGCATTAGGATTTGCACGAATGTAATCAGTGTACCAATTGCTCATCATATGGAGAAAGGCTTCTCGAGCCTCTTCTCCTTGACCCAAGGTCTCGGGTCTACTATCTACTAGCGTGGTCCCTTGAGCGGGAGCCGGCGCATTACTCGCAACATCATCAGCTGTAGTTTGATCAGGGCCCATTACTATATAAAAATACAAGTCAAACTGTCAGGAGTCGTCACACTATCATTACACAAATACTCTTACGTATCGCATGCATAGCTAGACTCATACTTATGCTATGTTAGTCCGAGAACTGACTAAATCGTAGCTCTGATACCACTAAATGTAACACCCCTTACCCGTATTCAACGTTGGAATCGGATACGAGGCATTACCAAACTTATCTTGCTTAAACTTACAACTTTGGGCTATAAAATTTGATCTAACTTAAAACTTCTTCATTTACAATCATAACTTCCCTATTATGGGTCTACGAGACCCTATACGTATACTCGTGATGTTTCGGGACCAAACCGAAAACTTTCAAACACTTAGAAAATTTTGACATGAAATAGGGCCACACGTCCGTGTGAAGAATGGGACATGCCCGTGTGGCATTGCACATGCCCGTGTTCCATACCCGTGGTCGACACTGACTTGCATCACACAGCCTATCACACACCTATGTGTTTAGCCCGTGTCCATCACACGGCCTCGACATGCCCGTGTCTTAGCCCGTGTGCCAAAACCTTGGCATTCTGTTTGTGACGTCATCACCTCACTAAGGTCACACGGCCAAGGCACACGCCCGTGTCCTTAGACCGTGTGTCGAATTAAATTTGTAATTTTAGGTGCAGACTTCACACAGCTTGGGCACACGCCCATGTCCATGGCCGTGCCTCCCACACGGCTGAGACACATAGTCGTGTCTCTACCCGTGTATCTACCCGTGTGGACATTAAAAAGGCTATATTCTAAGCCAAATGCCACCCTACATAGCAACCATACTTATACCAATTCATTACAACAAAGATCATGACCCTAAGGAACTTCCAAAAACTCAATTCAAAGCATCCACACAAGCATAAACTTCATAATTTCATCATCATTGAATAAAAATAAACTTATCATGTGTTGGCCAAATTTCAATGACCATTTACAAAATGACTTTGATAACTTAAATAGCCGACACATTGGCTATCAAAATGACATAACAAAGTACCCAAATCCTACACATGCTATACTCAAAATGAATCTAACTTGGCTATACCAAAACGTAGTCGATAGTGTGATTTCTGAACTCCGACGTCCCATGAACCCTCGAACTAACTTGGCAATGCTACATGGAATAGGGAAATGAGAGGGGTAAGCAAAAAGCTTAGTAAGTTTGCGTGAAGATAAATAGCAACAATAAGTTCATAATGACATCAATTCATGGCATTGGATAACCACACAAAGTCATAAACATTTGCCATAACTTACTTGTACTTGTTCTTATCTAGCATATACCATGTCACATATCATAAACTTTCCTCGTGAATTATTCACGGGTACCTGTATTCACTCAATCACATGACTTTAGTACTAATCCCATTTCTATTTCCAAGCTTATCTATTTATCCCACTAATTCACTAGGGATACTCAAAGACGAGTATTCATCATCATTAACATAAACACGAAGCCAATGCCACATCCCAGACGTGGTCTTATATGGGGTCCCCTCTGAGTGCCGATGCCATATCCTAGATATGGTTTTATATGGAATCTCACTTCAAGTATCGATTCCATATCCCGGATATGGTCTTATACGATTCTCATATTCAATACCGAAGCCATATCCAGGATATGGTCTTATACAGAATCTCAATTCAGTGTCGAGGCCATGTCCCCGACATGGTCTTACACGGGACCTTATTCATCTCATGTCTTGATGATAACATTTTCACATTTATTATAGTCCAACCGGGACTTCAACATCTCAACTTTTATCATCTTTCCCATTCAACACCAATACTCAATTTCATAGAATTTCATGTAACATTATAATATCAAACATTCTCAAACATACTAGCATAAATGTTGAATTTATCACATACAAACTTACCTCAATTTCAAAATAAGCTAGATCGTCAATCTAGTCCGATACTTTGTTCTTTCCCCGGTCGAGGTAAATTCTTGGTTCTTCTTAATCTATAATAGCAAATTAGCTCATTTAACAGTCACATTAATAAATGCATTTCAATAATCATGCTTTGGCAAAATTACTATTTTTCCCTTAGACTTTTACAAAATGACCATTTTACCCCTAGGCTCGAAAATCAATCCTAATCAAATTTCTACCTTTATCGAGCCTAAGTGAACATTTATTTCTCTTATGGCTACTATCAAAACTCAACATTTCACACATTTACTACATACTTTACAACCTTTACAAAAAGGTCCTTTTAGGTGTTTTCATGATAACACCCTTCAGAAAAGTTGTTCATCTAACAACTAAGACTCATTTTTACCCATAAAAATGCAGCAAACTACTTTAAAGATCTCATGGCAAAACTTTAAACTCTTCACCATCTTACAAAATAGTCCCCTCTTTAGAAAGCTTAAGCTTTAGGAGTTCCAAAAGTACAATTTTTATCAAGAAAGGATCACTAGAACACTTACTTGTAAAGAGAAGAGTGTGCTGAAATTTTTGAAGCTTTCAAACCCCTATTTGCTGCTAATTTTTAGTGGAAGAATGAAGGAGAAAAGATGATATCTTTTCTTTCTTTATTTGAATATAAATTAATCAATTTAGTCACCAACCTTTACCAACTTTGACCAATTTTGACTCCCTTGTCCCCTATGGTCGGCCAACTATTATTTAAGGGGCTAATTGCCCTTTAAAGACCTCCAAATAATATTCCATAGCTATTTGGCGCCCTTAGCTTGTAAAATTGAACTTTCGCATTTTATGCAATTTAGTCTTTTTTCGCGATTAAACATGAAATCGCTAAAATTAAAGCACCACAATTTTCATACACTTATATAATCATGCTCTAACTCATAAAATATCATGAAAATAATTTTCTCTAACCTTGGATTAGTGGTTCCGAAACCACTGTTCCGATTAGCCCCTAAATTTGGTTATTACAGGGCCAATATGAGCCTAGGGAAGTGTAACACCCCTAACCCGTATCCTTCGCCGAAATAGGGTTTCGAGGTATTATCGAAACTTTTAGAACATTTTCAAATAATTCAAGTAAAATACTATTCATTAATCGAGATCATTCAAAACGTCCCCTAATTCGACCCTCGAGGCCCAATACGAGTGTTAGAATCGAGTCGGGACTTAATCGGGACATCTAAGAATTTTTCACAAAATTTCAAAAATTTTCCAAGTTGTAGGGCTCACACGCTCGTGTGGTCCAAGGGACACGCCCGTACCTCAGGCCGTGTTCGATTTAGGTTGCTCTCTGACTTACGCCACGTGGCCATACCACATGGCCGTGTGCTAGGCCGTGTGGTTAATTAATTCAATTCAAATTTGGTGCAGGTTTCACACGGCCAAGACACACGCCCGTGTTCAAGATCGTGTCTCCCACACGGCTGAGACACACGCTAGTGTCTCTGCCCGTGTGCTCAATTCTGAGCAATCTATTTTTCTCAAATTTAAGGTGCAAGGGACACACGGCCAGGCCACACGCCCATGGGGTAGGCCGTGTGTCACACACGGTCTAGACACACGCCCGTGTGGACAAAATAAAGCCATTTCTAGCTTCCTTTCTCACCCAAAATCACACCAATGACTTGCACTTAAACTCACACTCAAATACCAACTATTTCAAGCATTCATATCAAGAAAACTCTATCATTCAACATGGTATACCATTATATGCATACATGTTTATTATCTTGCCTTGGTTTAGTCCATATGATAGGCATAATTTGATCAATTACTTAACACATGTGTAGCTTCCATAGTATGACATTACAAATATATCAAGTCAAACCATTACTAGCCATTCCAATGGCTAGATTACAAGCATTGTTTATATTTACATGCCAATGTGGCCAATATAACCTATACATGCCATTACAACCGTATTTGATTTACCATACTGTACCGACATAGGCCAATGGATAGTGTGAGTGATGTCCGCCGAGCTTCCAATCCAACGAGCTTCCGATTTACTCTAAAATAGGGGAAAATAAAACGGGGTAAGCATAAAATGCTTAGTAAGTTCGTATAACATGGTACTTAACTTACCATTTATTATATTTAGAGGTAACTATGTAAGGCACATTCATTCAATTTGATCTCCAGCCCTACTGTAACAGTCTGGTTTATACCCTAGTCAGAACAGTGGTTTTGGGACCCCAAATCTGATTCCGTATAATATTTTAATATTATTTTCTGTGCCTATGATATATGATTAAGCATGTGTTAAATTTTCGTAAGTTAATTCGTCCGTTTGTGTGTTTAATTTGAGCAAAGGATTAAATTGCATTGAATGCAAAATTAGCATGCTTCATGAAAAGATACCTATTTGCCATGTCTTTAAAAGTATGGAGGTTTTATGTGGCAATTAAGCCAATTATAAGATAATGGGAGTTTAAATGACATAAAGACCATAGTGTTATTTTGTCTTATATGTTTAATAACTGGGTAAAATAGTAATTGAATAATTATGTTAATTTAAGTAAAACAAATGAATATGATAGTGGAGGTGTTCATCCATTCTAGCCGAAATTGAAAGAAAGAAAAAGAATAAAGTTGAGCTAGGTTTCGGCAATAACAAGCTTGAATTAAGGTATTTGTTGAGTATGATTTTTGATGATTTTTATGTTTTTGAGATTGTTGCTTAGTCTATTATCAAGCCCATGTTATAATTTGAAGAATTGTTGATGTTTATGAGATGTACCATTGATGAAATGGTGAGATTTGTGATGATTATTGGTATTAAATGAAAGATATGTGTTAGATGAACATATGTTGTTCTTGAAATTTTGATGAATTTAGCTAATTAGGGCTAAATTGAGAAAATAGCAATTTGAGGGACTAAATTGTGAATTTGATGGAAAATATGGGCTTGTATGATATTAATAAGCATTCGGCTAAGCATGAATATGTGATGATTTTGTGTATTTGATGTTTTGAGAAAAATGGACTAAATTGATAAATTGTGCAAATGTGAGGGTTAAATTGCAAATTGCCCTAAATGAGTGTTTTTGGATTGAATTGAATGTGTTGATAAATAAAAGGTTTAAATTTGAATATGTATAGATCAAGAACTGAAGAAATCAGACTTAGATCGCGGGAAAGCGAAAGTAACCGAGTAGCTGTTTCTATTTCAGTTAAATCAAATCCGAGGTAAGTCATTATACAAATAAACATGTTTGCATTGAAATATGTATGTTTATGTGACTATTGATAATGATAAATTTTTACGAGATGTTGTATATATGAATTCCGAGATAAGATCGACTTATTGATAATATCCGAGAAGCCCCGTATGAACCTAGGAATAGATAGGATTAGCTATGTCATGACATAGGTGTCTGTTCTGAGATATCATGTAAGACCATGTCTGGGACGTTGGCACTGATTTGAGATTTCGTGTAAGACCACATCTGGGACGTTGGCATCGATACGAGATTTACGTGTAAGACCATGTCTGGGACATTGGCATCGTATTGGTTCGTGTAAGACCCTGTCTGGGACAGCGGCATCGATATCTGAGTACATGTAAGACCTCGTCTGGGACGTTGGCCTTGAACGACTATTCCAAGTTTTCTGAGTATCCTATTAGATTCCAAACGGTTCAACGGGCAAGTATGTGATATGAATGGCTATGTGAATCATAAATCTATTTTAGGTACGTTGATTTGTACACTAAGTGTGTATGAAAGGTAAGTATCAATATGAACTTATTATGATGATTAGGTATGTTGGAATTATGAAAAGATATATGAAAATATGTGTAAAAGAGCCATATATATATGAGATTGTTGAGTTGATGAATGCGGCAAGATGTGGCCTAGTATATGGATCAAAGAATACATGTGATAAATTTGCTATGAGAATTAATTATGCCAATGTTCCTATATGATTATATGCTTTTCATGCTAAGTTTATTTGTATATGGCTTACTAAGCTTTTGGAAAGCTTACTCTGTGTGTGTGTGTGTGTTGTTCTGTTTTATAGATCGTCAAAGCTACTGAAGGCTCGGGAACTATCGAGGATCGTCATCACACTACTCAACTTGTTTTGGTACATTTTGGAAATGTATATAGCTAGATATGGCATGTATAGGCTAGTTATTTGTATAAGTTGAGAGATGAACTTAGCCATGTGATTTGGCTAGTTATGTGTTGATAATATGCATTAATGATTATGTTATATGATGAATGTTTTAGTATGGTTTGATAGCATATGAAATGGTTACTTTGATGGTAAGTATATGGATGAAATTTGAGAATATATGTTTGAACAAAAGAATGAGTTCATGAAAGGTAAATAGGGATGAATTATGCTTGTGTATACTTGAGTTTTTGTTGTGTGGATTGGTATGTTTGGAAATGGATTTGAATATAGAGGTTGAATGGTTATTTTGATATGTTTTTGGTTGCCAAATGTGCATGAGTTGCATTGGTAATTTGCTTTTAGTTTTGACCCTATGTGGGTGGCATTTTGGCCTTGTATATGGCCTGTTTTACCTACACGGTCAAGGCACACGGGCGTGCTAATGACCGTGGGAGTAAGTCAACAGCTAACCAAGTGTACACGGCCTTGGCACACGGATGTGCCTGGTAACCGTGTGGTTTAGTCAAGATCAACCACGGCCAAGGTACACGGGCGTGCTTGGTGGCCGTGGGGACAAGTCAGGTTCGACCACGAGTAAGACACATGGGTGTGTCTAGTAGCCGTGGGAGGCACACGGCCTGCCCACATGGGCGTGTGTCCTATATAACTTAGAAAAGTTTTAAATTTTCGAGAATTTCTATAAGAGTTTTGCATAGTCCCAGACCTACTCTAAAGCATGTTTAAGGTTTCATTGACCTATAGATGGGACTTGATAATGGTGATTGATGATTTATATTAGGAATTTTCTGAATAAGTTTCTGATCTGTCCGGTAGTTCCTCTAACCCTAATCCGGCGACGGATACGGGTTAGGGGTGTTAAACCTACACATATCCTCATTGCCCTTGTTAGTCATATTTTCCATAATAATGTCAAAAACATGTATGGGCTCAATAACAATCAAGTTTCCAGGCACATATGCTTTCCACAACATGAATTCATTTAACATGTATAAATCATCTCTTTGTATTACAAGTATAATTTCATAATAGCTCATCTCGAGTTAAGATTATTTCATGTCAGAACTTTACTCATATTTTACTCGAATTATTAATGTCACACGAGTAGTAGTACACTCAAAGTGTACAAGTCTATAACCAAGGATGAACTTATATTCATCAACCAAATTCCAAGTACAAATATCATCGTCTCATATTTCCATGTATCAATTATCACATATCATCATTTTCATGTATTTCAGGTAAATACATGTAATAACTCATTTCTTAATCATAATCTTCTCATGTCAAGAGTTTTACCCGTTGAATTTATTTGGAATATCGATGTTTACACCAGTAGTACACTCGAGGTGTACAAATTAGAATCCGTCAATTCATGTCCATTAGTACCCATAAGGTACAATTTCAAAGAGTACACTCTCAAGCCACGCATGTATACAACATGATTATCAGTCCAGGCTAAATCCTTTTTATGACATATGCTCTAAAGAGCTTGATATGGATTACCTGTCCAGGCTAAATCCAATCCATAACATATGCTCGAGAAGATTTACATCAAGATTACTCGTCCGGGCTAAATCCTTTTATAATTGAGGTCAATAGGATTACTAGATCGAGCTAACTCCCACCAGCAACAAATGCAGGGCCTCATTCATTTCGGGAAATCACATATCCATTGATTTTCCATTTATTCAGACGGGATTTAACATTTTTCAAGCATTATCAAGCATGTGATCAATATCATACATTTTTACATCCATGCGATTCAAATGTTCACATTCAACTCAAGCATAAAATTTACATTTTTATCACTTATCATTTATCGAGCATTATTGTTGATCGAACACATTTCATTTATCGGGCTTTGATGAATATGTGATCATTTCACATAATTAAGGCATTTATACAATTAACAAACACAACATTTAATTCAAGCATAAAAATATATATACAATTTAGTTACACGAACTTACCTCGACAAATGTTCGTGTACAAAAATCTACTAATCCGACATTTTCCTCTTTCCTCGTTCTAGCTCCGAATTTGGTCTATCCGAATCTATACGAGTAAATTTAACATTAATTTATCACATTTCACATTCAAGTGGACTCAATTTTCATCCTAGGAAAAATTACCATTTTGCCCCTAACTTTTCCATAAATTCCATTTTCGTCCCTAGGCTCGAAAAATGAAACTTGTGCAAATTACTCCCTATTCCAAGCCTAAGAAAAACCCCATTACAAAATTTACAGCACATGTATTCACAAAATTTCAGAATTTTTCCTTCAATTTCACAAGTTTACATTTTAGTCCCTAAATCATGTTTTCATCAAAAATCACTTTGTAAAATTTGTTTATCTATCAATAATCTTTCATTTTCTACCATAAATTTCTAATTTCAAGCATATACATCCATGATCCAAATTTCATACCTTGATAACTTTTCAAATTAATCCCCCAAATAGATAGATTAGACTATCCTGATTCCAAAAATATAAAAATCATTAAAAACGAGACTTGATTTCATACCTTATTGAGCTTGAAAATTTTTCATCCTCTCTCCTAGGGTTTCCATGGAAATATTTGGGGAAGATGATATGAAATTGTTTTTTTTTCATTTAATTAAATTGTCATTTAATAACTTTTCATCTTTCCAATTTAGTCCTTAGCCTTTTTTTATTTTTCCATGGATGAGTCATACCAAAATATCTACATACTTTCTTTAATGGTCTAATTACCATATAAATACCTCTAGTTTTGAATTCCATAGCTATTTAATCCTTATAGCTACTAGAATTCAACTTTCACATTTTATGCAATTCAGTCCTTCTCGTAATTAAGCACTAAATCGATAAATTTTTTGTATCAAAATTTTCACATGAATTTTCTAACATAATACGGTCCATATAATAAAATAAAAATAAATTATATTTTCAGCTCGGATTTGTGGTCCCGAAACCACTGTTCCGATTTCACCAAAATTTGGGCTGTTACAAGAAGAACTAACAAGCCAATTGTGTGTGTAGGACACTATATTTGGGCTGAGAATGCAAAGGGTGATGGTAACGTTGCAACATCAGCATGTGGTGTCGCAACATCGTACTTCGAAGCCAAGGAGTGACCCCCAAAATGCAGTGTCACGACACCGATCTTGTGGAGTCGCGACACTGGAGCAATGGAATAAAATTTTAAGTCAAGGGTTTTTTTCATCTGCACAATGCATATTATTCAGTTTTAGGGTTGCTAACTAACCTAGTTAGGCAGAACATATTGGCTATAAATATGAATGTTTAGCCTCAGTTTAAGAGGCTTGGCTGAGTGAGCCTTTTAAACTATTTTTTAGGATTTTATTTTCAGTTTTAAATTTCTTTTAGTTTAGTCCTTTATTTACAGAACAAAAATTTTTATTTGTTCTAGCTTGGATTCTATTTGGAACCAAGCTTTCATTTATTTAGTTTTTATAAATTTATTTTTGGTTCTCAAGTGCAATCGAAATATCTTTGCAACTATCAAAGGAATTTTGGCTTTTGCACGCAAATCGATATTATTTTTTAAAAAAATTATTTATTTTTTAAAAATATTCACGTCAGCGTGATGTACATGTGGCTGCCACGTGTTGTTTTCGATTGATCTATCAGCCACATCAATGAAACTTAACGGTCAAACCTGGTCAATGTTAATTGAAGAGCTTAACTGATTAATTTTTCATCCTTTAAAGGCTCAATTGGGCACTAAATTTTATTGAGGACTTAATTTATAACTCGGAGTTTTTTTTTCTTCTAATAATCCTAAATTTAATTTCGCTCTTATTTACTCATCAAAATTGGTTTCTCCCCTTTCCAAATATCAAAATATAATTCCAATATATAAAAGGCATAATGACTTTTTTAACCCTACAATTTAAAAAAAAAAATCATTTTAGTCATCCATTTAATTTTTCACCTCTTTTAGTCATTGAACTTACAGTTTTTGTCAAATCATCCCAAAATGGAAGAAAAAAGTTAACGTTTGTTAACTTTGTTGATGTGGCATACACGTGGATTGTCACATGGATGACATGTTAGCGTTTAATTAATTTTTTGAAATTTTAAAAATATTAAAAAAATATTTTTAAAACTTTAATGATTTTTAAGTTTTAAAATAGTTCTTATAATTTTTTTTAATTTTTAAAATTTTAAAAAATTAATTAAATATTAATGTGTCATACATGTGACAATCCACGTGTATGCCAAATCAACAAAATGAAAAAACGTTAATTTTTTCCATCCTTTTTGGGGTGATTTGACAAAAAAATGCAAGTTTAAGGGTTAACACAGGTAAAATATTAAATAAAAGGCTAAAATGATTTTTTTTTTAAAATTAGAGAGCCAAATAAGTAATTATGCCTAAAAAATTACCTTACTAATCTTATATTTCATTATTCCATGAACCAAAATGCATCCAAATAAGATTGGTTCACAATCATGTGATATTTTTGTTATGTAATTACCTGTTATATGGCTAATTTATATGTATATGCTGAAAAAAAAACTAAATTGAGAAAGTATGTTCAAATTTATGAAATTTACTGATCTACGCTGTTTTCGGAGAAAGAAAGGAAAACGTGTTCTACAAGGCATGTTTTCACTATTGTGTCAGTGAAAATGCATCCTATAGTGTGTGTTTTTACTCTCATGTCAGTGAAAACATGTTCTACAGAGCGCGCTTTTAGCCACGTCAGTTGAAGATGTATCTTCTAGGACGTGTTTTCACTGAAAATTAATATCTTTGCTCTGTTGGTAAGATGGTTAAATGTTAGTTGTTTTGTCCTTCAGTCCCAAGTTTGATTCCTCTCATATTCACATTTGTATTTTTTTATTTCATGTTGTTTTAAGTTTTTATGTTTTTAATTAATATTTTTGACATATTAATTCTTTTGGTTAGATGGTTAGATAACTATGATTTCTTTATTGAGTCCTAAGTTTGATTCCTCTTACAAGCATTTTTGTAACACCTAGTTTTGGCGAGTCCTATATACGGGCGTGTAGAATGAGAGAAATTTGTGAGACGCAGTCCTATCCACCCAATTGATACTTTCAGCGCATAAGTCGGGCGTAAAGTTGACGTTAGAGTATAATGTAAGGATTGTGTAACACCCCTAACCCGTATCTGTCGCTAGAATAAGGTTACAGAGCATTACCGAGGTTTATAAATCAAACGGACAGAAATTTCAAACATTTCATATTGTATCAATAAACATATTGAAACCAAGTTAAAACATACATATTGTCCCTTATATGAGCCCTCGAGGCCCTAAATAAACGTTAGAAACAAGTCGGGACTAAACTGGAAACTCAGAGAATTTTTCAGAAAATAATGAAAATTTTCAACACTGCAGGGGTCACATTGGATTGTGGTCAAACTGTATGGGCAATCGAAATAGGGACACACGGCTATGTCCCAGCCTGTGCCCGTGCCCGTGTAACTCATTGACTTGGGCCACACAAAGAAGCCACACGCCCGTGTGCCAGGCCGTGTACCCTTCGGAATGACTTTACACGCCCGTGTTCCAAGCCGAGTGCTAGGCAATGTAACAGCCTGACTTGCAACTCCTTGAAAGCTATAAGGGACACACAGTTGTGTCACCTAGCCGTGTGCCACACATGGCTAAGACACACACCCGTGTCTCTGCCCATGTGGACGAAAATAGGCCATTTTACAAGCCATTTTTCTCACCCAATTCGGCATGTACCTACACTCAACATTGCACATACTTACAAGCCATAACAAGGCATCCAAATCAAGCATAAACAAGTCATATATACATGGTACAACATCATACAACCAATATGCCCTTAGGCACCTCAAATGACAACATTAAAACATATATAAACATGTACTCTATTTGGCCAAATAATCAACTAACTACTAAGCATATTTGCATCAATTCATGCCATTTAGTTTACATATCAGACTTCTTAATTGGTACCAAATATGCCATTCTAAACTAGCACCAAGTCACCATAAATTCTTCATATTACAAAACAAGCCACACATCAACCATGTCAATGCTACTCATATACATACCAAAATATGCCAAACACAAGCCAAATCAAATGGTCATATATAAAATAAAGCATATAGGCCAATATTAACCAAAAAATACCTATACATGCCATTATAACTAAAATTAAATAACCGAATGTACCAAAAGAGCCGATGGATAGTGTGATATAGCTCCGACAAGCTTCCAACCTGAACGAGCTTTTGGTTCACTATAAAAACACAAAAAATAAAATAGAGTAAGCATTTATGCTTAGTAAGTTCGTATAACATAGAATTTAACTTACCATTAGTCATATAATAGGTAAGTAAACAAGCATATTGATGGGCTCGAAACTAACTAATATTTCGACAAAGGCAAGCGCACCTATCGAACAGTAGAATAGTTATGGTAAGTCCGGAATATCGTATCCTTAAGGACTAAAATTACAAGTAATAACTATCTTTTTATTATGTAGCCTAATAATTAAGGGATTTGTTTTTAATCTAAAATTTAACTAACTAATTAACTATGAGCGCGACAAAGAGTGAAGAGAGTAATCTAATGAATAAAGACAATACCCAAGGAAGAATCCACCTAGACTCCACTTATTATTCTGACTCTGAATTAAATGATTTATTCACTTGACTTGATCCGTAGAAATCCCTAAATTATGTTAATATCTCTTTCGAGACTAAAAACAACTGACTCTAGGTTGATTAATTGAAATTTCTTTCTAATTAAAACCCCTAACGTCGCATTAACTCGATCTATGGATTCTCTTATTAGATTTGACTCTAATCCGGCAGATTTATGTCATCCTATTTCTTGGGTTGCAATCAACTCTGCTTAATTATGCTAGATCTTCTCTTAAACAGGGACTCTTGCTCCACTGAATAAGCACATTAAACTTGAATTAATATTCCTAAAAACATCAAAACAAGGATTAGAAACACATAATTAAGAACAAGATCAAGTATTTATCACGTAATTCAGATTTATTAAATAATAAGATTCATCTAGGTTTCTTCCTCCCTAGGTATTTAGGGAGTTTAGTTCATTACGTAAAAGGAAAACATCATAGAATTAAGAAAACAACAAGACATGAAGAACCCAAAAACTTCTAAGGAACTTGATGGAGATCTTCAATCTTGGAGTGAATCTGCTTCTGAGATGATTCCAACGGCTTCCTTCGAGTAATCTCTGCGATCTACTCTGCATCCCCCCTTTAGGTATTCCTCTGGCTCGTATTTATAGACTTTAGAAGGCTCAAAAACCCTAGAAATTGGCTTTTTCTGCGTGAAAACAAAGTAGGGTACGGTAGGGACACGGGCGTGTACTCAGCCCGTGTAAGAGTGCGCAGGCCGTGTGGGAATTTGAGTGAATCGCGATCGACACGGTCTGGCACACGGGCGTGTGTCCAGCCCGTGTGATTCACACGGGCATGTGCTCCACCCATGTGGTTCTGGCTTGGCCGTGTGGATCCTTAATATGGCCCATTTTGTCCAGTTTTGGCCCGTTTTCCACTCCTTTCGCTTCCCTATGCTCTCCTAAGTATAGAAATAAAAATTTAAAGGATTAGGAGCATCAAATTCACCAAATTATATAAATAATCATCCAAAAAAACACGTTAAGCGTGGGTTTAAAATGTGTTACTTTTATGGTTTATCAAATATCCCCACACTTAAGCGTTTGCTTGTCCTCAAGCAAAATCCTCAACTCACAATTAAAATTAAACTTCCTTAATTCAAAATTCTTATCAATAATGTATTATCATAATTCACAAATAATTTATACATTGATATTTTAACCTAAAGAGTCCTAAAGATTCAAACAATCTAAGTCACAATTTTTTGTATCACGAAAACATAGGTGTTTCCCCTTATATAAATAATTACCTTTGATTCAAAACTGACAAGAATTGACATCCTCACTAAAGATTCACTCAAATCACTCAAAGTGTTTAAGGTTCAAGTTAAGCACTCAAGAGTCAACATGAAGAGTTATTACCATAGGCTTGCATGAAAATCAAATCTCCACCACTATAAAATGAGATGATACACAAATCGAAAGGTCTTTAAAAATGGTTGTAATGGGGCTTGGGTTAAAGGTGTGGATAAAGGCTGAATTAGAGGGTTAGAATCGAGATCGAATTGACAATTTACCTAACTAGAAAAATAAACTAAAACTGAATAATTACAATAATTGAAAACCTATCAATAGTAGCACAAGCTTCTTTTCAAGTGTGAAATTAACCGTTTAAGCTCAAATAACATAGAACTAATAATGAATATATTTTCAACTTTTTTTTATCACGTACACTAATAAGGACTTTAACAATTGAAATAAAGATCATAGTTAGGCAACTGCTCAAATCAAATCTCGACAAAAAGGAGCTAAAACAATAGGAAAAATTCTCAATAAATCAAAAAGAATGGGTCTTGGGTTAATATTTAAGGTAAATCAAGAAACGGTTTATTAGGATCAAAGGGGTTCACTAGGGGTTAATTATGAAGGTAGGCTTTTTGGGATAAGTGGGTTAAAACCTAGGTGCCTTTATCATATCAGTATATCACATCAAAGGTGTGGTTTCAATATGTATAATCGAAGCAAGTTCTAGAATAACAAGTCAATATTGACACACTCATAACCAACAATAAAGTGAGCAAGAAAAGTATATGCTCCCAAAGGCTCAAAATCTCACAAAAATTATGGTTTTTGATGTAAACCTTGCAAATTTCAAACTTCAAAGTAATATTTAAATTTAGGGAAACAACCTAACAAGTTTTTAATTCTTAAAATAGGCTTATCATGCTTGATTCTCTAATGTCTTAAAGTTTAAACCATCAATGCACAATTACCTATGACTTAATCCAAAACATATCAATAAAAATCATAAGTTAATAGAAATTTTATTCTAATAGTACTATGAGAAAATTTACTTAAGAACAAGACATAATTCAGGGATTTTCTAATAATACTATAATTAACCTCCCCACACTTAAGATGTACATTGTCCTCAATGTACAAAGACAGATAATAGGAATGTAAGCAGAAAATCATAAGAGAGGGAAGGAGGTGAAACTTCCTGAATTACGGATGACATCCTTAGAAAGAAGCATGATGAACTAGGCAGAGGTGAAGGTGGGGAAGAATACTCCAGTAGTTTGTTCGTTCCTTAGTAGCACCTTGAACCTTTTGAAACTACAGAGTCATCAGTAAAGTTGTAGGGAGTTTTAGTAATGGACTTCGTTATAGGTACTCGATAATAAATAGCCAGAGATAAAAAGAAATCAAAATATACTAATATAAATCAAAGACAAGAAAGATAAATAGAAAGAGTGTAAAAATTAAAATAAAAGAAACAAAAAAAGTAAATGGACTCAAAGGTCCTCATCAACAGATGGTTCGTGAGGTGGGGGTGGTGGGGATATGTGGAAGTGCTGAAAAATCTGTTGTAGAGTCGCCTCAAGGCCATCAAATTGTTGAGTCAATGAAGCAGCCGCATGAACTGGTCTTTGAGGAGGTGGTGGCGTAGAAGGTGGTTGCGCACGCGGAGTTCGCGTCGAGACCCTTCCGCTTGTTCGAAGCAGGAACGGTGACTTTGGTTTTACCTCGAGTATTGGTCATGGTGTATCATTCAAGCATCACCACAAGTAATATCGAAATAGTCCTAAATAACAGTATATTCCTAACATAGTGATTTTAAAAGTTAAACAAAAAGCATATATTTTAAATTAACAATAAAAAATACTAACTTATGGTACCCTTAACACATGAAATAAAAGGATCCTCAATTACTAATATAGAAAATAAACCTACTTAGAATAAGTAACAAAAATGGGAAATAGTCATAATCATAAGCTACATTTAAATGGAATTAATAATAAGAATAAAATAATAAACAAAATAAAGATAATAAAAGTAAAAAATAGAAAATAAATATGAATGAAAAATAAAGGGTAAAAAAGAGTGACCAACGGTGGCAAGGATGGTGGCCGGAGTGGGGCGCGACGGGTTGGGGAAGGGCGGCGAAGGACAGTTGGTCGATGGATTTCGGGTGGAGGAAAGGCTGGCGGCATAAGGTGGTGGCTGGTGTGGTGGTGGTGCAAAGAAAAGATAATGGAAAGGGGAAAGGGGAGGGAAAGAGAAAGGTTGAAAGAAGAGGAAAGGGGAAGAGTTTCAGGTTGAGGAAGAAAGAAAAAGGAGGAAGAAGGGAGGAGGTTGGTCGGTGGTGATCGGAAGTGGTAGGGGAGGGAAGGCTGCGGCGGCTACGGTTTGGGGGTTGGGAGAAAGAAAGGAGAAGAAAGAAATGGGAATTGGGGGTTTTATAAGTAACACGGTCGTGTTGGGTCACACAGCCGTATCATACGCCAGTGTGGTAGAGCCTCTAGCCCGTGTTCGTCGCGATTTGCGAATGCTTAGTTTTCACACAGCCTTGGACACGCCCATGTGTCCAGGCCGTGTGGTCCACACGGCCGCGTCGCACACCCGTGTGCTAAGCCCTTCGCTTCTCCCACGCCTATGTGGATTTCCACACGCCCGCGTGATAGCACACACGGCCATGTGGCCTGCCCGTGGAGCCCCCTGATTTGTTTAAAATTTGAAAAATTAGGCTCCAATTTTCACACGGCCTTGGACACGCTCGTGTGTCCAGACCGTGCGGGTGACACGGCCATGTCGCCAAGCCATGTTCCCCTCTGTCGATTTTTTTTATTTTTCAAAAACCTAAGTCCCCACATCCACACGGCCAGGGACACGCCCGTGTTTCCAGGCCGTGTGGGTCAAAAACCTGCATTTTAAAACATAAACAAAAGTGAAAATAAGCTAATTAGTAGGGTTAGTGCTCGGGTTGCCTCCCGAGAACCGCTTATTTAGAGTCTAAGCTCGACTTACCTCTCATTCGCATAATCATGGTGGTTCGAGGAGTTGAAACTCCTCATTCCTGCTATCAATTTTGTTAAAATAAGGTTTTAGACGAGTAATATTTACTTTGAAGGTACCAAATTTGAAATGAGTTACCTCGACTGTACCATGTGGGATAATATTAAGTACCGTGAAAGGGGTTGTTCCATTAGGTTCAGAAGTGGCAACATGAGGATCTGCATTATCCATTAGAACTCGATCTCCAACCTTAATTTGACTCATTTTATTTTTAGGCTCGTCATGGCTCTGCTTTGGTTCATCGTGTACTTTCAATTTCTCCTTAAATTGTGTTCGCCATTCATCAAGGTCCTCGATCTAGAGCCTTTGTTCCTCATAAACAGTTCTGTTCTCAATATGAGAAATAGACCATGGCTCATGTCATCTTTTTTCGATGAATTTCCTGCAAAGAAGATTGAGCATTAAGTGCACTTACATTAACAGGACTTGTATCATCTTGATCACTAGATATTCTA
Organism: Gossypium sturtianum; assembly: GCA_025698515.1. NCBI lineage: Eukaryota > Viridiplantae > Streptophyta > Magnoliopsida > Malvales > Malvaceae > Gossypium > Gossypium sturtianum. The sequence continues at coordinate 59,535,098 of CM046946.1, forward strand.
ACAGAATCACGTGCTTGGAGTTTAATTATGTCATCACCTACACGAAGTATTAATTCCCCTGTACCAACATCAATAATGGTCCTAGCAGTTGCTAAAAAGGGTCGTCCTAAAATTAAAGGAACGTTGCTATCCTCATCCATGTCTAAAACAACAAAGTCTACTGGGAATATGAATTTATCAATTTTGAGTAGCACATCTTCAGTTATACCCCTAAGAAATCTAATGGTTTTATCAGCCAATTAAATGCTCATCCTAGTTTGTTTGGGTTTCCCAAGACCTAGCTATTTAAACATTTTATAAGGCATAAAATTGATACTTGCCCCTAAATCAGCTAAAGTATTATTAACAGATAAACCACCAATTAAGCAAGGAATTGTAAAACTCCCTGGATCTTTTAATTTGCGGGGTAGTTTATTCTGTAAAATTGCTGAGCAAACTACATTTAGCTCAACATACGATGCATCGTCTAACTTCCGTTTGTTTGCCAAAAGCTCTTTTAAAAATTTTACTGAATTGGGCATCTGCGAAAGAGCTTCAATAAACGGTAAGTTAATATGTAATTTTTTTAAGAGTTTAAGAAATTTATAGAATTGTTCATCTGTGCGGTCTTTCTTTGTCGCATTGGGATATGGCACACGAGGTTCGTACTCTGTACTTACTAGTTTTGGTTTATTATGTCTTACCTCAACCTTACCTTTATTTACCACGTTTTCTTACCTCTGTTTTGGTTCGTCTAACCCTTCACTATCGTGAGCAGTAATGGCATGAAGTTGCTCCTTTGGGTTAGTTTCAGTGTTGCTTGGTAGGCTACCTTGTGGTTGTTCAGATATTAGCTTAGCAAGTTGTCCTATTTGAGTCTCAAGACCTTGAATCGACGCTTGTTGATTTTTGAGTGTAGTTTCGGTGTTCTGGAAGCGCGTTTCTGACACCAAAATGAATTTAGTAAGCATCTCTTCAAGGTTCGGCTTCTTTTCCTGTTGGTAAGGTGGCTGAAAGCCTGGAGGGGGTTGTTGTCTTTGGCTTCCTTGTCCTCCCCATGAAAAGTTTGGGTGGTTCCTCCAACCTGGATTGTAAGTGTTACTATAGGGATTATTCTGAGGTCTCGAATTATTACCCATATAGTTCATCTGTTCGCTTTCTATGCCAGGGTTGTAGGATGGATATTCTGTATTACCCATTCCTCCTTCATTCGTATCGCACTCATTACTGGATGTACCTGCGAAGAACCACACAAACCATCAATCTTTTTATTTAAAAGGTCTACCTGGTTTGATAGCATGGTGACTGCGTCGAGGTTGAAAACATCGGCTGCCTTTGTTGGCTTCGTCCTCATAACTTGCCACTGTTATTTATTCAGTGACATCTCTTCAATGAATTCGTAGGCAGCCTCAGGTGTTTTGTTGTTTAGTGTACCGCTGGCGGCTGCATCAATCAATTGCCTAGTTGAGGGGTTCACACCATTGTAAAAAGTTTGAACTTGTAGCCATAGAGGTAACCCATGGTGTGGGCATCTTCTTAGTAGATCCTTGTATCTTTCCCATGCATCGTAAAGTGTTTCTAAATCCATCTCCATAAAAGAAGAGATATCATTCCTCAATTTAGCTGTTTTAGCCGGCAGAAAATATTTAAGTAAAATTTTTCAGTCATTTGTTCCCATGTAGTGATTGATCCTCGTGGTAACGAGTTCAACCACTGTTTAGCTTTGTTCCTCAATGAGAAGGGAAACAACTGAAGGCGAATGGCATCATCAGAAACGCCATTAATCTTGAAAGTGTCGCAGAATTCTAGAAAATTTGCCAAGTGATTGTTTGGATCCTCATCCTACAAACCATCAAAATGAACAAACTGCTGAATCTTCTCAATAGTGTTAGGTTTCAGTTCAAAATTATTTGCAGCAACAGCAGGTCTAACAATACTTGATTCAGTATAATCATACATAGTTCGAGGAGCAGGAGGTAGTGGATTATTCTGGGGATCAGCCATCTCCTCAGTATTATTGGTATCGTCCTCTTGCTCTTCCTCTATATACTGTAGACTTCGCCTTATCTCCCTACGATTTCTGCGAGCGATGCTTTCTATCTCACTATTAAAATGCAAAGGTCCTGACGGGTTTCTTCTAGTCATAAACTAAAATTACCTGCCAGAAGCAAATAAAAGGAAAGTTAGCAAATTAAAATAAAATAAAAATAAAAATAAATTGAAATAAAAATTAATAATGGCTAAAGAAATAAAAATTTAGTGTTCCTAATATCTTAGTCCCCGGCAACGGCACCAAAAACTTGATGGGCTCGAAACTAACTATTATTTCGACAAAGGCAACCGCACCTATCGAACAGTAGTATAGTTATGGTGAGTCTGAAATATCGTATCCTCAAGGACTAAAATTACTAGTAATAACTATCTTTTTATTATTTAGCCTAATAATTAAGGGATTTGTTTTTAATCTAAAATTTAACGAACTAATTAACTATGAGCGCAACAGAGAGTAAAGAGAATAATCGAATGAATAAAGACAATACCCAAGGAAGAATCCACCTAGACTCCACTTATTATTCTGACTCTGAATTAAATGATTTATTCACTTGACTTGATCCGTAGAAATCCCTAAATAATGTTAATATCTCTTTCGAGACTAAAAACAATTGACTCTAGGTTGATTAATTGAAATTTCTTTCTAATTAAAACCCCTATCGCCGCATTAACTCGATCTATGGATTCCCTTATTAGATTTGACTCTAATCCGGTAGATTTATGTCATCATATTTCTAGGGTTGCAATCAACTCTGCTTAATTATGCTAGATCTTCTCTTAAACAGGGACTTTTGCTCCACTGAATAAGCACATTAAACTTGAATTAATATTCCTGAAAACATAAAAACAAGGATTAGGAACTCATAATTAAGAACAAGATCAAGTATTTATCACGTAATTCAGATTTATTAAATAATAAGATTCATCTAGGTTTTTTCCTCCCTAGGTATTTAGGGAGTTTAGTTCATAACGTAAAAGGAAAACATCATAGAATTAAGAAAACAACAAGACATGAAGAACCCAAAAACTTCTAAGGAACTTGATGGAGATCTTCAATCTTGGAGTGAATCCGCTTCCGAGATGATTCCAACGACTTCCTTCGAGTAATCTCTGTGATCTACTCTGCGTCCCCCTTTTAGGTATTCCTCTGGCTCGTATTTATAGACTTTAAAAGGCTCAGAAACCCTAGAAATTGGCTTTTTCCGCGTGAAAACAAAGCAGGGTACGGTAGGGACACGGGCGTGTGCTCAGCCCGTGTGAGAGTGCGTAGGCCGTGTGGGAATTTGAGTAAATTGCGATCGACACGGTCTGGCACACGGGCGTGTGTCCAGCCCGTGTGAGTCACATGGGCATGTGCTCCACCCATGTGGTTCTGGCTTGGCCGTGTGGATCCTTAATATGGCCCGTTTTGGCCCGTTTTCCACTCATTTCGCTTCCCTATGCTTTCCTAAGTATAGAAATACAAATTTAAAGGATTGGGAGCATCGAATTCAGCAAATTATATAAATAATCATCCAAAAAATCACGCTAAGCGTGGGTTTAAAATGTGTTACTTTTATGGTTTATCACATATCCCAATACAATTTGGCCAAATGCCTAAGCACATATACACACACCATGTTATCCATGTAATTACATATATAAGCCAATAAACATAGATGAACATAACCATTGATCAAGTTCCATATACATGTATCATCCATTTCATTTTTCATATATGTAACAGCCCGAATCAGACCCTAGTCGGAATAGTGGTTTCAGGACCACAAATTTGAGGTCAAAATAATATTTTAATGTTATTTTTGGTGTTGATTATATGTGATATAGCCTATGTTAAAATTTTGTGTGGTAATTTTATCGACTGTGTGTCGAATTGTGAGAAAGGACTTAATCGCATAAAGTGTAAAATACTGTGTACTGATTGTTAAGTGCTTAATTGTTGTTGTCTTTATAGTGTAGAGGCCATAAGAGGCAATTAAGCCATTATTAAGTTAGTGGATGGACATTTATAACCAATTATATTATATGTTATAATGTTTATAAGTAAGGTTAAATTTGTAACTTGATAAATGATGATATATATGTTTTAATAAAACAAAAAGGAATTAAAAAGCTATTATCATCTTTGTTATTGCCGAAAGTTAAAGAAAGAATAAGGGTTTGAAGCTTTGTGATTTTCGGCTAGCAATTGGCTTAATTTAAGGTATGTTTGAGCTCGGTTTTTGATAATTTCTACGTTTCCTTAATCGTTGCTTTGTGCTTTACAAAACCCATGCTTAAATTTTGTGAATTGATGATGAATATGAAATATGCCATGGATGAATTCACGAGCTTTGTGAAGTTTGGTGATGGATTATGAAAGATATGTGTTAGATTAACATATTTTGTCTTTGAATTTTTAGTGAAATTGAGTAATTTGGGCTAAATTGAGAAAAGTGTAAATTGAAGGAATAAAATGTGAAATAAATGAAATGTGTGGGCTTTTATTAGCATGGGAAAAATTCGGCTAAGCTTGTGTGAGTAGAAATTTGGTGTATTTTCTGATTTTGTGAAATAAGGACTAAAGTGTCGAAATGTGAAAATGTGAGGGCTATTTTGTAAAATGCCCTAAATTTGTGTGTGTGGACTAAATTGAATGAATTGGTTATTGAATGAGTTGAATTTAAATGTGTATAGACCAAGAAAGGAGAGGTTCGGATCGAGATCGAGGCAAAGACAAAGTGCTCGATTAATCGACCGTTTCAGTATTTCGACGTCCGAGGTAAGTTCGGACATAATACTAACATCTAGTTATGTTAAATGCTATGAAATGAATGTTATAATGATATTGAAATGTGGATGCTATGTGAGAATTGAGTTTGAGTTATGTGGCACTAAGTGTGCGTATTCGGAAACGTGTTCGAGATGATCAGCACTGTGTGTGCGAAATAATATAAGCTTCGACTTTGTGGTTGGCACTGTGTGTGCGATACCGATTGAAGAGTGGTTGGATATAATGCACTATGTGTGTGATGATAATTAAGCTTTGGCTAAATATCGGGGCACTAAGTGTGCGATTGAATCGAAAAAAGGATGATAGTTGATGGGAATGAAATAGTGAGTATTGAATAGCATATGTAAACGCCAATTAAGTGTTGGCTAAGGTACGCTCGAAACCTATGTGGTTGATGAAAATTATGAATGTGTGAATGGAAGAGTTAATTGAACATAATAGTTAAATGGTATGATATATGTGATTGTAAATTAATCTATGTGATGGTATGTTTTGGTATAATGTATTATGTTATGAACTTACTAAGCTTTGAAAAGCTTACTATGTGATTTGTTTCTCTGATTTGCAGTGTCAGTAAAGCTAGCTCGGATCTAGGGATCGTCAGCATTCTCTATCACACTATCGGCAATCTATTTTGGTACTTTTGGGAAAGATGTACATAGTTAAAATATGGCATGTATAGGCTAGTTTTGTAAGACATGTTTGAGATGTGTAAATAGCCATGTGATGTGGCTAGATAAATGTTGGTAAAATGCATGTGTGGCTTTGATATATGGTGCATATTTTGGTATAGCTTGTGAGTAAAGAAAATGTCTTATGAATGGTAATCTTAGTGATGGTATGATGCTAGTATGATTTAGTAAATTTGGGGATGAATCATGATTGATATTGAATGTATTCAAGTTGTGTAATTTAGTTCCTAAGTTAACATGTTAGAAATGAGATGATATGAGAGGATATGTTGATCATTTGACATGAAAATTGGTTGCCAATTTGTGTGTGGAAATATGCTTAAATATGCTTGTAGGTTTGACCCTTGTGTGGGTGGCAAATTGGTCTTGCAAATGGCCTGTTTTGCCTACACGGTTATGTCACACGGGCGTGCCTAGTGACCGTGGGGCTAAGTCAGTAGCTAGCCTAATAGCACACGACCAAGACACACGGGCGTGTCTAGTAGCCGTGTGAGAAAGTCAGTATATGGCCTAAGAGTACACGGCCATAGCACACGGGGTGCTGGGTGGCCGTGGGTGTAAAGTCAGATTCGACCACGGCCAAGGCACACGGGCGTGCTTGGTGACCGTTGATGTGAGGTCAGATTCGACCACAGGGAGGACACACGGGGGTGTCTAGCAACCGTGGGAGGCACACGGCTTGCCTACACGAGCGTGTAACCCCTGAAACTTAGAAAGGTTTTAAATTTTCGTAAAATTTTGTATGTGTTCTGGTTTAGTCCCGACCCGATTTATAAGTATGTTTTAGGTCTCGATGACCTACTAAAGGGATATTATGTTTGAGGTTGATATGAAATTGTATAACATTTCTGTAAATGTTTCCGATCTGTCTGGTAACATCGTTAACCCTAGTTCGGCGACGGATATGGGTTAGGGGTGTTACATTTTATTGGTATCAGAGCTACGGTTTAGTCGATTCTCGGACTAACGTAGCGTGTGTGAGTCTAGCTATACATGCCATATATGAAATTGCGATAGTGTGATGAATTCTGACAGTTATAAATGTGTTTTCGTTTAGTAATGGATCCCGATCGAGCAGTTGTTGACGATGTAGAGAGTAACGCGCCTGCTCCCGCTCAAAGAACAGTGTCGGCCACATCTAGGCCAAATGATAGTAGTGAGGGAGGAAAGGCTAAGCAAGCCTTCTTCCGAATGATGAGTGAGTGGTTTTCAGAGTTCGTTCGGACGAATCCGGCTACTCCACAACCTCCACCCCTACAAGTACCTGTTGTGCCACAAGTGATAGATCCGATTCGATTGAATAAACCTCATGTGGATAAGATCCGGAAGTATGGGGCCGAAGAGTTCAGGGCCACATCTGATGACGATGCTGAGTGAGCCGAGTTTTGGCTCGAGAATACAATCCGAGTATTCGATGAGATATCGTTGACACCTGATGAATGTATAAAATGTGTTGTTTCGTTGTTGAGGGATACTGCGTATAATTGGTGGAAAACATTGATTTCTGTGGTTCCGAGAGAGAGAATCACTTGGGACTTCTTTCAAAATGAGTTCAGAAAAAAGTATATTAGTCAACGCTTCATTGATCAGAAACGTAAAGAGTTTTTAGAGCTGAAACAGGGCCGTTTGTCAGTTACCTAGTACGAGCGAGAATTTCTGAGACTGAGCTAGTATGCACGAGAATGTGTTTCGACCGAAGTCACTATGTGTAAACATTTCATAGAAGGGTTGAACGAGGATATTAAGTTATTGGTTGGGATACTTGATATAAATGAATTTGTTGTGTTAGTTAAAAGAGCTTGTAAAGCCGAGGAGCTCAGTAAAGAAAAGAAGAAAGCTGATTCTGAAGCTCGTGATGAAAGAAAAAGATTGATGAATAAGTTTTCTCAACCCTTGACAAAGAGATTTAGATATGCAAGCAATCGTTCAAATACTTCATTTGGACATCCAAGTAGAGATCGTTCGAGGCAAAGTGCTAGTCCACGAACTCAAGCTCCGATTGAATCAAGTGTTGACAGCGTTAAGAGTAACAAACCTGAGTGCAGACAGTGTGGAAGACGACATGTGGGAGAATGCTGGGGCAAGTACAACAATAGAGTTTGTTATAAATGTGGATCCCGAGATCATTTTATTCGAGATTCCCAAAGATGGTTGAAGAGGAAAATGTTCAGAATGAAAGACCGAGTAATGTGACGGCTAGAGGTAGACCACCCAGAAACACAAGAAATGTGAGTGGAAGCCAAAGGGGGACTATTGACATAGCTGTGAGGTCAGAGCCGAGAGCACCTGCCCGAGCTTATGCTATACGTGCACGAGAGGAAGCATCATCTCCAGACGTCATCATCGGTACTTTCACTTTATTTGATATTGATGTCATTGTATTGATAGATCCAGGATCTACTCATTCATATGTGTGTGTGAATCTAGTATCAAGTAAGACTCTACCTGTTGAGTCTACTGAATTTGTGATTAGAGTATCGAATCCCTTAGGCAAGTGTGTTTTGGTGGATAAGGTGTGCAAGAATTGTCCATTGATGTTTCGGGATGTTTGTTTTTCGGTTAATTTGATGTTACTACCATTTGATGAGTTTGACATAATTCTGGGTATGGATTGGCGTACTCTGCATAATGCCATCGTGAATTGTAAAAGGAAGAGTATTGAGTTGAAGAGTCAGAATGGTGAGCTAGTTCGAATAGAATCCAATGATATGAAAGGATTACCAACTGTTGTATTCGCGATGAAAGCTATGAAAATATGTGAGAAAGGGTTCTGAAGCTTATTTGGCATACGTGATTGATACAAAGGTGTTAGAAAAGAAAGTTGAATCTGTGCTTGTAGTATGTGAGTTTCCAGATGTGTTTCCTGAAGAATTACCGGGATTACCTTCGATTCGGGAAGTCGAATTTGGTATTGAATTAGTGCCGGGGACCACTCCCATTTCGATAGCCCCGTATAGAATGGCACCAACAGAATTGAAAGAGTTAAAGTCTTGATAAACCAAAATAGTAACATATTTTAATCCCACATTTAGCATACTTTTGGATGATTTATCCCTTGATTTATGTAAAAAGGTGCTCTTAATCCTTTCTTTTCATGTCTTATACTCAGAAAAGCACCGGAGGATGAAAAGAACAAGAAACGGGCTTAAAACGGGCCATATGAGCCAAAGCACGAAATCGACACGACCTGGGCCCAAGACCACACTGCTGTGCCTCATGAAAGGAGTCCACACGGCCTGGCCACGATTCACACGGGCGTGTGCCATGGGCGTGTCCCTGCCACGGCCAAGAGGAGTTTTACTCGGATTTGGATGCTTTGAGGCAAAGAAACACACTTTAAAGTCTAATTAAATCCCCAAATAGGAATTGCACTCAAATTAGGATACTTGGAGGCCAAGTGACACATCTCAAAACCTATATAAACACCCTAGGGGGCAACTTAAGGGGGGAGTTCGGCAGAAGCCTTCTGCCAGGGCTTTTGTCAGGGCGGTTAGCTAGGCCAAAGAGCCGAGCCGAAAAGGTCACATTTGTGGGAAACTCTCAAGGGATAGCCAGTTGATCCATCTCAAATAGCCGAAATTCTACTTAAGACGGAGGATCTCCTCTTCAATTCCTTCAAGGGGTTTTAGGGATTTCTTATGTTTTGTTTTATCTTTTCTTCTGAGATATTTTTCTTTATTATTATGAACTAAACCCTTCAGATACCTGAAGGGGGATGAAACCTAGATGAATCTTGTTATTGTTTTCTGAACTATATGATAAATACTTGATTTGTTCTTAATTATGTGTGCTTAATTCTTGTGTTGATATTTCACGGATATTAATTCAAGTATGATGTGCTTAAGTGGTGGAGCAAAAGTCCCTGCCTATTCATAGATCTAGCATAATTACAGCGGAGTTGTTCAGGCGCCTAGAGATAGGGTGACGAAGCATTGCCGGATTAGGGTGAAACCTAATATGGGAATCCATAGATCGAGTTAATTGGATTCTAGGGGTTTTAATTAGAAAGAGATTTCAATTAATCAACCTAGGGTTAGTCGTTATTCGCTTCGAGAGAGGGTCTAATGTACATTAGGGAATCCTACGGATCAAATCAAGTGAATAAATCGTCTGGTTCTGTGTTAGATAACAAGTGAAGTCTAGGTGGATTCTTCCTAAGGGTATCGTCTTAATCAACTGGGTTTTTCCCAAGTATTTCCCCAATTCATTCTTTTTGTCTTTGCGTCTTTAGCTTAGTTATTAGTTAATTTAGATTAATAAACAACTTCATGTATTTTAGGCTAAATAATAGAAAGAAAGTTAGTATTAGTACTTTTAGTTCCTTTGGGTTCGACAATCCGGTCTTGCCTAAGCTATACTACTGTTCGATAGGTGCACTTGCCTCAATCGTTGTTATAGTAAATTCCAGGATCGATCACTATAAATTTAAAACTCTGAAATACAACGATCAAGTTTTTGGCGCCGTTGCCGGGGAACTAAAATATTAAGAAAGCTCTATTTTTAATACTTTAGCCATTTTTTTTATTTTTTGCAATTTATTTTTATTTTTATTTTTATTATTTTTTACTTTGCTAATTTTTCCTCTATTTTTCTTTTGGCAGATAATTTTAATCTATAGAGAAGATGGCACTGAATAATTATCAGTGGTAAGCGATGAGAACAATTCCTACTAAAGCAGCCAGTGTCTTCAACCTCGACGTGGTCACCAGGTTATCTAATCAGTTAGAGATGATGAATAAAAAATTTGATGGTTTGAATAGTCTCTCGCAGGTACACCCAGAAATATAATATGATTCGAATTTAGGAGGTGTGGCGAATCATGAGTACCCACTCTACGGATATGGCATCGAAAACGAGCAAGCTCACTATACGGGTAACTATTCTAGACCACAAAATAATTTTTATAATGACACTTATAATGCAGGTTGGAGGTACCATCCCAATTTCTCGTGGGATGATCAAAATAGCCAAAGACCGGAACTTCCTCCAGATTTTCAACAACCACCTCACCAACAGGAAGAGGAGTCGAACATTGAAGAGATGCTGACAAAATTCATGGCAGCCACAGATAGCCGTCTCCAAGACACTGAGACAACACTTAAAAACCAACAAACATCGATTGAAGGGATCAAGAATCAAGTTGGGGAACTTACTAAGTCAGTTGGGGAAATTACTAAGTCAGTTGGACAACTTGCGAAGCTGATTTCTGAACAACTACAAGAAAGCTTGCCAAGCAACACTGAAACTAACCCAAAAGAGCAAATTCAAGCCGTAACAGCTCATGAAAGTGAAAGGTTAGTGAAATCTAACCCAAGGCAAGAGCCTGTGGTGAGTGGAGGTAAGGTTGAGGTAAGCCAGGATTTACCAAACCCGGTAATTACAGAGTACCAAGCTCGTGCGCCATACCCCAATGCGACAAAGAAAGACCAAACAGAGGAAAAATTTGGTAAGTCTCTTAAACTTCCAAAGAAATTTCATATTAACTTGCCGTTTCTTGAAGCTCTTTCCCAGATGCTAGATCCTAGACCTCGTATCAATAAAGAAGAAATTCATGAGGAACGAAGGCTTTGGATCGATAAACTAGACGAATGGAAGACACACTTCAAGGAGAGACTAAAAACACACAAAGCAAAAATGAGGCAACTCCACGAGAAACTTAACGATGGGACAACCCAGCTTAAGATAGGAGATCAGGTACTCAAAATCTTCCCAGATGGAACAGTCGAGGTAACTAATCCTAAATTTAGCACTTCTAAGGTAAACACTACTCGACTTAAACTTTATATCCACAACCGAATTGATCGCTTGAGAAATGATTTTCACCTCCTCAAACCACCATGACCATACGAATGAGAGGTAAAGTCTAGCTTAAGACTATAAATGAGCGCTTCTCGGGAGGCAACCCGAGCACTAACCCCATTAATTTTTACATTTTTTTTATTTTTACTTTTATTTTTCCTTTTAGCACCTAACCATAAACTAACCAAGGTACAGGTTTCCATACCACACGGCCTTGCACACGGCCATGTGGCCATCACAGGAAGGTACAAGGGCGGGGGCAACCACCAGATCCATAATCTCTATTTAGACCCCCTTCTTCCTTTTTCTTGTTCAGTTGTCTTTCTTCTTTCATTTTCCATTATTTACTTTTATTCTTATTTTTATTTACTTCTATTTTTATTTTTATTTTTATTTTCTTTATTATTTTCTTCTTATTCTTCATACCATTTAGATTTAGCTTAGGATACAATAAAATCAGACCGGCTACCTTGAGGATTCAAGTTCAAACGATTCGAGGCGCTTCCCCACGTTCACCTCCAATCCTATCCGGTTTCTTTTCATTAATTTCATCCATAATTCAGGAAGTTTCACTTCTCCCTATATTTTATGATTTTAGTTTTATTGTGTTATTATCTAACTTTGTACATTGAGGTCAATGTACATCTTAAGTATGGGGGGTGAAAAACCTAAAAAGGTGCCTAATTTTTTTCATTATTCTCAAATTCCTGAAATTGGGTGCCAAACTTTTTGCATTATTCTCAAATCCTGAATTATGTCTTGTTTCTTAAAGTAAGTTTCTCATATTATCATTAGAATGAAATTCCTATGATTTATGATTTTTATTGATATGTTTTAAATTAAGTCATTGATAATTGTGCATTGATAATTAAATTCTAAGAATACTAGAGAATCAAGCATGATAAGTCTATTTTTCTGAAATTAAAAATTTTCTAGGTTGTCCACCTGAATTTGAATGTTACTTTGAAGTTTTAAATTTACAAGGTTGATATCAAAAATACCCATAATTTTTGTGAGTTTTTGAGCCTTATAGAGCATATATTCTTTTTCATGCTCACTTTATTGATTATGAGTATGTCAACATTGATTTGTTATTCGAGAACTTGCCTCGTTTATACATATCGAGACCACACCTATGATTTGATATACAGAAATGATAAAGGCACCTAGGATTCAACCCACTTACTCCACTAAAAACCTACCTTCATAATTAACCCCTAGTGAACCCCATTTAAACCTAACAACCCTTTTTATTGACTCACCCACTAATTTCAACCTAGAAAACCTTTGTTTTTGTTATCCCCATTCCTTTTGACTACCCTTATATCGAGATTTGATTTGATTAATAGCCTAACTATGTTTTTTATTTCAGTAATTTATCCTTTGTTATGTATTTATGATTTGTTCTTAAAAAAAAAAAATCGAAGTATAGTCGTTATTCATTATTAGTTTTGTGATTAAGTGAGCTTATACGTTTGAATTCCAAATATTGAAGAAGAAGCTCGTATTATTAGTTTAAAGTTTCAATCCATTATGTAATTATTCAATTTATTGTTTCTAGTTAGGTATTTTATCAATTCAATCTCGATTCTAACCTTCTAATTCAGCCTCTATCCACACCTTAACCCTAGCCCCGTTACAACCATGACAAAGACCTTTTGATTTGTGCATCATCTCATATTATAGTGGTGGAGATTTGATTTTCAGGCAAGCCTATGGGATTAACTTTTCATGTTCGACTTTTGAGCACTTTTTCCTGAACCTTAAACACTTTGAGTGATTTGAGTGAATCTCTAGTGAGGATGTCAATTCTTGTCGGTTTTGAATTAAAGGAAATTATTTAGATAACGGGAGACGCATATATTTTCGAGCTACAAATCTATGACTTAGATTTTTTGAATCCTTAGGATTCTTTGAATTGAATTATCCATGTATAAATTATCTATGAATTATGATAAGATATTGTTGATAGGAATTAGGAATTATAGAAAGTTCGTTTTGTAAGTTGAGAATTTTGCTTGAGGACAAGCGAAAGCTTAAGTGTGGGGGTATTTGATAAACCAAAATAGTAACATATTTTAATCCCACATTTAGCATACTTTTGGATGATTTATCCCTTGATTTATGTAAAAAGGTGCTCTTAATCCTTTCTTTTCATGTCTTATACTCAGGACAGCACAGGAGGATGAAAAGAACAAGAAACGGGCTTAAAACGGGCCAAATGGGCCAAAGCAAGAAATCAACACGGCCTGGGCCCAAGACCACACGGCCGTGCCTCATGAAAGGAGTCCACACGGCCTGGCCATGATTTACACGGGCGTGTGCCATGGGCGTGTCCCTACCGCGGCCAAGAGGAGTTTTACTCGGATTTGGATGCTTAGAGGCAAAGAAACACACTCCAAAGTCTAATTAAACCCCCAAATAGGAATTGCACTCAAATTAGGATACTTGGAGGCCAAGTGACACATCTCAAAACCTATATAAACACCCTAGGGGCAACTTATGGGGAGTTCTACAGAAGCCTTACGCCGGGGCTTTTTTGTCGGGCGGTTAGCTAGGCCAAGGAGCCGAGCCAAAAGGTTAGATTTGTGGGAAACTCTCAAGGATAGCCAGTTGATCCATCTCAAGAAGCCGAAATTCTACTCAAGACGGAGGATCTCCTCTTCAATTCCTTCGAGGGGTTTTAGGGATTTCTTATGTTTTGTTTTAACTTTTCTTACGAGATGTTTTTCTTTATTATTATGAACTAAACCCTTGAGATACCGAAGAGGATGAAACCTAGATGAATCTTGTTATTGTTTTTCTGAACTATATGATAAATACTTGATTTGTTCTTAATTATGTGTGTTTAATTCTTGTGTTGATATTTCGCGGATATTAATTCAAGTATGATGTGCTTAGGTGGTGGAGCAAAAGTCCCTGCCTATTCATAGATTTAGCATAATTACAGCGGAGTTGTTCACGCGCCTAGAGATAGGGTGACGAAGCGTTGCCGGATTAGGGTGAAACCTAGTATGGGAATCCATAGATCGAGTTAATGCGATTCTATGGGTTTTAATTAGAAAGAGATTTCAATTAATCAACCTAGGGTTAGTCGTTATTCGCTTCGAGAGAGGGTCTAATGTACATTAGGGAATCCTACGGATCAAGTCAAGTGAATAAATCGCCTGGTTCAGTGTTAGATAACAAGTGAAGTCTAGGTGGATTCTTCCTAAGGGCATCGTCTTAATCAACTGAGTTTTTCCCAAGTATTTCCCCAATTCATTCTTTTTGTCTTTGTGTCTTTAGCTTAGTAATTAGCTAATTTAGATTAATAAACAACTTCATTTATTTTAGGGTAAATAATAGAAAGAAAGTTAGTATTAGTACTTTTAGTTCCTTTGGGTTCGATAATCCGGTCTTGCCTAAGCTATACTACTGTTTGATAGGTGCACTTGCCTCAATCGTATTTATAGTTAATTCCAGGATCGATCATTATAAATTTAAAACTCTGAAATACAACGATCAAGTCTCAGTTGCAGGAGTTGACTGACAGAGAATTTGCACGATCGAGTTTCTCACCCTGGGGAGCTCCTGTGTTATTCGTGAAAAAGAAAGATGGAACTATGAGAATGTGTATTGATTATCGACAGTTGAACAAAGTAACGATAAAGAACAAATATCCGCTGCCTCGTATTGATGATTTGTTTGATCACCGAGAGGAGCTACTCTGGTGTTTTCAAAGATAGATTTGAGATCAAAGTTACTATCGGTTAAGAGTTAAAGAATTCAATGTTCCAAAAACTACTTTTAGAACGAGGTACGGACATTACGAATTCTTAGTGATGCCTTTCGGACTAACAAATGCTCTTGCAGTGTTTATGGATCTTATGAATCGGATATTCAGATCATATTTGGATCGCTTTGTAGTGGTGTTCATTGATGATATTTTGATCTATTGGTGTGATGAGATGTAGCATGTCGAGCATTTGAGAATCGTGCTACAAACTCTACGTGAGAAACAGTTGTATGCTAAGTTTAGTAAATGTGAATTTTGGTTGCGTGAAGTTGGTTTTGTGGGGCATATTGTGTCATTTGCCGGGATACGAGTTGATCCTAGTAAAATCTCTGCTATATTAGAATGGAAGCCTCCGAGAAATGTGTCTGAAGTCCGTAGTTTTCTGGGACTAGCGGGATATTATAGACGGTTTGTGAAAGGCTTCTCGATGATTGCAACTCCATTGACGTAGTTGCTACAAAAAGATGTTAAATTTGAATGGTTAGAAAAGTGCCATCGGAGTTTTGAGCAATTGAAACTGTTGTTGACAGAAGCACCAGTGTTAGTTCAACCAAAATCGGGAAAAGAATTCATAGTTTACAGTGATGCATCGTTGAATGGTTTGGGCTGTGTGCTGATGTAAGAAGGCAAACTTATTGCTTATGCTTCGAAGCAGCTAAAGCCGCATGAAAAGAATTACTCGACGCACGACCTTGAATTGGTCGCGATTGTGTTCGCATTGAAAATATGGCGTCATTATTTATTTGGTGAGAAGTGTCATATCTTTACAGATCATAAGAGTTTGAAGTACTTGATGACTCAGAAAGAATTGAATTTGCGACAGAGAAAATGGTTAGAGTTGTTGAAAGATTACGAACTTGTGATAGATTACCACCCGGGTAAAGCTAATGTTGTAGCTGATGCTTTGAGCCGAAAGTCCATATGTGCTTTGCGAGCAATGAATGCTCAGAAAGATCTGTGTGATGATAGTGCGGTTATGGTCGAGTTGAAAATAAAACCGATGTTTGTACATCAGATTCGTGATGCTCAGAAAAGTGATGTTGAAATGATGGTTAAACGAACTCAATGTGAATCGAATGCTGAATCAGAATTTCGAGTTGATAGTGAAGATTGTTTGAGATTTAGAGATCGGATTTGTATTCCGAGAAATTCAAAGTTGATTTTGATGATTTTGACTGAAGCTCACAATAGTCATTTGGTTGTACATCCGGGAAGTACGAAAATGTATAATGATCTCAAATGGTTCTATTGGTGGCATGGTATGAAAAGGGATATTTCCGACTTTGTGTCGAAGTGTTTGGTTTGTCAGCAAGTTAAGGCTGAACATGAAGTTCCGTCCGATTTGTTACAACCGATTATGATTCCTGAGTGGAAATGGGAGAGAATTACGATGGACTTTGTGTCGAGTTTGCCCTTATCTCCGAGTAAGAAAGATGCAATCTGGGTGATAGTGGATAGATTGACGAAATCAGCCCATTTCGTTCCGGTGAGAACTGATTATTCTTTAGATAAGTTAGCTGAATCGTATATTGCCGAGATAGTGAGATTGCACGGAGTACCACTATCTATAGTGTCTGACAGAGATCCGAGGTTTACCTCTCGATTTTGGAGGAAATTGCAGGATGCGTTAGGCACAAAATTGCATTTCAGTACTGCTTTTCATCCTCAAACAGATGGTCAATCTGAGCGAATCATCCAGGTTCTTGAAGATATGCTGAGATGCTGTATTCTTGAGTTTGAAAGTACGTGGGAAAAGCATTTACCATTGGTTGAGTTTGCATACAAAAATAGTTTTCAATTTAGTATCAAAATGGCACCGTATGAGGTGCTTTATGGTCGAAAATGTTGAACTCCATTGTATTTGGGCTGAGCTGAGTGAGAATAAGATTCACGGGGTTGATCCTATAAAAGAGACTGAGCAGAAAGTGAAAGTCATTCGTGATAACTTGAAAGCGGATTTAGATCGTCAAAAGTCTTATGCAGATTTGAAACGAAAAGATATTGAATTTGAGATTGGTGACAAAGTGTTTTTGAAAGTGTCTCCGTGGAAGAAAATACTTTGATTTGGTAAAAAGGGCAAGTTGAGTCCGAGGTTTATCGGACCATATGAGATCATTGAGCATGTGGGGCCAGTTGCGTATAGATTGTTGTTGCCATCCGAGTTAGAAAAGATTCATAACGTGTTTCATGTGTCGATGCTTCGACGATACAGATCAGACCCGTCTCATGTGATTGCTCCTACTAAAGTTGAAATTCAGTCAGATTTGTCGTATAATGAAGAACCGATTTGAATTTTGGAACGAGAGACCAAAGAGTTGAGAAATAAGAAAATCTCTTTAGTGAAAGTATTATGGCACAAGCATGGAATTGACGAGGCTACGTGGGAGCCTGAGAACATTATGAGAGAGCAATATCCACACTTATTCACTGGTAAGATTTTCGGGGACGAAAATCCTTAAAGGGGGGAGAGTTGTAACAGCCCGAATTAGACCCTAGTCGGAACAGTGGTTTCGAGACCAAAAATCTGAGGTCAGAATAATATTTTAATGTTATTTTTGGTGTTGATTATATGTGATATAGCCTGTGTGAAAATTTTGTGTGGTAATTTTATCGACTGTGTGTCGAATTGTGAGAAAGGACTTAATCGCATAAAGTGTAAAATGCTGTGTGTTGATTGTTAAGTGCTTAATTGTTATTGTCTTTATAATGAAGAGGCCTTATGAGGCAATTAAGCCATTATTAAGTTAGTGGATGGTGAATGGACATTTATAACCAATTATATTATATGTTATAATGTTTATAAGTAAGGTTAAATTTGTAACTTGATAAATGATGATATATATGTTTTAATAAAACAAAAAGGAATTAAAAAGCTATTATCATCTTTGTTATTGCCGAAAGTTAAAGAAAGAATAAGGGTTTGAAGCTTTGTGATTTTCGGCTAGCAATTGGCTTAATTTAAGGTATGTTTGAGCTCGATTTTTGATAATTTCTACGTTTCCGTAATCGTTGCTTTGTGCTTTACAAAACCCATGCTTAAATTTTGTGAATTGATGATGAATATGAAATATGCCATGGATGAATTCATGAGCTTTGTGAAGTTTGGTGATGGATTATGAAAGATATGTGTTAGATTAACATATTTTGTCTTTGAATTTTTAGTGAAATTGAGTAATATGGGCTAAATTGAGAAAAGTGTAAATTGAAGGACTAAAATGTGAAATAAATGAAATGTGTGGGCTTGTATTAGCATGGGAAGAATTCGGCTAAGCTTGTGTGAGTAGAAATTTGGTGTATTTTCTGATTTTGTGAAATAGGGATTAAAGTGTCGAAATGTGAAAATGTGAGGGCTATTTTGCAAAATGCCCTAAATTTGTGTGTGTGGACTAAATTGAATGAATTGGTGATTGAATGAGTTGAATTTAAATGTGTATAGACCAAGAAAGGAGAGGTTCGGAACGAGATCGAGGCAAAGACAAAGTGCTCGATTAATCGACCGTTTCGGTATTTCGACGTCCGAGGTAAGTTCGGACATAATACTAACATCTAGTTATGTTAAATGCTATGAAATGAATGTTATAATGATATTGAAATGTGGATGCTATGTGAGAATTTAGTTTGAGTTATGTGGCACTAAGTGTGCGTATTCGGAAACGTGTTCGAGATGATTAGTACTGTGTGTGCGAAATAATATAAGCTTCGACTTTGTGGTTGGCACTGTGTGTGCGATACCGATTGAAGAGTGGTTGGATATAATGCACTATGTGTGTGATGATAATTAAGCTTCGGCTAAATATCGTGGCATTAAGTGTGCGATTGAATCAAAGAAAGGATAATAGTTGATGGGAATGGAATAGTGAGTATTGAATAGCATATGTAAACGTCAATTAAGTGTTGGCTAAGGTACGCTTGAAACCTATGTGGTTGATGAAAATTATGAATGTGTGAATGGAAGAGTTAATTGAACATAATAGTTAAATGGTATGATATATGTGATTGTAAATTAATCTATGTGATGGTATGTTTTGGTATAATGTATTATGTTATGAACTTACTAAGCTCTGAAAAGCTTACTGTGTGATTTGTTTCTCTCGCTTGCAAAGTGTGTCAATTAAAGCTAGCTCGGATCGGGATCGTCAGCATTCTCTATCACACTATCGGCAATCTATTTTGGTACTTTTGGGAAAGATGTACATAGTTGAAATATGGCATGTATAGGCTAGTTTTGTAAGACATGTTTGAGATGTGTAAATAGCCATGTCATGTGGCTAGATAAATGTTGGTAAAATGCATGTGTGGCTTTGATATATGGTGCATATTTTGGTATAGCTTGTGAATAAAGAAAATGTCTTATGAATGGTAATCTTAGTGATGGTATGATGCTAGTATGATTTAGTAAATTTAGGGATGAATCATGATTGATATTGAATGTATTCAAGTTGTGTAATTTAGTTCCTAAGTTAACATGTTAGAAATGAGATGATATGAGAGGATATGTTGATCATTTGACATGAAAATTGGTTGCCAATTTGTGTGTGGAAATATGCTTAAATGTGCTTGTAGGTTTGACCCTTGTGTGGGTGGCAAATTGGTCTTGCAAATGGCCTGTTTTGCCTACACGGTTATGTGACACGGGCGTGCCTAGTGACCGTGGGGCTAAGTCAGTAGTTATCCTAATAGCACACGACCAAGACACACGGGCGTGTCTAGTAGCTTTGTGAGAAAGTCAGTATATGGCCTAAGAGTACAAGGCCTTAGCACACGGGGTGCTGGGTGGCCGTGGGTGTAAAGTCAGATTCGACCACGGCCAAGGCACACGGGCGTGCTTGGTGACCGTGGATGTGAGGTCAGATTCGACCACGGGGAGGACACACGGGGGTGTCCAGCAACCGTTGGAGGCACACGGCTTGCCTACACGGGCGTGTAACCCCTGAAACTTAGAAAGGTTTTAAATTTCCATAAAATCTTGTATGTGTTCCGGTTTAGTCCCGGCTCGGTTTATAAGTATGTTTTAGGTCTCGATGACCTACTAAAGGGACATTATGTTTGAGGTTGATATGAAATTGTATGACATTTCTGTAAATGTTTCAGATCTGTCTGGTAACACCGTTAACCCTAGTCCGGCGACGGATACGGGTTAGGGGTGTTACAATATATCATATAACCACATTTTTCATGTAAAATCATATGTGATCTTATGATAGCCCGTATCGAACTCTTACCATATCGTATCAGAATATTGCCCACTGAACAGTTTAGAACACCGTTGGATACCCGGGATAGCTCACACATAGCGTGCTAGCTCATATAACTGTAATTCGTCAACTCATGTACATGTATGCTCAAACGAGCTGTGAATCGGTATGCTCACTCGAGCTGTAGATCGGTATCCTCTCACGAGCTATGAATTGGTATAGTCACACGAGCTGTGGGTCGAAACGTAGCTACATGATGCTGCCCACAGGAGCTGTGGAGTATCCGCAACACATAAAGGACCTCAACTGTAACACCCCTTACGCGTATTCAATGCCAGAACAGGGTACGAGGTATTACCGGACTTACAACACAAGCATTCACACAATTCCGTATCATAAATTTTGCGTCCAAATTAAAAGCATTCATATTCAATCATAAAGTCCCTAATACGAGCCTACGAGGCCCAAAACATGCATTCGAAGTGATTCGGGAATAAACTGAGAACTCAGGAAATTTTAACAAAACTTAGAAAATGTTTGCTAACTACAGGGTTCACACACCCGTGTGGTCCAAGGGACACGCCCGTGTGACCCTGGGACACACCCGTGCTTCAGATCGTGTTCAATTTAGGGTGCTCTCTGACTTGTGTCGCACGGTCGTGCCACACGCCAATGTGCTAGGCCGTGTGGTTATTTAATTTAATTCGAATTAGGTGCAGGTTTCACACGGCCAAGACACATGCCCGTGTTCTAGGCCGTGTAGCACACACTGCTGAGACACACGCCCGTGTCTCTGCCCGTGTGCTCAATTCTGGACATTCTGTTTTGCAACAATTAAGGTGTAGGGGACACACGACTGAAACACATGCCCGTGGGGCAAGCCGTGTGTGACACATGCCCGTGTGTCGACCCATGTGGACAAAAATAAGGCTATTTACCAAGCCATTCGCCACCCTCATTTACACCTACACTTACACCAGTTCAATGACACAATTCATACCATACATTGGCAACCAAAACATCCACAACCAAGGTATCAACATCACATCCACATGCTAACATCTAACATGCTTCAACATCTTAATTTATCGACACAATTCATGCAAGATTCCATAATCATGAATGGTATCAACATATGAATATACTCATAACCAACATTAGCCAACTTACATGGCCATATACAAAAATGAAATCATTAACCAATATAAGCTAATACATTTGGCCACATTACCAATGACACATATAACAAAATGACCAAGTCCCTATACATGCCATACATTCAAAATGCTAAGACCATTAATACCCAAAATGAGGGTTTGATAGTGTGATCCGAATCTCCGACGATCTTCGATTCAGATTTAGCTTGGCGAAACTATAAAAACATGGAAAATAAACGGAGTAAGCAATATAGCTTAGTAAGCTCGTATGCAAGAAATAAGCAACCTTACCATGCATATAACATTCAATTATTATAACATAATTAAATGTAAACTTACTATGGTCTCATGATCATAATCTATTCCATTATAAAAACTTACCTCATATCCATCATTTCACATATTTATTAAACATGAGATTTATGTACATACCTGAGTCATCTCGAAATGAACTTGCACATATTCTCATCTTTGACATACCCGTGAACCACTCGGAATAACAATGTCGGATACTCAGGAAAATTTGCACACTAAGTGCCACATATGTAGCCAAAGCTACTTAAGTCTCATATCACATAATCGCTCGCTCTCGAGTTATCGATGGGCCTGCTCACACAAGCTGTCAGTCAAGACGTAGCTACACGGTGCTGCTTACACAAACTGTCAAGTATCCGCAACATATGCCGGTATACTCAGCCACTGGTAGGATGTACGAGACCAGCACCCGAATCACATAATCACATAAAACATAATGACCCTAGTGACATGTCACTTGTATCCTAACCTATTCCTAAGGTTCAAACAGGATTTCTTGCTTGTTGATTCATCTTCGGACCCATTCGTAGGATTGTACTCATTCATAAAATCAAACATACAATTCATACAATATTAAAGCATTTAAATACAATTATTCTGAAGCTTATTTTTAACATACGAACTTACCTCGGTACAAAATGGATAATTGATCGATTTAGTCCACAATCTTGTTCTTTCCCCGGTCTAGGTCAGAACCTCGTCTTTCTTGATCTATAATATCAAATTTAGCTTATTCATTTATCACATTATTCAATTTAATCCCAAAAATACCTTATGGAAAAAATTACATTTTTGCCCCTATCTTTTCAACTTTTTACATTTTAGTCCCTAGGCTCGTAAAATGATTTTCATTCAATTTCATTACACCCAAGCCTAGCCGAACCTATTTCATGCTCATAACAGCCCACATTTTTCATTTATTCACATTTTTACAAACATTTTACAACTTTTACAAATAGGTCCTTATTTAACATTTTCATCAAAAATCACTTAGTAAATGTTGTTTATCCAACATCAAACTTGCATAATCTACCAGTAGACATCAAAATACGCAAATATCTAACATGGGTAAAATTTTAGACTTTGATTTTCTTTCAAATTAGTCCTTGAAATAACTAAATCAAGTTACAACATTCACAAAAATGTAAAAATCATTAAAAACGGGACAAGGACGGACTGACAATCGAGCTTGGAAGCTTGGACAAAAACCCTAGCTATGGTGGCTCTTCAAATTCGGCACAAGGGGACTAAATTGGAGAAGATGGCATCTTTTTATTAGTTTTATTAGTCTTTATTTACCATTTTACCAAAATGCCCTTAATGCCAAACTTTGAAATTTCACCTAGCCATGTCCATTTTTGTCCATACTAAAGTATAAAGGTCTAATTACCATTTAAGGACCTCCAATTTAAAATTTCATAGCAATTAAACACCTCTAGCTTCTAGAACACACATTTTGCACCTTTTTTAATTTAGTCCTTTTAACTAAATTGAGTGCCCAAACATCAATATTTTCGATCGAAATTTTCATGAAATCATTCCATAAAACTGTAGACCATAAAAATATGATAAAAATAAATTTTACTGCATCGGATTTGTGGTCTCGAAACCACTATTCTGACTAGACTCAAAATCAGGCTGTTACAACTCTCCCCCTTTAAGGATTTTCGTCCTTCAAAATCTTACCAGAAAAGAGGTTTGGGTACTGTTTTCTCATAGCTTCCACAGGTTCCCACGTAGCCTCTTTGACCCGGTGTCGTTGCCACAAAACTTTAACTAGGGTTATACTTTTATTTCTCAGCTGTTTGACTTCTCGAGCCAAAATCATGACCGGTTCTTCACCATAAGTCATATCGGGTCGAATCTCAACCTCTGTTGGAGAAATTATGTATGAAGGATCTGATCGGTATCGTTGCAACATAGACACATAAAATACATTGTGAATCCTTTCCAACTCTGTCGACAAAGCTAACCGGTATGCCACTGGCTCTATTCTTTCAATAATCTCATACAGCCCAATGAAACGCAGACTCAACTTGCCTTTGCGACCAAATCTCAGAATTTTCTTCCATGGGGATACTTTCAGAAATACTTTATCACCAACTTGAAACTCAATTTCTTTTCTTTTGAAATCCGCGTACGATTTCTATCTATCCGAAGCTGTTTTCAAACAATCACGAATTACTTTCACTTTTTCTTTGGTTTCTCTAACCAAATTAACCCCGTGAATCTGTCTCTCATTGAGCTCGATCTAGTACAACGGAGTTTGACACTTGCGGCCATACAATGCCTCATACGGTGCCATCTTTATACTCGACTGAAAACTGTTGTTATAAATAAATTCGACTAAAGGTAGATATTTTTACCAACTACCTTTGACTCTAATACGCAACAGCGAAGCATATCTTCGAGTACCTGAATCGTTCTCTCAAATTGACCGTCGGTTTGCGGATGAAATGCGATGCTAAAATTCAACTTTGTACCCAAAGCTTCTTGCAACTTTTTCCAAAATCGAGACGTAAATATCGGATCTCTATCCGAAATAATAGAAATAGGCACTCCGTGCAATCTAACAATTTCAACAACATACAATTCAGCTAGCTTATCAAGTGAATAGTCAGTACGTACCGGAATAAAATGAGCCGATTTCTTTAATCTATCAACAACGACCCAAACGGCATCTTTCTTTTTCGGAGTCAGAGGCAAACCCGTTACGAAATCCATCGTAATTCTGTCCCATTTCCACTCGGGTACCATTACTGGCTGGAGTAAACCCGAAGGTACTTGGTGTTCGGCTTTTACTTGTTGACAAATCAAACATTTTGATACAAATTCAAAGATATCTCGTTTCATACTTGACCACCAATACAATTTCTTTAAATCATTATACATCTTCGTACTTCCCGGATGAATAGACAGACAACCATTATGAGCCTCATGAAGAATTTTCTGAATAATCTCATCATTTTTTGGTACACATACTCTATCTCGGAACATTAAGCAATCATCAGAACCGATCCGAAAGTCTGAATCACTACTCGATTCACACTGAGCACTTTTGGCTTGCAATTCACTATCACTTTTCTGAGCTTCACAAATTTTCTGAAGGAATACCGGTCTAGCTCTCAACTCAGCTAGAATCGAACTATCCTCTGATAAAGTCAACCCCATATTCATAGCTCTCAAGGCAAACAAGGACTTTCTGCTCAAAGCGTCTGCGACTACATTCGCCTTTTCGAGATGGTAGTCAATTACCAACTCATAATCTTTTAGTAGCTCAAGCCATCTCCGTAGTCGCAAAATCAAATCCTTCTGAGTCATCAAGTACTTTAAACTTTTATAATCCGAAAAGACATGACATTTCTCACCATACAATTGATGTCTCCAAATCTTCAAAGCAAACACTATGGTAGCCAATTCTAGATCGTGCGTCATATAATTCTTCTCATACGGTTTCAACTGTCTCGAGGCATAGGCTATCACCTTGCCCTCTTGCATCAACACACATCCTAATCCATTCAGTGACGCATCGCTATAAATCACAAATTCTTTTCCCGGTTCAGGTTGCACTAAAATCGGCACCTCAGTCAATAATGCTTTCAACTTCTCAAAGCTTTGCTGACATTTTTTGGACCATTCAAACTTAACATCTTTTTGCAATAGCTTAGTCATAGGAGTAGCGATTATCGAAAAACCCTTAACAAATCGCCGATAATAGCCGGCTAAGCCTAAAAAGCTTCTAACCTCTGATACATTTCTCGGCGGCTTCCAATCAAAAATTGTCGAAATCTTAATCGGATCAACCCGAATACCATCTCATGAAACAATATGTCCCAAAAATCTGACTTATCGGAGCCAAAACTCACTTTTGCTAAACTTAGCAAACAATTTCTTATCTCTCAAAGTCTTCAACATAATTCTTAAATGTTCGGCATGCTTAGACTCATCCCGAGAATAAATCAAAATGTCATCAATAAATACAACAACGAACTCATCCAAATACAGTGATTCATCAAATCCATAAAAACAGCAGGAGCATCAGTTAATCCAAAGGGCATAACAATAAATTCATAATGCCGATACCTCGCTCTAAACGCGTTTTTCAGCACATCTGAGTCTTTAACTCTCAACTGATAATAGCCAGATCTGAAATCTGTCTTCGAAAATATTGTTGCCCCTTTCAATTGATCAAACAAATCATCAATCCTCGGTAAGGGATACTTGTTCTTTATCGTAACCTTGTTGAGCTGACGATAATCGATTCAAAGTCTCATGGATCCGTCTTTCTTCTTGACGAATAATACTGGTGCACCCTAGGGGAAAAACTCGGTCTTGCAAAACCCTTATCTGTCAACTCTTGTAACTGAGACTTCAATTCTTTCAATTCAGTCGGAGCCATTCTATACGAAGCAATTGATATCGGTGCAGTCCTCGGTACCAAGTCAATAGCAAACTCCACCTCTCTGACCGGTGGTAACCCTGGCAACTCTTCTGGGAACACATCCGGATATTCACAAACTACCGGTACCGATTCAATCTTCAATTCAAACACTTTTGTATTCAGTACATACGCAAGAAATGCTTCACAACCCTTTCTTACATACCTCTGAGCTGACATAGACGAAATCACAACAGACAATTCACCCGACTCATCTCATTTAACCCAAAGAATTTCATTGTTTTGTCATTTCAGTTCAATAACTTTTCGTATACAATTCACTACTACATCATGTAGTGTCAACCAATCCATTCCAAGAATCACATCAAATGGAAAAAGCATTAAGTCAGCCGGAAAACAGTGACCCTGAATCATCAAAGGACAACCCTTGCAAACTTTATTGACTAATACATATTTGCCTAAGGGGTTCGACACCTTAATCACAAACTCAATAGTCTCAACAGGTAAATTTTTACTAGATACCAAATTAATGCAAATATAGGAATGAGTCGGTCCAGGATCAATTAATGCAACTACATTAGTATTATATAGAGAAAATGTACCAGTGATCACATCAGAGGAGGACGCATCCTCGCGAGCACGAATGGCATAAGCTCTAGCAGGTGTTCTAGCTTCCGATCTCACAGTTGAATCCTTGGATACACCTTTTCTACTGGTCCAATTTCCCGTATTTCTCACTGGTCTCCCTCTAGCAGCAGTGTTACTCGATCTTGCATTCTGAAAATTATCCTTTTCAACCATTTCAGGGCAATCCCGAATGAAGTGATCTTAGGAGACACATTTAAAAAAAGCCCAGTTGTTCGTCCTACATTCACCGGAGAGTCGCCTACAACAGTGTTGGCATTCAGGCTTATTAGACTTGGCATTACCAACGCTCGCTATAGACGTAGTCTGGGCCTTAGAACTCGAATATTGCTTCCCACGATCTCTATTGGGATATCCAGCTGAAGCATTCGAACGAGTATGCATATCCCTCGATTTCTTTGACGAAGACAGAAATGACTTATTCATTGGCCTCTTTCTCGAGTCTCTAGCCTCAAACTCAGCTTTTCTCTTTTCTTTGCTCAACTCTTCAGCTTTGCAAGCTCGCTCAACTAGCACAACAAATTCTTTCAGTTCCAGAATCCCAACTAATAGTCTGATATCCTCATTCAAACCATCTTCGAATCTCTTACACATGATAGCCTCTGTTGAAACACATTCCCAAGCATACTTACTAAGTCTAACTGTAACATCCTAAAAATTTGAGTATCAATATGTTGTTTGTCTTTGGTGTTAGCTCGGGTATGATTTTTTTTATGTGCTAAATATAGTCTTGAGAAGGCTCGGGTTTACTTGGAATTAGAATAAATTTTAGTAAAGAATACTTTAGTGTAGAGAAATCAGGTGACCTTGAAGTTTGAGTTAATTAAGTGATAAAAGATGGCATAAGATGAGTAATTGGCAAAGTGGTGATGGCGCCATAGGTTGGACTTGAAGGGAGAGGTTCGAATCTCCTAGCATGCAATTTGGGAGCTTTTATTTTTGGTTTTTCCTAGCATGTGTCGGCCAACCATCAATTATGGATAAGATGGACTAAATTTTTATGGTAAGGAGACTTAAGGTTATGGTAAGCATGAATTAAGGGATCGAATTGCTTGATTTTAGGGATAGGATTTCTTAAACTTTGGGAAAGTGGAGGATTACAAGGCATGTATCAAGGTGGATGTTTTGGAAACTATTTCATGGCCATCTTCACCATGAACATGGACGGCATTATGGACAAAGGAGGGGAGTAGGGAAATTTGGTGTTTAGCTTGGGGTAGGATGATAGCTTGTTAGAATTCTTTTTGGTCATTTTGTTTGAAGACATTATTCTCCACTCATCTTTTCCTTCCTTTGGCAAATGTATTGGTAGAAGAAAGCAACTATTGCTTTATTTCGTTTGGCCATCTTTTTGACCAATTGGTCATTTCTTTGCTAATCATTTTAGTGTCTTCCTCTTAGTGTTTGAAACTACCAACACAAAAAGGCCATTCTTTTCCTTTTCTTTCCCCATTGCCGAATGTACCTTTGCTCCAAAACACATCTCTTTTCTTTTCCTTTTCCCTCTTGAAAGCCGAATCATCATCATCTCTTTCTCTCATCTTTTATTTCTTTTCAACCATACCTTCTTCATTATTTTATCTCATGGCCGAATGTTAGTGTACTCCATTGCCGAATCATTTTCTCTTTTCTTTGGTTATTCATAGCCAAATCTTCCATCATACATAAGCATTCTTCTCAATCATTTCTTTTTCAACCGTGGACAATAGGTAAGAGTTCTTTTAGTTTATGTTGGTTATTAGTTGCTTTGGCCGAATCTTGATGGTGGTAAGAAGGATCTCTTTGATCGAAATCATCGTTCATTCTATTAATCGTTTTCTTTCGTTATATTTTAGTGTGATAGTGGAGGACCGGAACTCAAGTGTTCGTGAGTATCGTAGAACGTTGGAATCGATTTAAGGTGTTAAGGGAACGTTTTGCTCGATTCTCATATTGTGGAACAAGGATATTTTGTGGTAAGGCAATCTCAAAACCGTTAGTCATAATTTCGATATATTATTAGTCGGACTAATGATCTTTTCTCGTTAGAGATAATCAAAATAGGGACGAAAAGGGCGGTGAATAGTGTTCGGAAGAGGGGTGGTTCTGCTATTCCCCCTAAGTTTAAGCGAAGGACTGTTTCAGCAATCCGGGATTTCCCACCGGGTTGTGGACGCTCATCCGAGGAGAATCAGTTGTTTGAAGTCGTTCGTACTCCCGAACCTTTGTTTGTTCGTGGATTTTCATCGGGTAACGAACCATCAATCGGGGAGAAACCGCATATAGAAGTGGTTCGAAATTTTGAGGGTAAAGTCTAGATCGTTATTTCTAAGATTCGATTTGTAAATAAATTATAGTGTCCTAATTTATCGTGATGCATTTAGGTATCGACGAGCGGGAAAGTCTAGTTCTCACAATAACCAGGTGTGTAATTTCACACTTATCTCGGGTTAGATATTATACCGTAAGTATTGGGATAAAAGCGTAAAGATGGCAAAATCAGAAAATATGTAGTAATTAACACTTTTGTGTAAATGTATGAAAATAGTTAAAGTCGTAGAATTTACGAAAAATTGCTAGATCATTAAATGGGCCGAAAAATTGCTAGATCGTTAAAAGGGCCGAAAAACTGCTAGATCATTAAAAGGGCCGAAAAACTGCTAGATCGTTAAATGGGCCGAAAAACTGCTAGATCGTTAAAAGGGTTGAAAAACTGCTAGATCGTTAAAAGGGCCGAAAAACTGCTAGATCATTAAATGGGCCGAAAAAGCGCTAGATCGTTAAAGGGCCGAAAAAGCGCTAGATCGTTAAAAGGGCCAAAAAGCGCTAGATCGTTAAATGGGCGAAAAAGCGCTAGATCGTTAAATGGGCCGAAAAATTGCTAGATCGTTAAATGGGCTAAATGCTTTTTATCTTATGGGCCTAAATGAAATTTAAAATATAGAATCACATGTATTGTGGGCTTTTTGTTAAATTATTATATGGTTATAAATTGTTATGCATACATGATTGCATGGGTTGGGATAATTGATGAAGAGAAGAAAGGCTCGTTGCCAAAAATCTAGTTCGGTGGCTCTGCCACAAAATTTTAATGGCTTAATGCCTCTAGTTCGGTGACTTTGTCACAATCCATTCAGTGGTGCACCACAATATATTTAAAATGGCTTTATGCCTACAATTGGTGTGTTGGCGGGTGGGTTGACTTGATCCCCCAGGTGTGTTGGTTGGTACGGGGTGTGTAGCGGATGGAAATTAGGTTTGGTTGGGAAATTTCATTTTACATGCATTTTATTTATTATATTATATTCGTAAATAGGCTCAAGCCCAAAACAATGTCTTG
The DNA here is from genome assembly GCA_025698515.1 of Gossypium sturtianum. NCBI lineage: Eukaryota > Viridiplantae > Streptophyta > Magnoliopsida > Malvales > Malvaceae > Gossypium > Gossypium sturtianum. The sequence goes on from CM046946.1 coordinate 59,565,201, forward strand.
ATGATCTGGCTCTATGAACGTGGTAAGTGGGTTACACACTGAGTTCTAAGTAACTCACTCTGTTTATTTATCCATCTCAGGTAATGGCAATTGACGGAGGCTTGGGCCAAGGATGACTTCATGGAGGCCATACTATGAATATGGGTTTTATAAACTATGAACTTTTATTAAGTTATTTATTTTAATTACTATTTTGGGTATGATGTAATAAGGCCTTTATTAATATTTTTATGGATTTTTATGTGTGGATGGATTTAAATTTTGGTTTTAAGACACTTAATATGGGCTTATGTTAATTCTATAAGGTTTTCTTAAAAATTGTGTTTTATAACATTTTAGATACTTTAATTATTTTTCTTTTCAAATTCTTTTGAACTCTTTAAAAACTACTTTAAAGTTTTTGACAATTAAATACTAAATGATAAGATTTCAAACTAGAATTTCTTAATTCATCGATTTTTAAATCATTGCTCTTAATTTTTACTAAACTTCACTTTCAAAACGTTTTGTAGAACTGTTTTACTTAAATCATTAGAGAATTAAATGGATGTTCGATCTGTGCGACAAACCAAATCTCGTCTTAACGCATAGACCTGGTTTGGGGTGTTACACTAACAAACTCTCGCTCGTATTTAGTCACAGTCATTTAACCTTGTTTCAGCTCCAAGAACTCTTTACGTTTCTGATCAATAAACCGTTCGTTGATATATTTATTTCTGGAATCCTTTTGGAGGAAGTCCCAAGCAACTCTTTCCCTTGGTACTACCAATACTAAAGTGTTCCACCAATAATATGCCAAATCCCTCAGGAGTGATATAGCACATTTCAAGCACTCTTCCGGTGTGCAAGAAAGCTCATCAATTACCCGGATAGAGTTCTCAAGCTAGAATTCTGCCCTCTCGGGATCATCATCGACATTTGCTCTAAATTCTTCAGCCCATTGCTTTCGAATCTTATCGACTGGAGGCTTGTTTAGTCTTACCATTTCCACACCTTGAGGAGCTACGGGAACCAATTGAGGGTTAGGTGGGGGTGGAGGATGTTGGGTGGCCAGATTTGTCCGAACAAACTCAGCAAGCAACTCATTCAATATGTGGAAGAAGGCTTCCCTAGCCTCACCTCTTTGACCAATTGTCACAGATCTACTTTCAGATGGCGCGATCCCTTGGGCGGGAGCCGGCGCATTACTTTCAACATCATCAGCCACTTCTCGGTCGAGATCCATTTACTATATGAAAACACAGTTTAAATTGTCAAGTGTCGTCACACTATCAAAATTCATATATGGCATGTATAGCTAGACTCTTACACACGCTACGTTAATCTGAGAACCGACTAAATTGTAGCTCTGATACCACTAAATATAACACCCCTTACCCATATTCAACATCGAAACAGGGTACGAGGTATTACCGGACTTACAACACAAGCATTCACACAATTCTGTATCATAAATTTTGCATCCAAATTAAAACCATTCATATTCAATCATAAAGTCCCTAATACGAGCCTACGAGGCCCAAAACATGCATTGGAAGTGGTTAGAGACTAAACTGAGAACTCAGGAAATTTTAACAAAACTTAGAAAACTTTTGCTAACTATAGGGCTCACACGCCCGTGTTGTCCAAGGGACATGCCCGTGTGACCCTGGGACACGCCTGTGCTTCAGACCGTGTTCAATTTAGGGTGCTCTCTGACTTGCGCCACACGGCCGTGCCACACGCCCGTGTACTAGGCCGTGTGGTTATTTAATTTAATTCGAATTAGGTGCAAGTTTCACAAGGCCAAGACACACGCCCATGTTCTAGGCCGTGTAGCACACACGGTTGAGACACACGCCCGTGTCTCTGCCCGTGTGCTCAATTCTGGACATTCTTTTTTGCAACAATTAAGGTACAGGGGACACACGGCTGAAACACTTGCCCGTGGGGCAGGCCGTGTGTGAGACACTCCCGTGTGTTACACACGCCCGTGTGTCTACCCATGTGGACAAAAATAAGGCTATTTACCAAGCCATTCGCACCCATCATTTACACCTACACCTACACCAATTCAATGACACGATTCATAGCATACTTTGGCAACCAAAACATCCACAACCAATGTATCAACATCACATCCACATGCTAACATCTAACATGCTTCAACATCTTAATTTATCGACACAATTCATGCAAGATTCCATAATCATGAATGGTATCAACATATGAATATACTCATAACCAACATTAGCCAACTTACATGGCCATATACAAAAATGAAATCATTAACCAGTATAAACCAATACATTTGGCCACATTACCAGTGACACATATAACAAAATGACCAAGTCCCTATACATGCCATACATTCAAAATGCTAAGACCATTAATACTGTAACACCCCTTGCCCGTATTCTATGCCAAAACTGGGCGCGAGGCGTTACCGTACTTAACTCACACAATCATACAATTTTGGGCTATCAAACTCATTTCAATTTAAAACTATTCCATTCATAGGTCTATCATTCTTAGAATAGGCCTATGAGGCCCTAAGCATGCTTCCAAAAGGTTTCGGAGATAATTTGGAAACTTTTACGCACTTAAGAAAATTTTACCTAAACAGGGGTCACACACCCGTGGGGGAGATGACACGCCCGTGGTCGACACTGACTAATCCACACGGCCTGGACACGTCCGTGGCCTTGGCCCGTGTGCCAAACCTTGACATTCTTCCATATCCACACGGCCTATACACACATCCGTCTGCTCCAGCCGTGTGGCGATTTGAATTCCAAGTGCAAGGTACAGACTTCACACGGCCTGGGCACACGCCCATGTGCTAGCCGTGCCTCCCACACAGTCTAGACACACGCCCGTGTGTCTACCATGTGGACAATTAGCAGGCTATTTACCAAGCCTTTGCCACTCTCCATTGCACACATGAATACACCATTACTAAATGTTCATATATTGCCAATTATAAATATTGAATTTTCACATTTAAACTATACAATAACGTCTTCATCCCATACACGAGGGAGAACTATTTCTAATATAATTACAACCGACTTAAGCCATCATCTATGGCTATACACAATTGAACCTTAAACTCTCTTAGGCCAACACATTTGGCTATATCAACTATGACTTAATCAACTTTAAATCTATCCCTATACATGCCATAACTTATAAGGACTAGAAATCTCATACCACGTGTCTACTCGATAGTGTGAAACATCTCCGGTGGCCTCCAACCCGAGCTAGCTAAATTAACCTATAAGAGATGAGAAAGGAAGAGGAGTAAGCGATATTGCTTAGTAAGTTCATATGCATAAAACAATCAACTATTGATATTCATTGATTATACTCAAACGTAAGGTATTATAATGAGTTTTACTCTTAAACTCATGGTTACCTACTCAATCATCCTTGAAGCTTACTCGTTCTGTCTCTTACCATATTCTAACCATGTCACAAGCCAAATGCTCATATTAATTTGCATACATCTCTGCACTTGCCACCACATCATCACATAAAACAACACATCAAACATTTTCAATAAGCCACTCATACTACCAATTACTCGGTGGTTTCGCACTTAGCCCACTAATCATCTATAATTACGATGGTATCGCACAGCCCACCAATCATCTATAATTACGGTGGTATCGCACTTAGCCCACCAATTATCTATAATTACGGTGGTATCGCACTTAGCCCAACAATCATCTATAATTACAGTGGTATCGCACTTAGCCCACCAATCATCTATAATTACGGTGGTATCGCACTTAGCCCACCAATCATCTATAATTACAGTGGTATTGCACTTAGCCCACTATGGTGCTAACGCACATAGCCCACCGTTAATATGCATCTCTATTTCAAATGTTCATCCGGGAACATCCTCACACACTACCATTCTTACTTAGCTTTCTACGATAATCGTTCGCATTCACACAATGCATTAATAGTTATAACTTATGCAACCAAGGTGCATCATTTACACATAACCCACTATGGGTTCATCATATACTAAATTCATCTCAATTCAGCTCTAACACATACATGTACCTCTCGTGGTACAACCACATTCATTCTCATTTTCAACATACTTATTGAATCACTCAAATTGTTAAGTAACACCTTTGAGTCTCATACACATAAAGTCACACTGACATCATACCCCCGATAGGGTCATACATGAATTAACATATCGATGCCATGTCCCCGACATGGTCTTATACGAAATCCCATACCGAGGCCATATTCTAAATATGGTCTTACACGGGACCTTAATTACCATCGTATCACACTAATTACATTTCCACTATTCATGGATTAAATCAAGACTTTCATGTCTTGACATCATATCAAAACATATTTAACGTACACATAGAGGAAATAACCAATTTATACAATATCAAAATATTGAAAATACTTCACCCAAGGTTGTAAAATTAACACATGAACTTACCTCGATACCGAAAAGGGTAGAAAGGGACCTTTTTGCCCACATTTCTCTTTTCTCCCGTTCTAGGTTCGAATATCGTTTTCTTCGATCTAGAACAATAGAATTTACTCATTTAATCACTTATGAATCATAATACATCATAATCTACACTTAGGCAAAAATGACTATTTTGCCCCTATACTTTGGCAAATTTACGATTTTGCCCCTAGGCTCGTAAATCACTTTTCATCACATTTTCTTATTAAACAATCCTAGCTGAACATTTAATCCTCTTACAACTATCCACAATTCCAACTATTTCATGCATAATGAACAAACTACAACATTTGCATCTTAGTCTAAAATAAGGTGTTTTCATGACAACACATTTCACAAAAGTTGTTTCTTATCTTTCTAACATTCATTTTCTTCCATAAAAATTCAGAAAACTACATAAACTCTCTCATGGCAAGTCCCTATACTTTCAACCATATTGCAAATTAGTCCCCTGATTAGCTAGCTTAAGCTTTGGGGACTCCAAAAGTACAAAAATTATCAATTAAAATCATCAAAATCACTTACTTGAGTGAAGAAAATCTTGCTGAAATTTTCAGCTTCAAGAACCCCTATTCTTGCTTGTATTTTCGGTGGAAGAAGAGAAGAAAATAAAAAGATGATAGCTTTTTGCTTATTTCATCTTATTTTATTCATTTTTTCCACCTAATTTCCACCGATTTTGACCAAAATTTAAATGCTCTTGTCCCCTATGTCACATGGCCGGCCAACTCACTTAAAACAAGGCCAAATTGCACATTTGGGACCTCCAATTGATATTCTATAGCTATTTGGCACCTCTAGCAAATAAAATAGAACTTTCGCACTTTATGCGATTTAGTCCTTTTTTGCGATTAAGCAAGAAATCTCTAAAATTAAAGCACCAAAATTTTCATGCACCCTCATAAACGTGTTATAACACATAAAATAACATGAAAATATTTTTCTCTAACCTCAGATTAGTGATCCCGAGATCACTGTTCCAACTAGCCCCTAAATCGGGCTGTTACAATTCTCCCCCCCTTAGGGATTTTCGTCCCCGAAAATCTTACCAGGGGAAATTGCTTTTAACATTCCTGAAACGTGTCCACCAACTCTTTAAAATCAGAAATTGACTTATCCTCAAGTTTCTCTTGCCAACAACCTTTAAGCTGTAGTACGCAAGGTCGAAGCACAACTTTGGAACTTAGATTACTCTTTCTCCAGGGCATAAATACTCAATAATCTTACAACTGTGGACTCGGCACATGCCAAAATGATCATTCAGATCCTTATCACATACTTCACTGAATTTCAGATGACAACCCCCTCCTTGGAAATCAAGTCACTTAAATTTTGAAATCTATTGTATTTTATCACAATTTATCACTAGGATAGTCACCAACTGTAATAGTCCTGACTTGTACGCTTTGAAAATTCAGCTTTTCGTGGTCGACTACTTCTGACCATAAACTCAATCATATCGTGAAATGTACTCAATCAAAAAAACATTTATGCATATAACTTAACTTTTTCTTAGTCTCGCATGAGTAGACATGCTATTACTAAGTCTCATACCAAAACCTTCTGTATAGGCTTTGAATTCATCGACATACAAATTCTACCTCTGGGTAACTTCTACAATGGAAATCTTATTCGACCTGAGTTATAACATCTTAGTCAAACTCACTCAGAGCTTATTTAAAATACCATTCATGGCATTAACTAACCATACACAAATCATAGGCTTCTGGCCATACTTACTTACAATTGCCTCTATTTAGCACATACCGTGCCGCACATCATACTTATTTCTTCGTGACTCGTTCGCGAGTACCTGTATTCACTCATTCACATGAATTTAGTACAATTCTCATTTCTACTTCTAAACTCATCTACTTATCCCATTAATCACTAGGTATAGTCAAAGACGCATATTCATCGTCATTACTGTAGGTACAAAGCCAATGCCACATCTCCGAGGTGGTCTTACATGAAGTCACCTCTAAATGCCAATGCCATATCCCGGATATGGTCTTATATGGACTTTCACATCAAGTATTGATGCCACATCCCTGATATGGTCTTATACAACTTTCATATTCATTACCGAAGCCATATCCCGGATATGGTCTTATACGGGATCTCAACTCGGTGCCGAGGCTATGTCCCGGACATGGTCTTATACGGGACCTTATCTATTTCATATCTCGATGATAGCATTTTCATATTCACATGGTCCACTAGGACTTCAACATCTCATTCAACATCAACTACTCAATTTAGAAGAGTATCATACATCAATATGATACCAAGCATTCTCAATTATGCCAACATGAATGTTGCATTAATCATATACAAACTTACAAACTCTTTCTCTTGATTCATACTGAACTCAATACTAAGACTTTCAGTTAATAGTACCTTTAATGACTTTCAACTTAACCATCACGGTAAAATGTTTCAATGAGCATACCTCTGTATCATGCTCCTTACTCATGTACACCTAGAATTCCATTCTCCTTATTGATTCATGCGTAAATATACACATAACTAGAATCGTATCTCAATTCATCAATCTACTCTTTTCTCTGCACTGAGAATATATTTCAAACACACTCTCGTTTGATTTTCTCTTGATGTGCTAATTTAAAACCTTTACTAACGTCATATCCCAAGATAGCAGGGACATCTCAATCGAGTGCATTAACTCTATTCGGTTTACCCAAAAACCCATCATACAACATGAAACTTGTGATTTCACTTCTTATACTAGAATTATCACCTTTCTATGATTAAAACAAAAGTGCAATCATAGTAGATATAACTATCACAACTCAAAGAACACACACTTTAAAGATAATCATGATCAAAAGAATTATAAGAGAAATCTCACATAAAGTTTTATCACCAACTTCCTTCTCAAAGTACCAGAATAAGGTTACGAAGAGATAAAGGAATGTCAATTTCAATTGACTAAATTGACAATCGTTTTGTCTGATCTTATAGTCAGCTAACATTCTCACACGATCATGATTCATGAAAAGGACAACTACATCACCCCTGATAGGCAACAGATATTAATACGTAATAATCAAAGAGATCATTATAATCCATACAACTATGGTTGTCATGATCGAACACTTTCGCAGTTCAAATATTGTTTCTCTAACCATTTCCGTCATCAAAACTCCTTGACTATTCCTTTCATTAGTGAAAATCAATTCAGGAAGGTCTCGATAAACATACACCTCAGGCTTCCTACTCAATTGAGTCAAAAAGCCTAGGCTAACTTTCTCTTTGCTCTTAACATTGTATAATCAGTACAATCGTCAAAGCATTCAGACATTCTTATCAAAATTATTTTTCATCTTCTAACTACCTTTATCTCTATATACAATACTAATTGTTTCGCCACTGAACTCTTTTATTCCATACCCATGAACTTACTCAACTTGATTCTCATAACCATCTCATCATGATTCAACAGTGGTAAGGGGGGTGAGGTCATAGAGCCCCTAACTTGACTCTCGTGACCACATACATGTGATTTAACATTCATCATTAATGAAATATCATCGTAGTCACACAACTCACTCCAGGCGAGTTTTCACGCTTACTCAAGTTCCACATTATGTCCACTCGAGTACCCAACATTTAACTCTAAGTTCTCCTACCATCACTTATCAAATTAGGGAATGTCTTACGGGTTTGAGTACGTCGTTTACTTAATTACCATAGTCCAACTATGGTCTTACTCGTATCACAACATTATAGCCCAGCTATAATCTTACATGTCGTCACGATGCCATAGCCTCGCTATGGTCTTACACAAAATCTCATATAGATACCAATGCCATATCCTAGATACGGTCTTACATGGAAACTCATATTGATGTCGATGCCATATCCTAGATATGGTCTTGCACGGGATCTTATATCAATACCGACGCCATATCCCAGATATGATCTTACACGATTTCATGCCGAAGCCAGGTCCCGAACGTGGTCTTACACGGAGTCACTATTCGATGTCGACGCCATATCCCAGATATGGTCTTACACGAGATCACGTATCGTTGCCAATGCCATGCCCTAGACACGGTCTTATATGGGATCACACGTATTGCCATGGTCCAACAATGGTCCTATTCATCAATTTATCATTGAACGACCGTACTCATCTCCTGCATTCTACTTAGTCAAACTTTTCAGTTTAACTCCCATACTATAATATGTGTGTCTTCATAACAGAGTCATAAAATAAAACATTATACATCCTCTACTTTAATAGTCGCACATGAGATTCAACCATGTGGACATATTGTTCATACATCATTCAAACAGTCGTACATACACACATATCCCGTTCTCTGGATATATATATTTACACACTATATACACCTAACCCAACAGGTCGAGTATATAACACCGTATGCATATCAAGCCAATACAGATAAGCATATCACTTTATAACTCTCATTTCATACCTTATCACACACATGTCCTAAACTTCTATTCATACTTCCCTGAATTTCCTCAATACATAAGCGCATTTCAATTACTTTGTTATCAAATACAACATTATAGAAAATTAGCTCGGTTGGGAATCATCTCTGTCTTAATCGAAACAATTTCATTAGAGCCGGGAGATATCACACTATCACGGTCCACATATGGCATGTATAGCTAGACACTTACTCACGCTAGGTTAGTCTAAGAACCGACTAAACCATAGCTCTGATACCACTAAATGTAACACCCCTTGCCCGTATTGTATGCCGGAACCGGGCGCGAGGCGGTACCGTACTTAACTCGCACAATCATACAATTTTGGGCTACCAAACTCATTTCAATTTAAAACTATTCCATTCATAGGTCTATCATTCTTAGAATAGGCCTACGAGGCCCTAAGCATGCTTCCAAAAGGTTTCGAGGATAATTTGGAAACTTTTACGCACTTAAGAAAATTTTACCTAAACAGGGGTCACACACCCGTGGGGGAGATGACACGCCCGTGTATCATATCACACGCCCGTGTTCGATGCCCGTGGTCGACACTGACTAATCCACACGGCCTGGGCACGTCCGTGGCCCTGGCCCGTGTGCCAAACCTTGACATTCTGCCATATCCACACGGCCTATACACACATCTGTGTGCTTCAGTCGTGTGGCGATTTGAATTCTAAGTGCAAGGTGCAGACTTCACACGGCCTGGGCACACGCACATGTGCTAGCCGTGCCTCCCACACGGTCTAGACACACGCTCGTGTGTCTACCCATGTGGACAATTAGCAGGCTATTTACCAAGCCTTTGGCACTCTTCATTGCACACATGAATACACCATTACTAAATGTTCACATATTGCCAATTATAAATCTTGAATTATCACATTTAAACTATACAATAACGTCTTCATCCCATACATGAGGGAGAACTATTTCTAATATAATTACAACCGACTTAAGCCATCATCTATGGCTATACACAATTGAACCTTAAACTCTCTTAGGCCAACACATTTGGCTATATCAACTATGACTTAATCAACTTTAAATTCTATCCCTATACATGCCATAACTTATAAGGACTAGAAATCTCATACCACGTGTCTACTCGATAGTGTGAAACATCTCCGGTGGCCTCCAACCCGAGCTAGCTAAATTAACCTATAAGAGATGAGAAAGGAAGATGAGTAAGCGATAATGCTTAGTAAGTTCATATGCATAAAACAATCAAGTATTGATATTCATTGATTATACTCAAACGTAAGGTATTATAATGAGTTTTACTCTTAAACTCATGGTTACCTACTCAATCATCCTTGAAGCTTACTCGTTCTGTCTCTTACCATATTCTAACAATGTCACAAGCCAAATGCTCATGTTAATTTGCATACATCTCTGCACTTGCCACCACATCATCACATAAAACAACACATCAAACATTTTCAATAAGCCACTCATACTACCAATTACTCGGTGGTTTCGTACTTAGCCCACTAATCATCTATAATTACGGTGGTATCTCACTTAGCCCACCAATCATCTATAATTACGGTGGTATCGCACTTAAACCACCAATTATCTATAATTACGATGGTATCCCACTTAGCCCACCAATCATCTATAATTACGATGGTATCGCACTTAGCCCACCAATCATCTATAATTACGGTGGTATCGCACTTAGCCCACCAATCATCTATAATTACGGTGGTATCGCACTTAGCCCACCAATCATCTATAATTGCGGTGGTATCGCACTTAGCCCACCAATCATCTATAATTACTGTGGTATCGCACTTTGCCCACCAATCATCTATAATTACGGTGGTAATGCACATAGCCCACCGTTAATATGCATCTCTATTTCAAATGTTCATCCGGAAACATCCTCACACACTACCATTCTTACTTAGCTTTCTACGATAATCGTTCGCATTCACACAATGCATTAATAGTTATAACTTATGCAACCAAGGTGCATCATTTACACATAACCCACTATGGGTTCATCATATACTGAATTCATCTCAATTCAGCTCTAACACATACATGTACCTCTCGTGGTACAACCACATTCATTCTCATTTTCAACATACTTATTGAATCAAATTGTTAAGTAACACCTTTGAGTCTCATACACATAAAGTCACACTGACATCATACCCCTGATAGGGTCATACATGAATTAACATATCGATGCCATGTCCCCGACATGGTCTTATACGAAATCCCATACCGAGGCCATATTCTAAATATGGTCTTACACGGGACCTTAATTACCATCGTATCACACTAATTACATTTCCACTATTCATGGATTAAATCAAGACTTTCATGTCTTGACATCATATTAAAACATATTTAACGTACACGTAGAGGAAATAACCAATTTATACAACATCGAAATATTGAAAATACTTCACTCAAGGTTGTAAAATTTAACACATGAACTTACCTCGATACCGAAAAGGGTAGAAAGGGACCTTTTTGCCCACATTTCTCTTTTCTCCCGTTCTAGGTTCGAATCTCATTTTCTTCGATCTAGAACAATAAAATTTACTCATTTAATGACTTATGAATCATAGTACATCATAATCTACACTTAGGCAAAAATGACTATTTCGCCCCTATACTTTGGCAAAATTACGATTTTGCCCCTAGGCTCGTAAATCACTTTTCATCACATTTTTCTTATTAAACAAGCCTAGCTGAACATTTAATCCTCTTACAACTATCCACAATTCCAACTATTTCATGCATAATGAACAAACTACAACATTTGCATCTTAGTCCAATATTAGGTGTTTTCATGACAACACATTTCACAAAAGTTGTTTCTTATCTTTCTAACATTCATTTTCTTCTATAAAAATTCAGCAACCTACATAAACTCTCTCATGGCAAGTCCCTAGACTTTCAACCATATTGCAAATTAGTCCCCTCATTAGCTAGCTTAAGCTTTGGGGACTCCAAAAGTACAAAATTTATCAATTAAAATCATCAAAATCACTTACTTGAGTGAAGAAAAGCTTGCAGAAATTTTCAGCTTCAAGAACCCCCATTCTTGCTTGTATTTTTGGTGGAAGAAGAGAAGAAAATAAAAAGATGATAGCTTTTTACTTATTTCATCTTATTTTATTCATTTTTCCACCTAATTTTCACCAATTTTGACCAAAATTTAAATGCTCTTGTCCCCTATGTCACATGGCCGGCCAACTCACTTAAAATAAGGCCAAATTGCACATTTGGGACCTCCAATTGATATTCTATAGCTATTTGGCACCTCTAGCAAATAAAATAGAACTTTCGCACTTTATGCGATTTAGTCCTTTTTCGCGATTAAGCAAGAAATCGCTAAAATTAAAGCACCAAAATTTTCATGCACCCTCATAAACATGTTATAACACATAAAATAACATGAAAATATTTTTCTATAACCTCGGATTAGTGATCCCGAGATCACTGTTCTGACTAGCCCCTAAATTGGGCTGTTACAAATACCCAAAATGAGAGTTTAATAGTATGATCCGAATCTCCGACGATCTCCGATTCTGAGTTAGCTTGGCGACACTATAAAAACATGGAAAATAAACACTATAAAAACATGGCAAGAAATAAGCAACCTTACCATGCATATATCATTCAATTATTATAACATAATTAAATGTAGACTAAGGGTCTGTTCTGCAGTGCTTAAAAAAGGCACTTCTGGCTACAAAAGCACTTTTGGAAGAAAAGCTGTGCGAAACAAGCTGCTTTTGGCTGAAATTTTTGGCTTTTTAGAAGTGCTTTTCAAAAGCACTTCTGAAAATGAGAAGCTAAAATTTTTATCTTTTCCTCTCCCAAAAGCACTTTTAGTGCTTAATTACTTTTTCACCCCTCCACTAACATAGTACTTTCCTTTTTTTTCTTGGTGCTTAATTACAAATGTGTTAAAATCATTAATTAAAAATAAAAAAAATATTTTTTAAAATACTAATTACAAATATTTAATGGTTATATTTAAATATTTAAAATATAGTTTATATATTCTAATTAAATTTTATAAATAATTAATATTTATTGCTTAAAAATATTTAAAATTTATTTTCATATATTAAAATATTAACAACAAGTTATAATAATTTTTTTATATTCTTACTAAAATATAATAATATTAACTAATTTAAATATTATTTAAATGCATATTTGTTACTTGATAATAACATGTCTAAAATGGACATTTTATTTCTCAAAAGCACTTTTTGACAGCAATGCTAAACACTCAAATTTTAAACCAAACTTTTCAAAAGCACTTCTCAAAAGCACTTTTCCACAGCACTTTTCAAAAGCACTTTTCAAAAGCATTGCCAAACTAGCCCGTACTATGGTCACATGATCGTAATCTATTCCATCATAAAAACTTACCTCATATTCATCATTTCACATATTTATTAAACATGAGCTTTATGTACATACCTGAGCCATCTCGAAATGAACTTACACATATTCTCATCTTTGACATACCCATGAACCACTAGGAATAACAATGTCGGATACTCGGGAAAATTAGCAAACTAAGTGCCACATATATAGCCAAAGCTACTTAAGTCCCATATCACATAATCGCTAGCTCTCGAGCTATCGACGGGCCTGCTCACACAAGCTGTCAGTCAAGATGTAGCTACACGGTGCTTCTCACACAAGCTGTCAAGTATATACAACATATGCCAGTATACTCAGCCACCGGTAGGATGTACGAGACTAGCACCCGGATCACATAATCACATAACACATAATGACCCTAGTGACATGTCACTTGTATCCTAACCTATTCCTAAGATTCAAACGGGATTTCTTGCTTGTCGATTTATCTTCGGACTCATTCGTAGGATTGTACTCATTCACAAAATCAAACATACAATTCATGCAATATTAAAGCATATAAATACAATTATTCTAAAGCTTTTTTTTAACATACGAACTTACCTCGGTACAAAATGGATAATTGTTCGATTTAGTCCACAATCTTGTTTTTTCCTCGGTCTAGGTCAGAACCTCATCTTTCTTGATCTACAATATCAAATTTAGCTTATTCAATTATAACATTATTCAATTTAATCCTAAAAACACCTTATGGCAAAAATTACATTCATGCCCCTATCTTTTTAACTTTTTACATTTTAGTCCCTAGGCTCGTAAAATGATTTTCATTCAATTTCATTACACCCAAGCCTAGCCGAACCTATTTCATTCTCATAACAGCCCACAATTTTCATTTATTCACATTTTTACACACATTTTACAACTTTTACAAATAGGTCCTTATTTAACATTTTCATCAAAAATCACTTAGTAAATGTTGTTTATCCAACATCAAACTTGCATAATCTACCATTAGACATCAAAATACACAAATATCTAACATGGGTAAAATTTAGACTTTGATTTTCTTTCAAATTAGTCCTTGAAATAGCTAAATCAAGTTACAACATTCACAAAAACGTAAAAATCATTAAAAACGGGACAATGACGGACTTACAATCGAGCTTGGAAGCTTGGCCAAAAACCCTAGCTATGGTGACTCTTCAAATTCGGCACAAGGGTACTAAATTGGAGAAGATGACATCTTTTTATTAGTTTTATTAGTCTTTATTTACCATTTTACCAAAATGCCCTTAATGCCAAACTTTGAAATTTCACCTAGCCATGTCCATTTTTTTCCATACTAAAGTATAATGGTCTAATTACCATTTAAGGACCTCCAATTTAAAATTTCATAGCAATTAGACACCTTTAGCTTCTAGAACACACATTTTGCACCTTTTGTAATTTAGTCTTTTTAACTAAATTGAGTGCCCAAACATCAAAATTTTCGATCGAAACTTTCACGAAATAATTCCATAAAACTGTAGACCATAAAAATATGATAAAAATAAATTTTACTGCGTCGGATTTGTGGTCCCGAAACCACTGTTCTGACTAGACTCAAAATTGGGTTGTTACATCAGCCATTGGTAGGACGTTCAGGACCAGTACGCAAATCATGTAAACCCAAATGACATGTCATTTGTATCATACGGTTTCTTATGGTTCAAACGGGACTTGGTATTTGTCGAACTTCGTTGGATATACAACCATGTATATTTAAAAAAATTCACAATTCATAAATAACTCAATATAAAACATATAAACACAATTTAATCACACGAACTTACCTCGACGAGTATACTACATACGAAGGCGATTAATCTGAGACTTTCTCTTTGCCCCGATCTAAAGTCGTACAAGGTTAGTCTTGATCTATACGGATAAATTTAACTCAATTTAATATATAATCCATTCAATTTAGCCCAAAATCATATTTTTTTGGCAAAATTACCATTTTTGCCCCTATACTTTTAATTTCTTTAAAATTTAGTCCCTAGCTCATAAAAATGGAAATTCATGAAATTCCACCACAACCCACTATGTTTGAATTTCAATTAGGTCCCTAGCATGCCCTATATTTCATTTATTTCACAATTTCACCATGTAATATTTTCTATTTTTCAATTTAGTCCCTATTTGACAATTTTACCAAAAATCCCTTTACAAAAGTTGTTTATCTAATAATAACCATCCATTTTCTAGCATCAAACTTCAAAAATCATGTACATACAATAATGGAAAAACCCTAATAGTTTAACAGTTTCACAAATTAATCCCCAGGCTAGCTAGATTAAGCTACAATGAACCCGAAAACATAGAAATCAAATAAAACGAGACAAAAATGCATACCTAATAGGCAAGAATGAGATTTCAGAAAATTCAAGCTTAACAATGGCTTTCTAAAGCCCTAATTTCAGTTGAAGAAATCTTAAAGATGATAACTTGGCTTTTATTTTAATTAATTTTGTCTTTATTTACCAAATTACATAATTAACCTTTAAAAACATTAAAAATTACACAAAATGCCAAGCCATCATAATCCACAATCTTATTTATGGTCTAATTACCATATAAGGACTCTCATTTTAAAGTTCTATAGCTACTTAATACTTTTAGCTACTAGAACTCAACTATTACATTTTACGCGATTTAGTCTTTTTTCTCAAATTGAGCATGAAAACGGTAAAATTTCTTAACGAAATTTTTATGCGGTACTACTATCATGCTATAGGTAATAAAATAATAATAAAATAAATTTTCCAACTTTAGATTTGTGGTCCCAAAACCATTGTTCCGATTTCACTGAAAACAGGTTGTTACAACTCTCCCCCTAAAGGAATTTTCGTCCCCGAAAATCTTACCAGAAAAGAGGTTCAGATATTGCTCTCTTGTAACATCCTGGTTTAGGGCCTAGTCAGAATAGTGGTACAAGACCAAAAATACGAGGGTTATGAATGAGTTTTTGAGGTTTATATTATGTATGCATGCTAGTGTGAAAGTTTCATGAAGAAATTTTGTGAAATTATGGTTGAATTGTCCAAAAGGACTAAATTGCAAAAGTTGCAAAATGTGTGTTTCTAGAAGCTATATGTGTGAAATAGCTTTAGATTATTAATTAGAGGTCCTTAAATAGTAATTTATCCAAATTCTAAATTTTGGACAAAAATGGGCATGGATGAGTTAAAATTTGAAGTTTATCAAAAAGGGCATTTTGGTCATTTAGTTATTAAGTGATTAAATAGGTGAAAAGATGACAAAAATTCACTCATCTTCTCCCCCAAGCTGCCGAAAATTTCAATAGCCATTGTTAGGGCTCTTTCAATTTTTCAAGCTTGCTAGTAAGTGCTCCTAAGCCTTGGTTTTGATATTCTTCGTATTTTTAAAGTCCTAGTAGCATGAGTAAGCTATTTTTAGCTTTTTGGTGAGCTATTATGGATGTTCAAAAATGTACATATGTATGACATGCATGTATTTTGTTGTTTTATGGAAGATTATGAAAGCTTGATGTAGTAGAAACACCTTTTGTTAAGTGATTTTCCATGAAAATGCATGTAGGGACTAGTTTGTGAAAAACTTTAGTTTGGTCATACATATGTGGTTTAGTGAGAATTGATGATAGCTTTAGTTGAATAAGTGATTCTGCTAAGCATGAAAGACTAGAAAGTTGAATAAAAATCACTTTACGAGCCTTTAGGACTAAAGTGTAAATATGAGAAAGTTTAGGGGCAAAATAGTAATTTTGCTAAAGTATGAGATGTGGGTCAATTTAGTCAATGTATGTATTGAATAAGCTGATTTATTCATTATAGATCAAGAAAGACGAAGCCCGGATCGAAACCGAGGCAAAAGCAAGGTGGTGGACTAAATTGCATATTTCTATACTTTTGAGTATCGAGGTAAGTCTATGCATAAACAATGCATTCATACTTACAAATTATTGATGATAGCTAGTGTGTAGCTTATTCGAGATTGATTGAGAACCTATGTGGTCCAAGTAGAATGAATGTAGTAGAATTGTGAATGGATGTTTAATTGAGTAAGTAGACATGTGAATGTGTAGAGATAATGCTAGATGGTAGGCTAAGTGCGATACCATCCTAATGCATATTGACGATGAGCTGGCTATGTGCGATGCTATCGTGAGGTATATCGTTTAGTGGACTAAGTGAGAAACCCCTATGATTACCTTTGTGGTAGGCTAAGTGCGATACCACCTTAGTAATCGATTATGGTGTGCTAAGTGCAAAACCACCGAGACATTTGCTGTGTGGGTTAACTGTGTGGATTAGCCATGTGATTGCATTATTGAGTAAAATAGCTGTGTAGATGTATTATTAAGTTAATTAGCTGCATGGATGAATTATTGAGAAATAATGATGTGTTGTATATTGTGTAAATGTGACATTGAATGCAGGGGTGCATTTCGATGGTTATGAGTATGTGACTCATGATGTGTTGGAAATGTGGTAAGGGATAGAAGAGTAAGCATAGTTGTGAATTACTTGTTGGTATAATGCTAATTATTGCTTAGCTTATACTATGTTGCTTAATTGTTTATGTGTAAACTTACTAAGCTCAAAGCTTACTGTCTTTCTTTTCCCTTGTCTTATAGATTAAAAGCATTGAATCGAGATACGAGGATCATCGAAGATGACCCACATATCAAGACACTTTGGTACATGAAACTTAATGTTTTGTATATGGCATGTATAGGGGCTAGACAAGTTAGTGGATTTTGTTGTAAATGGCTAAGATGTGTTGGCCTTTAGATGGATGGCTTATTTTGTATAATGCCATGGTTGTTGGCTATTACATTATATGAAAGAAAGATGTAGTTTTCTATGTGAGAATGCACTTCAATTTGAGTTGATTATGATGGTGTTAGATTAGTATATGTTGTGTATGCTAGAGGGGTGAAAAGAGCTTGGCACATAGCTTTGTTCTTGTCCATGTGGATAGACACACGGGTGTGTGTCTAGGCCATGTGTGACACACGTGCAGCCCACGAGTGTGTGCTTTGGCCGGGCGTCCCCTGCATGTTAGTATAAATCAGAATAGACCACGGACTAGCTGCACGAGCGTGTGTCTAGGGCGTGTGGGATTATCCAGTGTTGGCCACAGGCTAGCCACACGGGCGTGTGTCTAGACTCTAGGCCGTGTTAAAGTAGTCAGTGTGCACCACGGGTGGTAAGCACAGGCGTGTGCCTTGGCCGTGGGGCATTGGCAGAATGTTGGGTTTTTAGGCACGGTTTAGGGACATGGGCGTGTGTACCCATGCACGGGTGTGTCTAATCTTGCACGGGCATGTGAGACCTGTATAAAGATAAAATTTTTAAGATTGGAAAAAGTTTCGGTTTAGTCTCGAGAGCCCTAGTCTGCATGAGTGAGGCCTCGTAAGTCGAGAATGAGGTTGTTGAGATGACTTCAGAAAGTAGTTACGACGAGCCTAAGTGGCGATCAAGTGGTTTGAGTTCGGTAACGCCTCGGGCACGGTTCCAGCATAGAACCTGGGGAAGGGGTGTTACACTTAGTGGTATCAGAGCTATGGTTTAGCCGTTTCTAGGACTACCGTAGCGGGTGTAAGAGTCTAGCTATACATGCCATAAGTGTACAATGATAGTGTGGTGGTTTTTGATGATTTAAATCTTGTTTTATATAGTATATGGATTCCGATCCATTGACTGCTGATGAAGCAGCTAGTAATGCGCCGGCTCCTACGCAAGGAACGGCACCTGTTGAGAGTGGACCCGAGGTTAGGGGTCAAGGGGAAGAGGCACGGGAAGCCTTTCTCCAAATGATGAGTAATTGGTACTCGGATTATGTTCGAGCGAACCCTAATGCTCAACCTCCTCCACCTCCTCCTCCTATACCTCAGCCAAATCCAGTGGCTCCTCAAGGTATTGATGTAGTGAGGATGTCGAAGCCCTCGGTGGATAAGATTAGAAAGCACGGGGCTGAGGAGTTTAGAGCTAAGGTAGATGATGACCCTGAGAGGGCGAAGTTCTGGTTGGAGAACTCGATGAGGGTGTTCGGTGAACTCTCATGTACGCCTGAAGAGAGTTTGAAATGTGCCGTATCCTTGCTGAGAGATTCGGCATACCATTGGTGGAAAACGTTGACGCTAGTGGTCCCGAGAGAGTGGGTGACATGGGACTTCTTTCTGGAAGAGTTCTGAAAGAAGTATATAAGCCAGAGGTTAACTGATCGAAAAAGGAAGGAATTCCTTGAGTTGAAACAAGGAAGAATGACAGTGGCGGAATATGAGTGTGAGTTTGTTAGGCTTAGCAAATACGCTCAAGAATGTGTATCGACTGAGACCATCTTGTGTAAGAGGTTCGAAGATGGGCTGAATGAGGACATCAAACTCCTAGTGGGCATTTTGGAGTTAAAAGAATTTGTGGTATTAGTTGAGAGGGCAAGTAAGGCCAAGAGTGAGTTCGAGAAAAGAGGAGGGCTGTGAGTGAAGCCCGAGATGCTAGAAAGAGGCCGATGGGCAAGTCATATCAAGCCCAGTCGAAAAGATCCAAGGAAGTGAATCCTCAGATGACAGCACCAGTGGGTTATTCGCATCGAGACTTGGGCAATACTCGCTCGGGTTCGAGAGCCCAAGCTCCCTCGATGGAAAGTGTGGGCAATACAAAGAGTAAACCGGAGTGTCCAAGTTGTGGTAGGTATCACACCGGAGAGTGTTGGGGAAATATTCAAAAATGTTATAAGTGTGGTTCCCCTGACCACTTTATCCGTAACTGTCCCGAGAGGGATGAAAAGGGAGAGAGGCAAGAACTGAGACCTAGTGATGTGTCTACGAGGGGTAGACCACCAAGGAACCCGAGAGGCAGGAATAGTGGTAGAGGTGCACCCAGAGATTCTGCTGTGAGACCAGAGGGTCGGGCACCTGTGAGGACGTATGCTATTCGCGCTCGCGAAGAAGCATCCTCCCCTGATGTGATAACGGGCACTTTTTCTCTCCATGACACCTTCGTTATTGCTTTAATAGATCCAGGGTCTACTCATTCTTATTATTGCATGAGATTAGCATCTAGTTTGAGTATGACCGTTGAGTCTACGGACATAGTGGTTAAGGTGTCAAACCCGTTAGGAAAGCATGTGTTAGTGGACAGAATGTGTAAGAATTGTCCTTTATTGATTGAGAATCATTGGCAAACCTTATGTTGTCGCCGTTTGATGAGTTTGATTTAATCCTAGGCATGGATTGGTTGACTACCCATAGTGTCTTAGTGAACTGTGGTAGTAAGTTTATTGAATTGAAATGTGAGAGTGGAGATGTGGTTCGGGTTGAATCAGGTGGATCGGATAGTCTACCAGTGATGATTTCTTCCCTAGTGGCTGAGAAATGTTTGAGAAAAGGATGTGAGTCCTATCTTGCTTTTGTGTTGAATACTCGAGAGGTTGGAGTAGAGTCTGAAATAGTGTCAGTGGTATGTGAGTACCCAGATGTATTTTCGGAAGAGTTACCCGGATTACCTCCAGTGAGAGAGGTTGAATTTGGAATTGAGTTGGTTCCGGGAACGACACCTATTTCGATTGCTCCGTATAGAATGGCACCAGTAGAGTTGAAAGAACTGAAGGTTCAGTTGCAAGAGTTGATAGATAAGGGTTTTGCAAGACCGAGCTACTCGTCGTGGGGTGCTCCGGTATTATTCGTGAAGAAGAAAGATGGGTCTATGAGGTTGTGTATAGACTATAGACAACTGAACAAGGTGACGGTGAAGAATAAGTATCCTTTACCAAGGATTGATGATCTCTTTGATCAACTAAAGGGAGCTACAGTGTTCTCCAAGATAGACTTGAGGTCAGTTATTATCACCAGAGTGAAAGAGCAAGATGTGTTAGCGCATTTCGGACAAGGTATGGCCATTATGAGTTTTTGGTTATGCCGTTTGGTTTGACGAATGCACCTGCGATTTTTATGGATCTGATGAACCGTGTTTTCAGACCGTATGTGGACAAGTTTGTAGTTGTCTTCATTGACGACATATTGATCTATTCTCGGGATGAGAATGATCACGAAGAGCATTTGAGAATTATCTTGCAAACTTTAAGAGATAAGCAGTTGTATGCTAAGTTTAGCAAGAGTGAGTTTTGGCTCCGAGAGGTCAGATTCCTAGGACACATGGTGTCAGGTGATGGTGTCAGAGTTGACCCGAGTAAGATATCAACTGTTGTGGATTGGAAATCGCCGAGGAACGTGTCAAAAATCAGAAGTTTCTTGGGATTAGCGGGATATTACAGACGTTTTGTAAAGGGGTTCTCTGTGATTGCCACCCCGATAACGAAACTATTGCATAAAGATGTCAAGTTTGAATGGACTGAGACATGTCAACAGAGCTTCGAGAGACTGAAGACAATGTTGACTGAGGCACCGATTTTGGTTCAACCAGAATCGGGGAAAGAGTTTGTGGTTTATAGTGATGCGTCGTTTAATGGTCTCGGTTGCGTGATGATGCAAGAGGGTACGGTAGTCGCTTACGCCTCGAGGCAACTAAAGCCGCACGAGAAGAATTATCCGACTCATGATTCAGAGTTGGCTGCGATTGTTTTTCGTTAAAGATTTGGCGACATTACTTGTATGGTGAGAAGTGTCGAATCTTTACGGATCACAAGAGTTTAAAGTATTTGATGGATCAGAAGGATCTGAATCTGAGACAGAGACGGTGGCTTGAGTTGTTGAAAGACTATGAGTTAGTCATTGATTACCACCCGGGAAAAGCGAATGTGGTTGCGGATGCCTTGAGTAGGAAATCCTTGTATGCTCTAAGAGCTATGAGAGCGAGTTTAGCATTGTCTGATGATGGTGCTATTTTGGCAGAGTTGAGAGCTAAGCCAATATTTGTTCAACAAATATGTGAGGCTCAGAGAAATGACAGCGAGATGCAAGCTAAGATAGCTAGGTGCTGGTCTGAATGTGATTCTGATTTTCGAATGGGTTCGAATGGTTGTTTGCTTTATCGCGCGATGCAATTTGTGTTCCTAAAAATGAGGAGTTGATTCAAAAGGTTTTGTATGAGGCCCACAGTGGATGTTTGTCAAGACATCCGGGCGATCTTAAAATGTACAACGATTTGAGGAAGTTTTATTGGTGGCCGTGAATGAAAAGAGATATTTGAGTTTGTGGCAAAGTGTCTAATTTGTCAACAAGTGAAAGCTGAGCATCAGGTGCCTTCGGGATTGCTTCAGCCAGTGATGGTTCCCGAATGGAAATGGGATCAGGTTACCATGGATTTTGTGACGGGGTTGCCGATGACTCCAAGAAAGAGAGATGCGGTGTGGGTTGTTGTGGATAGATTGACAAAGTCGGCTCACTTTATTCCAGTACGTGTTTATTATTCAATGGATAAGTTAATTTGAGTTGTATGTGGCAGATATAGTGAGATTGCATGGTGTACCAGTGTCTATTATATCGGATAGAGATCCGAGGTTTACTTGAGATTTTGGAAGAAGTTGCAAGAAGCCATGGGTACAAGATTGAATTTCAAAGATCGTTCCATCCCAAAAACGATGGTCGATCTGAAAGAGTGATTCAAGTTCTTGAAGATATGCTTCTATCTTTGTGTGCTAGAATTCGAAGGTAGTTGGGAGAGATATCTACCTTTGGTCGAATTCGCTATAACAACAGATTATCGATCGAGTATACAGATGGCACCGTATGAGGCTTTGTATGGTCGTAAGTGTCGGACTCCTTTGTATTAGACCGAGCTTAGTGAGAAGCGGATCCATGGGGTCGATCTAGTGAAAGAAACCGAAGAGAAGGTGAAAGTAATCCGTAATAGTTCGAGAGTCGCCTTTGACCGGAAAGCGTAAGTCGACGCGAATTTGAAAAGAAAAGAAATTGAGTTTGAAGTGGGCGAAAAATGTTTTTGAAAGTGTCCCCGTGGAAGAAGATTATGAGATTTGGACGAAAAGGAAATTGAGTCCAAGGTTCATATAGGCCGTATGAGATTACTGAGATAGAGTTGGGCTGTAGCATACCGGTTGGCTTTGCCGGTAGAGTTGGAAAAGATTCATAACGTGTTCCATGTGTCGATGTTGCGACAGTATCGCTCCGATCCTTCACATGTGATTCCTTCGACGGAAATTGAGATAAGACCGGATATGTCTTATGAAGAGGATCCGATTAAGATCTTGGCTCGAGAAGTGAAACAGTTGAGAAATAAGAGCATAGCACTAGTGAAAGTGTTATGGCAGAAACATGGTGTGGAAGAGGCTACGTGGGAAACAGAAGAAGCTATGAGAGAGCAACATCCAAACCTCTTTACTGGTAAGATTTTCGGGGACGAAAATCTCTAAAGGGGGGAGAGTTGTAACATCTCAGTTTAGGGCCTAGTCGGAATAGTGGTACGAGACCATAAATTCGAGGGTTATGAATGAGTTTTTGAGGTTTATATTATGTATGCATGCTAATGTGAAAGTTTCATGAAGTAATTTTGTGAAATTGTGGTTGAATTGTCCAAAAGGACTAAATTGCAAAAGTTGCAAAATGTGTGTTTCTAGAAGCTATATGTGTGAAATAGCTTTAGATTATTAATTAGAGGTCCTTAAATAGTAATTTATCCAAATTCTAATTTTTGGACAAAATGGGCATGGATGAGTTAAAATTTGAAGTTTATCAAAAAGGGCATTTTGGTCATTTAGTTATTAAGTGATTAAATAGGTGAAAAGATGACAAAAATTCACTCATCTTCTCCCCCAAGCTGCCGAAAATTTCAATAGCCATTGTTAGGGCTCTTTCAATTTTTCAAGCTTGCTAGTAAGTGCTCCTAAGCCCGGTTTTTGTTATTCTTCGTATTTTTAAAGTCCTAGTAGCATGAGTAAGCTATTTTTAGCTTTTTGGTGAGCTATTATGGATGTTCAAAAATGTACATATGTATGACATGCATGTATTTTGTTGTTTTATGGAAGATTATGAAAGCTTGATGTAGTAGAAACATCTTTTGTTAAGTGATTTTCCATGAAAATGCATGTAGGGACTAGTTTGTGAAAAACTTTAGTTTGGTCATACATATGTTGTTTAGTGAGAATTGATGATAGCTTTAGTTGAATAAGTGATTCGGCTAATCATGAAAGACTAGAAAGTTGAATAAAAATCACTTTACGAGCCTTTGGGACTAAAGTGTAAATATGAGAAAGTTTAGGGGCAAAATAGTAATTTTGCTAAAGTATGAGATGTGGGTCAATTTAGTCAATGTATGTATTGAATAAGCTGATTTATTCATTATAGATCAAGAAAGATGAAGCCCGAATCAAAATCGAGGCAAAAGCAAGGTGGTGGACTAAATTGCATATTTCTATACTTTTGAGTATCGAGGTAAGTCTATGCATAAACAATGCATTCATACTTACAAATTGTTGATGATAGCTAGTGTGTAGCTTGTTCGAGATTGATTGAGAACCTATGTGGTCCAAGTAGAATGAATGTAGTAGAATTGTGAATGGATGTTTAGTTGAGTAAGTAGACATGTGAATGTGTAGAGATAATGCTAGATGGTAGGCTAAGTGCGATACCATCCTAATGCATATTGACAATGAGCCGGCTATGTGCGATGCTATCGTGAGGTATATCGTTTAGTTGGCTAAGTGAGAAACCCCTATGATTACCTTTGTGGTAGGCTAAGTGCGATACCACCTTATTAATCGATTGTGGTGTGCTAAGTGTGAAACCACCGAGACATTTGCTGTGTGGGTTAAGTGTATGGATTAGCCATGTGATTGCATTATTGAGCAAAATAGCTATGTGGATGTATTATTAAGTTAATTAGCTGTATGGATGAATTATTGAGAAATAATGATGTGTTGTATATTGTGTAAATGTGACATTGAATGCAGGGGTGCATTTCGATGGTTATGAGTATGTGACTCATGATGTGTTAGAAATGTGGTAAGGGATAGAAGAGTAAGCATTGTTGTGAATTACTTGTTGGTATAATGCTAATTGTTGCTTAGCTTATACTATGTTGCTTAATTGTTTATGTGTAAACTTACTAAGCTCAAAGCTTACTCTCTTTCTTTTCCCTTGTCTTATAGATTAAAAGCGGTTAATCGAGATACGAGGATCATCAGAAGACAGCCCACATATCAGCACACTTTGGTACATGAAACTTAATGTTTTGTATATGGCATGTATAGGGGCTAGACAAGTTAGTGGATTTTGTTGTAAATGGCTAAGATGTGTTGGCCTTTAGATGGATAGCTTATTTTGTATAATGCCATGGTTGTTGGCTATTACATTATATGAAAGAAAGATGTAGTTTTCTATGTGAGAATGCACTTCAATTTGAGTTGATTATGATGGTGTTAGATGAGTATATGTTGTGTACGTTAGAGGGGTGAAAAGAGCTTGACACATAGCTTTGTTCTTGTCCATGTGGATAGACACACGAGCGTTTGTCTAGGCCATGTGTGACACACGGCCAGCCCACGGGCGTGCGCTTTGGCCGTGCATCCCCTGCATGTTAGTATTATAAATTAGAATAGACCACGGACTAGCTGCACGGGCGTGTGTCTAGGGCGTGTGGAATTATCCAGTGTTGGCCACGGGCTAGCCACACTGGCGTGTGTCTAGACTCTAGGTCGTGTTAAAGTAGTCAGTGTGCACCACGGGTGGTAAGCACGGGCGTGTGCCTTGGCCGTGGGGCATTGGCAGAATGCTGGGTTTTTAGGCACGGTTTGGGGACATGGGCGTGTGTGTCCATGCACGGGCGTGTCTAATCTTGCACGGGCGTGTGAGACCTATATAAAGAGAAAATTTTTAAGATTGGAAAAAAGTTCCGGTTTAGTCTCGAGAGCCCTCGTGTGTATGAGTGAGGCCTCATAAGTCGAGAATGAGGTTGTTGAGATGACTTCAGAGAGTAGTTACGACGAGCCTAAGTGGCGATCAAGTGGTTTGAGTTCGGTAACGCCTCGAGCCCGGTTCCGGCGTAGAACCTGGGTAAGGGGTGTTACATCTCTCATATCTTCCTCGGGTTCCCAGGTGGCTTCTTCTATACCGTGTCATTGCAAGAGAACTTTTACTAAAGCTATGTTCTTGTTTCTCAATTCCTTCACTTCTTATGCCAAAATTCTGATTGGTTCTTCACTATATGGCATATCAGGCTGAATCTCAACATCTGTCGGAGAGATAACATGTGAAGGGTCAAATCAGTATCATCGCAACATAGAATCATGAAAGACATTATGAATCTATTCTACTTATGACGGTAAAGCTAATCGATACGCAACAAGTCTGATTCTTTCTGCAATCTCATACGGCTTGATAAATCGCGGACTTAGCTTTCTTTTGCGATCGAACCGAAGAACTTTCTTCCAGGGCAATACTTTCAAGAATACTCTATCGCCAACTTGGAATTATATGTCTTTTCATTTAAGATCTACATATGATTTCTGATGGTTTGAAGTTGCTTTCAAACTATCTCAGATCACTTTTACTTTTTCTTTAGTCTCACGAATCAAATTAACCACGTGTATCTTTTCTCACGAAGCTCGGTCCAGTATAACAGAGTTCGGCATTTACAACCATACAGAGCCTCATACGGTGCCATCTTTATACTCGATTGAAAATTATTGTTATACGCGAATTCAACCAACAATAAATATTTCTCCCAGTTACCTTCGAACTCTAATACACAACAACGAAGCATATCCTCGAGAATCTGAATTACTCGCTCGGACTGACCATCGGTCTAAGGATGAAATGCAGTGCTAAAATGCAACCTCGTACCTAGAGCTTCCTGTAACTTTCTCCAAAATCATGATGTAAACCGCGGATCTCTATCCGAGATAATGGAAACTAGCACCCCGTGTAATCTGACAATCTGAGAAACATATAATTCAGCTAATCTGTCAAGGAAGAAATCTATACGTACCGAAACAAAATGTGCAGACTTCATCAAATAATCAACGATAACCCAAATGGCATCTTTCTTTTTCGGAGATAGGGGTAAACCCAATACAAAATCCATAGTAACTCGATCCTATTTCCA
Source organism: Gossypium sturtianum (assembly GCA_025698515.1). Lineage (NCBI taxonomy): Eukaryota > Viridiplantae > Streptophyta > Magnoliopsida > Malvales > Malvaceae > Gossypium > Gossypium sturtianum. Next base: position 59,592,585 of record CM046946.1, read on the forward strand.
TTTCGGTATCATCACTAGCTGTAATAATCTAGAAGGCACCTGATGTTCAGCTTTAACTTGCTAACATACTAAACATTTCGATACAAAGTCAAAAATCTCGTGTTTCATTCCCGGCCACTAGTACATCTGTTTCAAATCACTATACATTTTATTACTTCCTAGATGAAAACACAAGCTACTACTATGAGCTTCGTACAAGATTCTCTGAATGAGCTTTGAACTCTTCGGTACACAAATTCTACCTTTGAACAATAAGCAACCATCGGATCCTATCTGAAATTCTGAATCAGAAGTCGACTCACATTGTGCCCGTTTAGCTAACAACTCATTATCACATATTTTAGCTTCGCAGATCTGTTGTAAAAACATCGGTCTAGCTTTCAACTCAACTAAGATCGAACCATCATCAGATAATGTCAGTCGTGTATTCATCACTCGCAGAGCAAATAAAGACTTTCTACTCAGAGCATCAGCAACTACATTTGCTTTTCCCGGATGAAAATCAATGATCAACTCATAATATTTTAACAGTTCGAGCCATCTGCGCTGTCTTAGATTCAAATCTTTCTGTTACTTTAGATACTTCAAACTGTTGTGATCGGTAAATATATGGCATTTTTCACCGAACAAATGGTGTCGCCAAATTTTTAACGCAAACACGATAGCTGCCAACTCTAGGTCATGTGTTGGATAATTCTTTTCATGCGGCTTTAACTGTTTGGAAGCATAAGCTATTAATTTTCCTTCCTGCATCAAAACACAGCCTAAACAATTTAAAGATGCATCACTGAAAATCACAAATTCTTTACTCGATTCAGGTTGAACCAGAACTGGTGCCTTGGTCAACAGTGCTTTCAACAGATTGAAACTTTGCTGACATTTCTCTAACCATTCAAAAATCACATCTTTCTGTAAAACTCGCGTCATTGGTGAAGCTATCATTGAGAACCTTTTGACGAATCTTTTGTAATAACCAACTAGACCCAGAAAAATTCTAACTTCAGATACGTTTCTCAGTTATTTCCAATCAACAACTGCTGAGATTTTACTCGGGTCAACTCTAATGCCTTCATCCGATACTATATGTCCCAAAAAATTGACTTCTCGGAGCCAAAACTCACATTTGCTAAATTTAGCAAACAATTGTTTATCTCGTGGAGTTTACAACACAATCCTCAAATGTTCAGCATGCTCGGGCTTGTCTCGTGAATATATCAGAGTGTCGTCAATAAATACCACAACAGATCTTTCTAAATACGGTCTGAGATTTTGTTCATCAAATCCATAAATACTGCAAGTGCATTAGTTAAACCAAACGGCATCACAAGAAATTCATAGTGTCCGTACCTAGTTATGAATGAAGTTTTCGAAACATCTGAATCTTTCACTCGTAGTTGATAATAGTCAGAACGAAGATCAATCTTTAAGAATACTGTGGCACCTTTCAACTGATTGAACAAATCGTCAATTCGAGGCAGTGGATATTTATTCTTGATTGTAACCTTGTTGAGCTAATGGTAGTCTATACACAATCTCATCGATTCATCCTTTTTCTTAACGAACAGAACCGGTGCACCCTAAGGTGAAAAATTGGGTCGAGCAAAACCCCTATCTGTCAATTCTTGCAGTTGTGCTTTCAACTTTTTTAATTCGGTAAGAGCCATTCTGTAAGGTGCTATCGATATCAGTGATGTCCCCGGTACTAATTCAATAGTAAACTCAACCACTCTGATCGGCGATAATCCAGGTAACTTCTCTGGAAACACATCAGGATACTCACAAACCACTGGCATTGTTTCAAGCTTCGATTCAGACACTTTAGAATCCAATACATAAGCAAGGTAAGCATTGCAACCTTTTCTCACATACTTCTGTGCTGACACAGCTGATATAACAACAGGCAACCCACTTGGACTATATGATTCAATATGAAGTGTCTCCCCGTTCTGACATTTCAATACAATAATCTTTCGTCTACAGTTTACAACTGTGTCATGTAAAGTTAACCAATCCATGCCCAAAATCACATCAAATTCATCAAACGGTAATAACATTAAATCAGCCAAAAAACTGTAACCCCGAGTCATCAAAGGATAATTCTTGCAAACTTTATCAACCAGCACATACTGACCTAGGGGGTTTGATACTTTAACCACGAATTAAGTGGACTTAATAGGTAAATTCTTACTAGATGCTAAACTCGTGCATATATAAGAATGAGTTTATCCCGGATCAATCAAAGCAATAACATCAGTATCAAAAATAGAGAAAGTACCGGCAATAACATCTAGCGCAGAAGCATCCTCTCGTGCGCGTATAGCATAAGCCCTAGCTGGTGCTCGTGCCTCAATCTCATAGCAAAGTCTTTCATCACACCACGACTACCACTCACATTCCCAAAATTACGAGGTGGTCTACCTCTCGCAGCTGTGTTGCTCGGCCTCGTGGTCTGAGCTTTCTCTTTTTCGAATTTCTCTAGGCAATTCTAAGATAGTGGTCTAAGGAACCACATCTGAAACACGCTCTATTATTTAATCGACACTCACCATAATGTGGTCTTTTACAGTGCTTGCACTCGGGCCAAACATCTCTGACACTACCCACACTTGCTACAGATGTAGCCTTAGGTTTTGTACTAGAGCCTCGGGTACCTCTGTCTCTATTAGAATATCCCGCAGAAGCTGTAAAGCGGTTGTGATGTTCTTTTGATCTCTTTGATGCTGATTAATATGACTTCTCAGTCGATCTCTTTCTCGAGTCTCTAGCTTTAAAATCAGCATGCCTTTTCTCTTTACTCAGCTCCTTTGCTTTATGTCCTCGGTCAACCAATACAACAAATTCTTTCAGCTCAAGAATTCCAACTAGAAGCTTTATGTCTTCATTTAGCCTTTCTTCAAACCTCTTACACATAGCAGTCTCGGTCGAAATACATTTTCGGGTCTAACAAATTCTCACTCGTACTCTGATACAAACATACGGCCTTGTTTGAGCTCGAGAAATTCTTTACGCTTCTGATCCAGAAACCTTTGACTAATATATTTATTTCGAAATTCAGTTTGGAAAAATTCCCAAGTGATTCGCTCTCTCGGCACAACAGAAATCAATGTGTTCCACCACTGGTAAACCAAATCTTTTAATAATGATATCGCACATTTAACACACTCGACCGGTGGAAAAGATAACTCATTAAAAACCCTGATTGTATTCTCTAACCATAATTCAGCTCTCTCGGGATCATCTTCAGCAGTAGCTCGGAATTCTTAAGCCCTATACTTATGTATCTTATCAACAGGTGGCTTACTAACTCGGATTGGTTCTATACCTTGAGGAATAATGGGCACTAGTTAGGGAGCAGGAGGGGTTGGAGGTTGTTGAGCAGTCGGGCTTGTCCGTATGAACTCGGTAAACCATTCATTCATCATCTAGAAGAAGGCTTTCTTATCCTCTCCTCCCCGACCCTCAAATATGGGCATTACACCGCTCAATGCTACTCCATGAACGGAGGCTTGAGCGTTGCTTTCTACTTCATTGGAGTTAGCTTGGTTGGATGCCATTGCTATATGAAATCATATTTTAAAACGGCCAGGAGATATCACACTATCACAGGTTATATAATGGCATGTATAGCTAGACTCGTACATGCTACGTTCAGTCCGAGAATCGGCTAAATCATAGCTCTAATACCAATAAATGTAACACCCCTAACCTGTATTCGTTGCCAAAATAGGGTTACAGAGCATTACCGGGGTTTACAAATCAAACGGATAGAAATTTCAAACATTTCATATCATATCAATAAACATATTGAAACCAAGTTAAAGCATACATATTGTTCCTTATACGAGCCCTCGAGGCCCTAAATAAACGTTAGAAACAAGTCAGGACTAAATCGGAAACTTAGAGAATTTTTCACAAAATAATGAAAATTTTCAACACTACAGGGGTCACACGGCCGTATGGCCAGGCCGTGTGACTCACATGGTCAAGAGACACGCCCGTGTCTCAGGCCGTGTGGGCATTCGAAATAGGGACATACGGCCATGTCCCAGCCCGTGCCCATGCCTGTGTAACTCACTGACTTAGGTCACACGGCCAAACCACACTCCCATGTGCCAGGCTGTGTACCGTTCGAAATAACTTTACACGCCCGTGTACCAAGCCGTGTGCTAGGCCGTGTAATAGCCTAACTTGCAACTCCTTGAAAGCTACAGGGGACACATGGTCGTGTCACCTAGCCGTGTGTGACACACGGCTGAGACACGCACCCGTGTCTCTGCCCATGTGGATGAAAATAGGCCATTTTACAAGCCATTTTTCTCACCCAATTTGAAATGTACCTACACTCAACATTGCACATACTTACAAGCCATAACAAGGCATCCAAATCAAGCATAAAGAAGTCATATACACATGGTACAGCATCATACAACCAATATGCCCTTAGGCACCTCAAATGACAACATTAAAACATATATACACATGTACTCTATTTGGAAAAATAATCAACTAACTACTAAGCATATTTGCATCAATTCATGCCATTTAGTTTACATATCAAACTTCTCAATTGGTACCAAATATTCCATTCTAAGCTAGCACCAAGTCACCATAAATTCATCATATCACAAAACAAGCCTCACATCAACCATGTCAATGCTAATCATATACATACCAAAATATGCCAAACACAAGCCAAATCAAATGGCCATATATACAACAAAACATATAGGCCATTATTAACCAAAATACCTATACATGCCATTATAATCGAAATTAAACAACCGAATGTACCAAAAGAGCCAATGGATAGTGTGATATAGCTCCGACAAGCTTCCAACCCGAACGAGCTTCCGATTCACTATAAAACACGGAAAATAACATAGAGTAAGCATTTAAGCTTAGTAAGTTCGTATAACATAGAATTTAACTTACCATTAGTCATATAATAGGTAAGTAAACAAGCATATCCCAATACAATTTGGCGAAATGCCTAAGCACATAGACACCAACCATGTTAGCCATGTAATTACATATAAAAGCCAATAAACATAGATGAACATAACCACTGATCAAGTTCCATATACATGTATCATCCATTTCATTTTTCCATATATCATATAACCATACTTTTCATGTAAAGTCATATGTGATCTTATAATAGCCCGTATCGAACTCTTACCATATCGTATCAGAATATTGCCTGTTGAACCGTTTAGAATACGTTGGATACCCAGGATAACTCACACATAGCGTGCTAGCTCATATAACTGTAATCCGTTAATTCATGTACATGTATGCTCATATGAGCTGTGAATCGTTATGTTCACTTAAGCTGTAGTTCGGTATGCTCTCACGAGCTATAAATCGGTATGCTCACACGAGCTGTGGTTTGAAATGTAGCTACACGATGTTGCTCACACGAGCTGTGGAGTATCCGCAACATATGAAGGACCTCAGCCATCAGTAGGACGTTCAGGACCAGTACTCAAATCATGTAAACCCTAATGACATGTCATTTGTATCCTACGAATTCCTAAGGTTCAAACGGGACCCAGTATTTGTCAAACTTTATTGGATATGCAACTATGTATATTTATAACATATAAACACAATTTAATCACACGAACTTACCTCGACGAGTATACGTAGATACGTAGGCGATTAATCCGAGACTTTCTCTTTGCCCCGATCTAAAGTCGTACGAGGTCTGTCTTGAACTATACGGATAACTTTAACTCAATTTAATATATAATCCATTCAATTTAGCCCAAAATCATATTTTTGAAAAATTACCATTTTGCCCCTATACTTTTAATTTCTTTGAAATTTAGTCCCTAGCTCATAAAAATGGAAATTCATGAAATTCCACCACAACCCACTATGTCTGAATTTTAATTAGGTCCCTAAAATGCCTTATATTTCATTTATTTCACAATTTCACCATGTAATATTTTCTATTTTTCAATTTAGTCCCTATTTGACAATTTTACCAAAAATCTCTTTATAAAAGTTGTTTATCTAACAATAACCATCCATTTTCTAACATCAAACTTCAAAAATCATGTACATACATCAATGGAAAAACCCAAATAGTTTAACAGTTTCACAAATTAATCCTCGGGCTAGCTAGAATAAGCTACAACGAACCCGAAAACATAGAAGTAAATAAAAATGGGGCAAAAATGCATACCTAATAGGCTAGAATGAGATTGCTGAAACTTCATGCTCAACAATGGCTTTCTAAAGTCCTAATTTCGGTTGAAGAAAGCTTAAAGATGATAACTTGGCTTTTATTTTAATTAATTTTGTCTTTATTTACCAAATTACATAATTAACCTTTAAAAACATTAAAAAGTACACAAAATGCCAAGCCATCATAATCCACTATCTTATTTATGGTCGAATTACCATATAAGGACTTTTATTTTAAATTTCTATAGCTACTTAATAATTTTAGCTACTAGAACTCAACTATTACACTTTAAGCGATTTAGTCCTTTTTATCAAATTGAGCATGTAAACGGTAAAATTTCTTAACAAAATTTTTATGCGGTACTAATATCATGCTCTTGGAAATAAAATAATAATAATAAAAAAATTGACTTCAAATTTGTGGTTCCAAAACCACTGTTCCAATTTCACTGAAAACGGGTTGTTACAGATTGTTTTCTGAATGTGTTGAGTTGTAAAGAGGAAGGGATTGATAAGAGTATGGAGGGAGAATTGGGTTATCGCCAAAGGTATTTTATGCCCAGTTTATTGAGTTATTATGTTAGTTACATTTTAAAGAGGTAGTTCGAAAGGGATGGACCAGAATTTTTTTAAAAAATATTGGATTTCCAATTATAGCTGTAAACCATTTTTAAAGGAAGTCTTGAAAGTTTGAAACACGTGTTAGGTTCTGATAAGGGCTTAGGTTATTTATATAGATATTCAAGTTAGAAAATGGAGATTTTTTCTTTTTCCTTCCTCAAGAAATATTGTTACCTAAATATTAAAGAACTTACAATTGGAGTTGTAGATTTGGATCTTCACTAGTGATTACTCCATGTCAAGGTAATCTTTATGACTCTGCCTGTTATATTGCGAAAGAGTAAGTCTGTTAGATCTGGTAAATTAGTAAGATGAAGATATAAGGCCTTGATTGGGGATTTTCAATGTTAGAAATGATGAGAAAGGGGGTATATGAATAGATCTCGATGGGTTCCATGTTCTGTAGCAGTAGTTGTTGTTGATTTACACGATGGAAGTCTGGATCTGGTGTTTTGGACTGTAGTAGGTGAGAATAAGGTGAGTCTCTATAGTGACTCTTGCATGTATACTATTCATATGATATATTTTCGTGGTAATTGATTGACCTATGAAAAAGAAACCAAAAATGTATGGTCTGATTGTTTGCTGGGGTTTGCATGTATAGTTTATATGAATCTGACAAATGAAGTATGTGAAGTTTGATTATGATTGTATGGAACATCTGAAATGTATGCGATGAAGTATATGATTAGTGACTTAAAGTGTTGAGTCTTAAGCGATGTCAATGCATGAAGAGTTTGTCAAGTAAGTCTGTAACAACCCATTTTTCAGTGAAATCGAAACAGTGGTTTCGGGACCACAAATCCGAGCCGAAAATAAAATTTATTTTTATTTTATTTTATGGTCTATAATATGATATAAATATCATGTGAGAATTTTGATAAGAAAATTTTACCGATTTTGTGCTTAATTACGAGAAGGACTAAATCGCATAAAATGCGAAAGTTGGATTCTAGTAGCTAGAATGATCAAATAGCTATGGAATTTAAAACTTGAGGTCCTTATATGGTAATTAGACCATTAATGAAAAGTTAGTAGATATTTTTGGATGATTCATCCATGGAAAATTAGAAAAAGGCTAAGGACTAAATTGGAAAGTGATAAAATTAAAAGATGATAAATAATTAAATAGAAATAAAAATCATTTTATATCATCTTCTTCCCCAAATATTCCATGGAAACCCTAGGAAAGAGAAAGCAAGCTTTCTTGGTGAAATTGGTAAGTTTTCATGTCTTGTTTTTAGTAATTTTTATATTTTTGAGATCGAGAAAGCTTAATTTGTCTATTTGGGGATTAATTTGAAAAGATATCAAAGTATAGAATTTTTACCATAGATGAATATGCTGAAATTATGAAATTTATGGTAGAAAATGAAAGGTTGTTGATAGATAAATAACTTTTACAAAGTGAATTTTGATGAAAACTTGATTTAGGGATTAAATTGTAAAAATGTGAAATCCATGGAAAAATTCTGAATTTTATAGAATACATGTGATGTAAATTTTATATTGAAATTTTGGTTAGGCTTGGAATAAGGAGTAAATTGCATGAATTTCATTTTTTGAGCATAGGGACGAAATCGTCATTTATTAAAAGTTTAGGGGCAAAATGGTAATTTTGCCTAAGATGTAAATTGGACTAATTTGAGTATGAATTGCATTAAATTGATGTTAAATTTACTCGTATAGATCCGAATAAATCGAATATGGAGTTAGAACGAGGAAAGGAGAAAAATCAGATTAATAGACTTTATGTATACGAACATTTATCAAGGTAAGTTCGTATAACTTAGCTATGCATGTTTTTATGCTTAAATTGAATTGTGTATGTGATTGTATAAATATATAAGTGAAATGATTTCATATCTAATAAAGCCTGATAAATGATAATACCTGATAAGTGATAAATGATAAAAATGTTATTTTTGTACTTGAGTTGAATGTGAAAATGTGAATTACATAAACGCATAAATTTATGAGATTGAACAAATACCTGAAAATTGCCTGATAAATTTTAAATCCCGTTTGAATAAATGGAAGTCGATGGATAAATGTGATTTTGGCTGATAAAATTGCATGTGTTGCAGAATGGATTTAGCCCGGACGGGTAATCCGAAATGAGTCTCTCGAGTATATGCTTCAATTAGGATTTAGCCTGGACTGGTAATCCTAATTGACTGGATTTAGCCTGGACTGGTAATCCAGAATGGACTCTATAGGGAATTCTTTGTCATATAAAGGATTTAGCCTGGACTGGTAATCCGACAAAGCCCTTAGAGTATATGTTACAGCTAGAATTTAGCCTGGACTGGTAATTCTGCTGTATGATATGTGGCTCGAGAGTGTACCTAAAAGGTACTACTGAATATGAATTGACAGACTATGGAATTGTACACCTCAAGTGTACTACCTGTGTATCCATCGATGTTTTCAATAATTCAACGGGTAAAATACTAATACGAAAAGAAAAGGGATTTTTACATGTATTTACTTGAAAAATATGAAATGATGTTACATGAAATGGTTTGATGAATACGTTCATCTATGAGAATAGATTTGTACACCTTGAGTGTACTATCCGAGTGATTATCAATACTGCAATTGATTGTTGAGTAAAGTCCTGACATGAAATATACCGGAACTCGAGATGAATTAATATGAAATAAATTTGAGATACATGGAAATAATTTTTATATATGTTATGTGAATACATGTTGTAGAAAAACATATGTGTATGAGAATCTGAATATTGTTGGACTCATATATGTGTTTCTTGATGTTTATATGAAATATGTGTTTAACATGGGTATTGAGAGTATGTATTAGGGCTTGTGACCAAATGGCTTGGTTATACCTTGCAATGTTTAACTTAAATGTGAATGGTTGGTAAGATATTTACCAAGTTATACGGACTTACTAAGCATTATATGCTTACTCTGTTTTATTTTTCCCTGTCTTATAGTAAATCGGAATGCTCGTTGGATTGGAAGCTTGGCGGAGATCACTCACACTATCCAACAGTTCATTTCAGTATTTAAGGTAAAACAATTAGGGTTATAATGGCATGTATAGGTTAAATTGGTCAAGGAATGATATGTAAATATTTGATAATGACTAGCCATTAGAATGGCTAGTTATGGACATGCTTTGGTGTTTATGTATGAAAGCTATCATAATATATGTTTAAAATGGTTAATTGATAGAAATCACATTGACAAATGGATGAATGAATTAAATTAGTATAATTGATACAAAATGCACAAATGTGACCATTGTATATAGGTAAATATGAGTACAAGATTGATATGGAAATAAATTGTGGTGCATAAAGGCATATTGGTTAAATGTTTATATGACCATGAGAATGTGTTTAAGTTTTGGTGCAGGTATAAGGCAAAAAGGGTGAGGAATAAGGCTTGGAAAATAGCCTTATTTTGTCATTACTGAGTAGACACACGGGCGTGTGTCTTGACCGTGTGTGACACACGGCCTAGCACATGGGCGTGTGGTCTGGCCGTGTGTCCCCTGCATCCTAAAATTTAGAAACAGAATGCTCAGAATTGAGCACACGGGCGTGTGTCTCAGCTGTGTGGGTGACACGGCCTTAAACATGGGCGTGTGTCATGGCCGTGTGAAACCTGTATCTAATTCGAATTAAATTAATTAACCACACGGCCTAGCACACGGGTGTGTGGCATGGCTGTGTGGCGCAAGTCAGAGAGCAACCTAAATCAGACACGGCCTAATGCACGGGCGTGTCTAAGAGTCACAAGAGCGTGCCCCTTGGACCACACGGGCGTGTGAGCCCTGCACCTTGGAAAAATTTTCAAATGTCACGAAAAATTCTTAGAGTTTCCGATTAAGTCCCGACTCGATTCTAATGCTCGTATTGGACCTCGAGGGTCCATCTAAGGGACGTTATGAATGATCTCGGTTAATGAATAGTGATTGACATGATTTATCTGAAAATGTTCTGAAAAGTTTCGGTAATGCTCCGTAACCCTGTTTCGGCGACGGATACGGGTTAGGGGTGTTACAAAGTCTATGTTTGTTCGCTGCAGTGGAGTTTAAAGGGGTCCATCGAGACTAAAAACACGATATCTAATATGAATTTTGAAGGAAAAGTCCATGGCCATGACACCTTCCGAAAGGAACTAAAGGACAGTGATTACCCAATGGGGTTCTCTGCGTGCCCCAGGACAATGATGGGCAAACCTCACATAATGTAAGTCTAGGCAAATCCTTATCATAAACATGTTAGGAAATGAAGCCTTTGTGGCAAATCATGAAATGAAAGCCTCTGTGGTGAAGTATGAAAATAATAACCTTTGTGGCAATGTATGAAAAGATCAACCTCTGTGGCGATATTTGAAAGGGATGCCCTTGTGGCGCACACTAATAGAACTATTTCATGGAGAACTCTGGAGGGAAACGCTCTCGACGTGTAATGATAAGACTCTCAATGGCGTACCATAAAGAATTTCCTTTGTGGCAGATTCTATATTAATTTGTTATAGCACATACAGTATGGTTTGTAAGTTGTGATCAGTAAGATAATTAAGGCACAATGTCTCTATAGAATACATTAAGGTATTATACAAGACTATAAGTCGATTGTGAATAATGAAAGATCGAAGAAATTTAGAAAAGTGTATTCTGAACAAGGAATTCAAAATTTATATTCGAAGGGGGGTAACTGCTATCTGAGTACATGATGATTCAAAATTTGTGATGAAATGATGGTTGGGAGTTATGTTTGCAAGAGCAATGGTGTTTCAATGGTATGAACCTCAGGTAAGGAAATGAGTAAAGATTAATGAAAGTTCAGATTGAAGAGTGTAACTGGTGTATCGAAGGTATTGAAGGGGAGAAATGAGTTCTGAGTAAGGTATGGTATCTGACGTGTAAGCGAGAATAGAAATTGAGGGAGTATTCTCCAGTGATTAAGTTGAAGGTTCAGAACGATGAGATCATCTAAATAAATTATACGTTGAATTATGCAAAAATGTCACAGGTAATGATGTTTTCCTCACTAAGTTCTTATGAACTTACCTGGGTGTGTACTTTGTTACAAGTGAGTTGATATGAGTCTGCGCCAGAAGGGATGATGCTAGGACTAAGTCCGTGTCTGTATTCGTATAAGTAGACAAAGTCTGTGTCTATATTTGTTTGTAATGTCCAAGATCTAGAGCCGACAAATCGGATTGGGTTGAGGGTGTTACAATTTTAATATTTATTTTTTATTTCATGTTGTTTCAAGCTTTTTTTAATGTTTATAATTAATAAATATATTGTTTTCAAGTTTCTTATTTTTAATTAATCTTTTTTTAATTAATAACTTTTTTTATTTATAAAATTAAATCATTATTGCAAATATCATTATTTTTAGTAAAAATAGTTTTTATATGTGTAATATTTATTTTTCAATCCATATCATGAGTGTAATAAATTTACATATTATATATTTTTGTATGTGTATTTGAAATATTTCACATAAAAAATATTTGAAATATCATACCCACAATGTAGATAAAAAACAATGATATTTGAAATATTTTAGATATTTGAAAAAATAATGATATTTTAAATAATTATTTGATTTTATAATATTAGAAATAACCATACCCCACAATATAGGTTAAGAAAATAAATATTTGACATATAAATATTATATTTAAAGAAAAATATGTCTAAAAAATTAGTTGATGCTTTTAAAAATAATTACATATTTATTATTTGATTTTATAAATAAAAGAGTTATTAATTAAAAATAAAAAACTTGAAAACAATATATTTATTAATTATAAACATTAATTAAAAAAATTTTTGAAACAATATGAAATAAAAGAAAATACATATTAAAATCTTTATAAGAAGAATCAAACTTAAGACTTAAAGATGAAATTATAATTATTTAACCATCAAATCAAAAGAATTAATGTATCAAAAATATTAATTTTAAAACATAAAAAGCTTAGAACAACATGAAATAAAAAATACAAATTTGAGTAGGAGAGAAATTGAACCCGGGACTCAAGTACAAAAACATTAACATTTAACCATCTAACCAACAAAACTAATTATTAATTTTAATAAAAATGCATCTTGTAGGATACATTTTTCACTGACGTGGCTGAAAGCGTGCCCTGTAAGACGCGTTTTCTTTTCTTTCTCCAAAAATAATATATTAATAAATTTCAAAAATTTTAGCATACTTCATAAAATTAGTTTTTTTTTGGGCATATACATATAAATTAACCACTGTTATATCTGTCTAAATTTGTTTTTGAACGAATATCTATCTAAATTGTACTTTGAGAATGAGGATGAAAAAAATCTTAACGATGCTCTTCTTTACCTTCTTAAGATAAATACTTTTTTTTTAATAAATCACCTCTGCTTAAATATAAATTCTTCAACAGTTAATTTTAATGTTTTTAAAAGAATCAAATGGTATATGAACAGTAAATTATAATAAGTGGCAGTGAATAAATAAAAATATTAACAAAACTTAAATATAAAGTTATTAGTGTTAATGTATTCAATGTACAACATTAAATTATAGATGGTAATAAATGAGTTGAACTGAAGCCACAATAAATATTAAAGCTGATACAATAAATTTATTAGACGAAGGAAAAAGAGTAATACCCCACCAATCTTCCCCCTTTCTCTGCAACTCAATTTGATTTAAATCAACTCCTATTTACTCCTTCAATTAAAATCTGAGTCTGATTCACCGATTAATTCCCACACATTTCAATTCACATCATATTTTCTACTCTACACTTGCAACACACACTGCATCTTCATCATCAAAAGTAAGCTCATGGGGAAGAAGATGAAGCTTCCTTTTCTCTCCAACAACAGCAGCGTACAAGCAGCGTCCTCATGGTCATGGCCTTCCTGTCAGAAGCAGCCCAGAACCCTCTCTTTCAGAGCAGATGTAAGTGCAACAACACCCCAGTCTGGGTTCTCCACCTCTTCTGAATCCCCACCCTGTGGTTGTGGAGATGAATATGGAGGTGATCCTGTTGAGACTGTCGTTAAAGGTTTAAGGTCCGACAGACTGTTTTTCGAGCCTGGAGAGAGTAGTTCGATCCTTGAAGTAACAAAGCCCACGAGTAGTGATGATGATGATGATGGGTTACCTTTTAAAGGGAGCGAAGTGTTGTCCATGGAGTCTCGAGATCCGTTTGTTGATTTCAGCAAGTCTATGGAAGAAATGGTGGAAGCTCAGGGTTTGAAAGATTGGGAAGGTCTTGAAAAGCTTCTGTGTTGGTATTTGAAAGCCAATGGCAAAGGCAACCATGGGTACATCGTCGCTGCTTTCGTTTATTTGCTTGTAAAACTTGCCATTTCTTCTACTGATAATTGTATTCCTTCTTCTTCTAATCGCTCTCATTCTCCTTCTTCCCCTTTATCTTTCTACACTTCTTCTTCGTCATCTTCTTCGTGTTCATACTCTGATGATAATTCTTCAACGACCACCCCTTGTGTGTCTTCCTTATCAGATCTGAAGGAGATCATTGAGGAGGCTAATAAAGATGTTTCTTCATCTTCATCACATGATGTTTGATTCAATATTGAAATATTGGTGTATGTATAAACCACTAATTTTCCGAAATGATAGTGAACTTTTACCCTTTTTTCCCCCCTTACGAATGTTTAGACATTTGCACATGCCAACATGTTGCACTGTCTTCCGCAATTAATGAAAGATAGAAGCCTTCTTTTCAAAAGAAAGAAAAAAAGAAAGAAGGATAGAAGTTTGAGAGTACTGGGATATTTCCATGCAGTTTCACTCCAAAGCTTGCTTTTTCCAATTTGAAGAAAAAAACTTTAGTTTAATGAAAATAAAATAGTAATTATTTTATTTAACATGAGACAAATTTTAAATAAGCGTAAATCTGATTTTTTTACTATTTATTATTATTTTAGGTAAAAGACACTCAACTATTCAGACTTAGGGTAAAATATACTTGAATATTATGAGAAAATATTTGATAGTTTAGGGTCGGCATTCAGTTGGTTTGGATTTTTTTTTATTTTAAAAATTGAATAAATTAAATTAATTATTTAAATTGAATCAACTTAGGAAATAAAGTCGAATAAACTAAATTGAAAATTTTCGATTTGATTTTTCGTTTTTAATATTTTTTTCAGTTAGAAAAAAAATCTAATTGAGGTACTCATAATTTTATTTTTAATTTTTTTTTCATATAATTATTTTCTTATTTAATTTACTATATCGTATCACTTTAAAATTTATTTTTATTTCAAATTCATTAGAAAAATATTAAAATTTAAATCAAACAATATTTAATGAACTCAAAAAATATTATTTTCTTACATTGCCAACATATCATTTCTTTGATATATACTATTGCTACGTATATAAATATTAAATGATAAAAGTTAAAATGAACATCATAAAAAATTAAATTATCAAATTGGATTTTAAATATTAATAGATATTCGGTTTAATGGGTTTGGGTTTTAAGAGTATTAAATTTTGATGAGTATTTGAGTTTAAGGTTTAAAATTGAGCATGGTATATGATAAGTTATGGCCTTAATAGGTTTATTCAATTTAAAATATCAAAACTGAAAATCGACCAAATAAACCAATTAAAACGAACATGAAAAATGATTAAATCGAAAACGAAATAAATTGAAAAAATTTAGTTTTTCGGTTCGGTTCACTTTTTTTTTTTTTACATACCTCTATTTGGTACACTGTCAATGGAGTTTTTAGATTCCACAAGTATAATTAGGGGATTAACAAGTGTCCTATAAGGTATAATAAATATTAAAAAAAATAAGAGATACATAATAATTTTTAAGGATGTGAAATAATAATAAAAAGTATAGTGCCAATATATCAAGTACTAACCCAAATATCATTTATTTATCTCTAGCATTGAAAAAAACCTCTTAAACTCAATCTATATTTATATATCAAACAAATTTTAAATTAAAATACAATTATACTTTTGTCATTTTTTATTTATGTATTTTTTTTATTTTTCTATTTTTAATTAAATAATAAAAAATTAATTACATATTAAATTAATATAAATAAAAAATATTATGCTTCTTTAAAAAATTATATTTAACTCTGTTGAACAATTTTTATCTCGTGTCCCATTAAAGGGAACATTCAAGTATTTATACATATCATCATTATTCATGATTTGACTCCACTATTCATGGACTCAACCCCACTATTCATGGACTCAACCCCACTATTCATAGAATTGACACCCTGAGTGTACTTCGAGTATGCCGGACACGTGTATTGTTCCGGGTGCCTGCCAAACTTCGCGGTCCCCCACACCTGAGCTCCTTAGGTATGGCGAACTGAGACCGCAAACTCTCCTTGGCTCGCGTGAGCTGATAGGACGAGCTACCCCTGTTGTCCTCTCGTTGTTCGCCTTGCGCATGTTCACCTGGTGGGGCCGATCTAGGTCGCGGGTAGGCGACCTAAATCTCATCTTGGTTTCGGTTTGGTGATCATTGGTGTATAACAATCTAGTCCCCCCCTTAGTGGGTATAAGAAGGGTTACAATGTAACAACCCGTTTTAGTCAAATCGGAATAGTGGTTTCGGGACCACAAATATGAAGTCAAAATAATTATTTTATTATTATTTTAATGTACGTGGCATGATAAAATTATTGTTTGAAATTTTCATCAAAGATGTTTATCGTTTAAATGGTTAATTTGATAAAAAGGACTAAATCACGTAAAGTGAAAAATTGGGGCTCTATAAGCTAAAAGGGTTTATTAGCTATGAAATTAAATAGTAAGGGTCCTTAGCTAGTAATTAGACCATTAAAATGGTAAGTGGACAATATTGGACATTAAATGGATGATATTAATGGTTTTTCAGTAAGGTTAAAATAGTAATTAACATAATAAACTTAAAATAAATAAAACAAAAAAGCAAAGTTAGTGTCCATCTTCTTCTTTGCCGTGAATTGAAGAGAAGAAAGAAAAAATTTTAGGGTTCTTCATTCGGCTAGGACAAATTCATGCAATTAGGTATGTATTTTGTCCCATTTTTAATGATTTCTACGTTTTTTAGATCGTTGCAACTAGGTCTAGCTAGCCCAGGGACTATTTTGCAAATTTTTTAAAGATTTTGAATGTTGAAAATGATGAATGTTGGTGTGTTTTGATGTTTAATGATAGATTATGAATGCTTGTTGATAGATATACAAGTTTTGTTAAGTGATTTTTAGTGAAAATGCAAATTAGGGGCTAAATTCTGAAATGTGTAAATTTAGTGGTTAAAATGTGAAATAAATGAAAAATGTGGGCTGCTAGGGACCTAATTAAATTTCTACTAACATGGGTTATGCTTAAATTTCATGAATTTGTGATTTTGTGAAATAAGGACTAAATTGTAAAAGTTGTGAAATTATGGGGGCAAAAGTGTAAATGTGCTTAAATGTGTGTTTTGGATTAAATTGAATAGAGAGATTATTAAATAGGTTAATTTTGAATATATTTAGATCAAGAAAAGCGGAATTCGGATATAGATTGGGGGAAAAACTAAAGTTATTGACTAATCGACTTATTTCGTCGTTTTCACATCTGAGGTAAGTTCGTATGTGATAAATTTCATTATAAATGTATTTTAAATGCTTAAATATTGCATAAATTGTGAATACAAGACTTCAGACAAGTTCGACAATGACTCAATGGTAATTCGTCATTCGAAATCCCGGTTGAACCTTAGGAATAGTTTAGGATACTAGTGACATGTCATTAGGGGATACACTGAGTTGGCTTCGGGCCATGATGTTTGCACTTCGGGTGCAAGTTATACCGATTTGGCTTCGGGCCATGAATATCGGCTAATTTGGCTTCGGGCCATGATATCAGTACTTCGGATATAAGTTACCTTGATTTAGCTTCGGGCCATGGTATAGGTACTTATTGTGCGAGACTCTTGAGTATCCGAATTCTATTCCGAATGGTTCAATGGGTAAATGAATGATGTGGTTGAGAATGAGATTGGTACAAGATGGTATAGGTATGTGCATAAACCATATTAGCTTTGAATCGAAGAAATGGTGAAGAAAGTATATAGTTTGGTGAATGAGTAATTGAAAGGTTTGTTAGTTGATGTGAATTCATGTATTTATAATCAATGGTTGAATTATGTGGTTATGATTATATCCAGTTTATTTCATACGAGCTTACTAAGCTATAAAGCTTACGTTGTTTATTTTTCTATGTTTTATAGTGATTCCAAGCTAACTCGGATTTGGGGATCGTCAGAGATCGCATCACACTATCCACCTATCACTTGGTACCTATGAACTTTGGTATTTTAAGTATATGGAATGTATAGGGACTTTTGTCATGTTGGTTATATTTTGGTAATGATTTTGGCCATTTAAATTGGCTTGTAAATGTATATGCCTTGGTTGGTATATAATAGCCATGAGAGTTGGCTTATTTTGAGTTAATTTGCTTGTGTATATGTAGTTTATGTTATGTAAATTGAGGTTGGTTTTGTGATGTTTATTAATAGTTGACATTATAGAAGTTGAATGTTGATATTGGTGATGTTATTTGTTTTTGAATCAAGGGAAAGAATGCATATTTTAAGTATCCATATTGATGATCTAAGTTTATGAGATTTGGGGTATAAATGGATTGGTCTATTTTGCAACTTGTGTGTATTGAGAGATGTGGTATAGAATATGCATGAATTAGGTTTGAATTGGCTGGTCTAAATGTTTATTTATGCTATGAGACGGTGCAAAATGATATGTTGTAAGTACATTCAAATTTGGGTGGCAAATTGGCTTGGTAAATAGCCTATTTTTGTCCACACGGCAGAGACACGGGCGTGTGTCTCAGCCGTGTGTGACACACGGTCAGGTTACACGGCCGTGTATCCCCTGGTGTTGATTTTGAAACCAAGTCAGTATGTTCCACATGGCCTCACACACGGGTGTGTGATATGGCCGTGTGGCATAAGTCAGTATGCCCTACAGGATTGACAAGGCCTGGCACACGGGCGTGTATGGCCATTTTTAGGGCACACGGGCTAGCCACACGGGCGTGTGTGTTGGCCGTGTGACCCAAGTTAGAGAGTTACACGGGGTAGGACACGGGCTGGGACACGGCCTTGTGCTTCCATTTCGAATGTCCACACGGTTTGTGACACGGGCATGTCTGTTGGCCGTTTGAGACACACGGATGGGCCACACAGGCGTTTGTCCCCTATTTTGAGAAAATTTTTCTAAGTGTTTAAAAAGTTTCCAGAGTTATCGGTTTAGTCCCGAAACACTCCCAATGCATGTTTAGGGCCTCGTAGGCTCGTATTAGGGACAAATTTATTGAGATTGAATGATGAATGTATGAAATGATTAAATGTATGTGAAAAGTATGTTTAAATGTGTTGTAAGTTCGGTAATGCCCCGTAACCCTATTACGGCGTTGAATACGGGTGAGGGGTGTTACATACAAAGTGGCGTTCTTTAGGGCCATTATTTTACATTTAATGCAACTTGCAAAATGCGCATTGCCTGCTGGCATCTAATGTTAACTTCACCACGTGTATGGGTGGATTGCACTCGTATGTATCTGACTATTGGCTTCCATCAATCATTTCAACTGTCAAAATGCGGGGGGAAGAGACTTCTTTAAAAGGGGGTCTTCTGAAGCCCTAAAACTCACACACTTAGCAATTCTGAAACCAGAATCAATCGAAGCATTTTCTCAAGGTAAATTTTAGTAACTTTTCGTCTTAGACTTTAATTTTTCTGTCTTTTGCCTTTCCTTTCTACATAAAAAATATGTCGAGAATGAGAGATGTCGGTGATCGATTACCTTCCCATTGCCCACTGCGGGAGCATGCTTTGAGGGTACTCGTCGAAGCTAACTTTGTCACCTATGTAACACCCTAAAATAGGGCTTAAGAGTTTTAGGGGTATTTTAGCCTTAGAGTGTTCAAAATTTTACGACATAATTTATCAGTAAGGTTTTTAACTATGGTTTTTAGAAAATTAAATCAATTTATGAAAATGAGTTTTAAATACCTTTAATTTTGAAAAAAGGACTGATTTGTAAAAGAGTCAAAACTTAGAGTTTTTAAGAGGTAATTAGACCAAATTTTAAAATCCAACCTAAAAGCCCCCATTTATAGTTTTATTTTCATGTTAGTCTTATTCTCCTCTCATACTTGTGCCGTCCATAGTTCTCTCAACTCTCCCATTCGATTTTGATTTCCATATCCTAATTCCTTTGGATTCCTATAATCTTTTAAGCTATAAACCTCCATTAAATACCAAGAAAAACTGCCAAAATTACCATTGATTTTTCCATTGTCAAGCTTATGAGTTTTTCGGGTTTTCGATCAAACGCTTGGTTTTTCATTGTCTAAGGTAACGGTTCAGCTCCTAAATAGTTTTAAATGTTATTTAGTCTTTAAAACTAAGTTTTTAGCCATTAAATCACATGTTTTAAATAAAAGCCAAAAAATAGGTCATTAATGGTGGATTCCGGGTTTTGGGTAAAAATATGGTTTCAAAGTGTTTTTCAATTAGTTTTGACATGATTAAGAGGTTTCTAAACTTACTTTAAAGTTTTGTTAAAAATTTCTTGAATTTTTAATGAATTTTCAGAAAAGAGCCATAAAACATGTTAAAAAGTCGATACTGTGAATTGAGTATTATATTGTAGATTAAAGGTTGGGAATTAGTCGTAGGTGAATTATAAAATGAACGAAATTGGTTTTAAGCAAAAACAATGAGTATAAACCAAGATATTTGAGTTTTAAGTTGGCTATGTTAAAGGTTTCGGTTACATGAGAACATAGCTTAGGCTTATGTTTTTGATTTCTTGTGGTGAGTCATTAGCTAATTTTTGAATGTATTATTGCGTAAATTATTGTGTTGAAGCTTAGGATTCTTTAGGACCTTCTACGCATAGAGATAAAGGCAAGGAAAAGCTAGTTTGAGCTTTCAACTTTTCGGCGAAAGCGTAATTGGTGAGTGTTTGGAATAATTTCTTGTGAACATGAATCAATGTGTTATTTGGGAATTTAGTTGTAGCCTAAACCTCTACTCTAAATTTCGAGTGTAAGTTTTCTCATACCTATGTTATCTTGTAAACTATGTGAATATGTGAATTGAGATGAGTTACTATAACATGTGATATGTGGTTATGATAATTGTTGTGAAAGTGCAAATGTGTACATGTTATGTATATGTTAAATGTTAGTGATAGTGTTTTGCTAAAGATGCAAATATGCAGTGATAGCGTATAGATAATCAATAAGTGATATGTGTTTGATTTAAGATATTTTGGCCTTCTGATATTGAAACCGTTGGATATAGTTGGCATGCCATAGGATTGTGAGTACCCACCTATATGTATAGTGATTTTGGGCATTAAGAGGCCTTGGGACATGTTGGAGGGATAAGGGAATGTGAGCTAAGCTCCATTCAACATGACATGTGAGGGGAAATAAGGAGTGTTAGGTTTATGCTACACTTTTGGGATATGTTTGACTCTTGGAGCCTATGTGTTGTGTTGGAAATCCGTGTATTTGATGAGTGATGATAGAGCTCACTTTTATGTTTCATAGCTCAAGTGCAAAATTATCTTAAATTATGAATATGTGTGTATTCTGATATGTGTTTATATGACATGTGACCATTATGCAATTTATCTATTAACATGTTTTTTGAGTATTGTGATATATGCTTGAATGTTATGTGATTATATGAGTATTGTGATATATGCTTAAATGTTATGTGATTATATGAGTATTGTGATATATGCTTAAAGGTTATGTGATTATATGAGTACTGTGATATATGCTTAAAGGTTATGTGATTACATGAGTATTGTGATATATGCTTAAATGTTATGTGATTATATGAGTATTGTGATATATTGATAACTCTTGAAAAGAGTTATATTTAATGTCTTTGGACTTAGCTAATTGCTTGTACTTATGTAAATTTCGTTGCATTTTAGGGTATCCCATTCGTAATTCCATTGCATTACATTAAGAAGATTGGACTGTGCTTAAATTTTATTATATTTTACTTTTAATTGTGTGTAGAAGGGTTGTGTTTGGTGGTTTGGCAAGTGTAGGATGCGAAGAAAGAAATAAAGGAATAAAGGTTTATCATCGCAAAAGGTTGGATAGTTTACCAACATGAATGCCGTGACAATTCTAGGAAGACCGAGTCAGCATTCAACGCATATCAATTTCAGCTCAACTTTACTTGTACTAGAAAAATTAGCCTATAAAGAGGAAAAAGACCATGTGATCATAGGGTGATAACCACCTACCTTAAAGGAAGGGATATTAAACCAAAAAGACAATCTAAAAAAGAGGAGAGGATAATCTTAGACTGTTGGATTTATCCTAGGAAAAAAGGTTATAAAAATCCAAAGGAGGAAACCCTAAAGGGGCAAACAAAAAGGGAGAAAAACACAAAAAAAAAGAGAAGATCCTTAGGCGAAACTAGAGGGTAGTGGTTGAGTAGAGATGGAAAGAGGAATACGAAGGCAGTCCCTTTCAGACACCACAAGACACTGTGCTACTAGAGTGTGAACTGGACATGCGAAAGCTATTTTCCCGTCGTTCTTCTATTATTTCTTAACTATTTTTCTGTGAATTGATTTGACGAAAATGATGTTGAATGATATTTTGGTTTTGAATTTTATTTTCCAATCCATGAGCTAAATCTCATAGGGTTGAGATTACATGATGAAACCTTTATTTTTTTTAATGATTGAAGCATAAGACCTGAATTAATTTACTATTTCATTCAGTTGTTTTTATTTTCCAATTTTATGTGTGCAATCCCTAGGCATAGATGACTGTGCAACATACTCTTAAATTAATCTAATTCGAAAAATGTTGGATTACTTTGATCAAAATTGAATGATATGAGCAAGTACCCGACAGATACTTGTAGTAGACTCTAGACATAGAGCAACGTTTATACAGAAAGAAATAATGTAAGGTACTGTATTAAAGGCCTATAGACACGGGCAAGGCAACTTGAGGTTTTTGCTCTCGAAAGAAGTAGACCGCTTTAGAACTCTTCTGAGTAGTAGATTGATTACGATTTTGTCGAGGTATTACTGATAATAAGGGTAGATTCTTAGTAATTTCGGCCTTACCTATCAATATCGAATATCCCTTATCCCTTGCTGTAGTATCTTTGCCATCACATCCTTAGTTATTTACTTGTTCGTTACATATTATTCACGTAGTTATTATCATAATTGCCATTGCATTTTTACTCTTGCATTGCCATGACATTTTCAATTATTCATTAGTTACACATTTTGTTCACATTAATATTCATTTTGTTTACCACTGCATTCTTATCATTATTTTGCTATAACATTAATCTAACTTTATTATAATAACTTGACCATTTGTATACCTAATCTGATCCCTATGGAGAAAATCTCACTTATCACTTTATTACTTGATCTGACATGTATACTTGCATAATTTACATATCATTTCACACGCGACAAGTTTTTGGCGTCATTGTTGGGGATCGACAATTTGGTATAATTTGGTTTGGTTATTTTAATTAATTCCATTATTTTATTTAACTTAGTTTTATTTAATTTCTATATGTTTCCCATCAGTGCATGAGAAGAGGCATTCCTGTTAGTAAAGAGTATCCTTTTGACCTAGAGATCGAGAGAACTTTACAAAGAAGGTGGAAAGAACTGCAAAAAATAGCTAGGAGCGAGAATGATCCTAGTCTCAATGATAATCCAAATGGGCATGATGCTAATCCTCCTGTTCGTAGGGTGATAGATGATTGAGACAGACCAATTCTAGAGCATGTTGTTCCAATTTTGGATGACCTGAATCCAGGGATAGTCAAACCACAAATACAAGCTTATCAGTTTGAGCTAAAACTAGTAATGTTTCAAATGTTACAAATAGTAGGACAATTTGGAGGACTGTCCACTGAAGATCCAAGACTGCATTTCAGACTTTTTCTTGAGGTTTGTGACTCGTTTAGACAATAGAGTGTTCCTGAAGACGCTCTGCAACTTAAATTGTTTCCATATTCTTTAAGAGGTCATAAGAGAGCATGGCTGAATGCTTTGCAGTCGGGAACAGTGGCATCATGGAATGATATTTGCCAGAGATTTTTGCTACAGTATAATCCACCAAATATGAATGCCAAGCTTAGAAATGACATCATATCTTTTCGAAAATTAGAGGATGAAACACTATATGAAGCTTGGGAACGATTTAAAGAGTTAATTCGAAAATGCCTAATGTATGGATTTCAGCATTGGACTCAAATGGAGATATTATATAATGGGTTGAATGCGTATACGAGGATGGTAGTTGATGCTTCTGCCAATAGTACTTTGTTGGATAAATATTACAATGAAGAATATGAGATTTTGGAAAAGATTGCCAACAATGATTATCAGTATCCGACCACGAGAGTTTGGACGGGTGAGAAAGCTGCTGGTACCATGGAACTTGATGCAATCACTTCATTCATTGCTCAGGTATCATCTTTAACTAATATGATAAAAATAATGAAGAGACCAACTACAGTTCAAGAATCATGTGTTTATTGCGGTGAAGACCATGTGTTTGACCAATGCTCATCAAATCCAACATCTGTGTGCTACATGGGTAATTTTAATTGGAATAATAATCCCTATTCCAACACCTATGATCCAGGGCGGAAGCAACATCCAAACTTTGGTTGGAATAATCACGGTACGGGAAATTTTAACAATGTTGCAAGACATAATGCCAACAGTGCACTGCCTAGTTATAATCATCCTATGTCGAGGAAAAATGTACATGTAACACCCCTAACCCGTATTCATCACCGGAATAGGGTTACGGAGCATTATCGAACTTATTATTAAAACAAACATACATTTCTCGTACATTTTTCATATCCAAATAGAAGATATACAAATACAATCATATAGTCCCTAACACGAGCCCTCGAGGCCTAAAACAAGCATTAGAAGTGGTTCGAGAATAAACTGAGAACTCGGGAAATTTTTGGAAAAACATAGAAAATTTTCAAAGTACAGGGGACACATGCCCATGTGGCCCGACCGTGTGTCTCACACGGCCAAAGACACACCCATGTCACAGGCCGTGTGGACATTTGAAATGGGATCACATGGCCGTGTCACAGCCCGTGTCCTACCCCGTGTAACTCCCTGACTTGGGTCACACGACCAACCACACGCCAGTTTGACTAGCCCGTGTACCTTTCGGAATGGCCTCACACACCCGTGTGCCAAGTCGTGTGCTAGGTCGTGCGAAAAATGTAGGGTATATTGACTTATGCCACACGGCCAAGTCACGCACCCGTGTGCTGGGCCATGTGGAGCTACTGACTTGGTTTTCTAATTAAGTACTAGGGGACACACGACCGTGTCACCAAACCGTGTATCACACACGGCTGAGACACACGCCAACTTTCTCACCTAAATTTGCATCCACCTAAACATGTCAAATGGCATATAACATAGCATCAATATGCATTCAAACCAATCTCAACCAAGCCTAAATCATGCTATTCCAATACACACAACTATAATGTTCATAACATCATAAATTTGCCAATCCAAAACATGCTAATATCATATTCAAGAATTCACCTAATTGGTCACCTTCAAATATGCATTATTTGCCTAATACTTAGCATACTAATACAATCTCAATTTCAACCATTTTCTTCCTTCAATACCAATTCTCAACAAGGCATTCACATATCAATTTATAGACCACATATCAAAAGGCCATTTACTAATACATAACCAAACTACCAAAACAAGCCAAATCACATGGCTATACACATAACCAAAACATACATCATTTACAAGACAAGTCAATTGGCTATATACATTACAAACATATAGACCATATTAACCACAACTCCTATACATGCCGTAAAACCAAATTGAAAAGTTCAAAAGTACCAAAATGACAGCTGCATAGTGTGATGAGATCTCTGAAAACTCCCAATCCGAGCAGACTTCGAAATCACTATAAAACACTGAAGAGTAAACAGAGTAAGCTATAAAGCTTAGTAAGCTCGTATGCTTAATAAGTAAAACTTACCATTCAACTAAAATTCAAGTACTTAAACATCACATAATGCAACTCAATTTAAATCCAAAAGCCTAACACATATTAAATCCCAAGGTTAGACATGAATTTCATCAATTTCTTCGATTCAATGATTGTATAGTTCACGTACATACCTGTACCAATTCTTATCAATTTCATACTCATCCAATTCATCGATATACCTATTGAACCATTTGGAATAGTATCGGATACTCGGGAATCTCGAACCCTAAGTGCCAATACATGGTCGAAACCATCTCAATCTCATATCTCATATGTAACTGCTTATCTAGAGCTATCACCGGGTCTACTCACACAAGCTGACGGTCAAGACGTAACTACACGGCGATGCTCACACAAGTTGATGAGAATCTGCAACACATGCTGGGAAACTCAGCCATCGGTAGAACATACGGACCAGCACCCAAAACACATTAACCCCTAATGACATGTCATTTGTATCCTATCTATTTCTAAGGTTCAACCGGGATTTCACATAGCCGATGTAACACCCCTAACCCGTATCCGTCGCCGGACTACGGTTAAAGGCGTTACCGGACAGATTGGAAACATTTACAGAAATGTCATACAATTGTATATCAACCTCAAACATAGTGTCCCCTTAGTAGGTCATCGAGACCTAAAACATGCTTATAAACCGGGTCGAGACTAAACCGGAACACATACAAAATTTCACGGAAATTTAAAACTTTTCTAAGTTTCAGGGGTTACACGCCCGTGTAGGCAGGCCGTGTGCCTCCCACGGCTGCTGGACACACCCGTGTGTCCTCCCCGTGGTCGAACATGACTTTACATCCACGACCATCAAGCACGCCCGTGTACCTTGGCCGTGGTCGAATCTGTTTTGGTTCCACGGTTACCAAACACCCCCGTGTGCTAAGGCCGTGCACTCATAGGCCATATACTGACTTTTTCACACGGCTACTAGACACGCCCGTGTGTCTTGGCCGTGTGCTCCTAGGTTAGCTACTGACTTAGCCCCACGGTCACTAGGCACGCCCGTGTGCCACAACCGTGTGACATTATAGGCCATTTGCAAGGCCAAAATGCCACTCACTTAAGGTCAATTCTATAAGAAATCTACCAACACATTTCATGCACAATTAACAACCATAACATGCCAAAAACATGCTTCACACATCACATTCATTTAAGTAAATTCTCAACTCATATCTAGCCAAATCACATGGCTAAGTTCATATAACAAACTTATAACAAATACTAGCCTATACATACCATATCTAGCTATATACATTTCCAAAATGTACCAAACACAAGTTGAGTAGTGTGATGACGATCCTCAACGGTCCCGAGCCTTCAGTAGCTTTGACGACCTATAAAACAGAGAAAACACACACAAAGTAAGCTTTCCAAAAGCTTAGTAAGTCATAATACAAATAAACTCAACATGTATAGCATATATGCATGTAGAAACATTAGTAGAATTCATATTCATAGCAAATTTCTCACATATATGCTTTGGTCCATATTCTTGGCCATTTCTGCCACATTCATCAATTCAAGAATCATATAAAAATTATACATAGCTCTTTCATAACCATTCTTGCCTCTCATTCATATTCTCATATTCAAACATACTTTTCTTCAAATCAAAGTCATATAGGTACTTACCTTTTATACACACTTAGTGTACATACCAAACGTACCTGAAACGAATATACATTCACGTAATTGTTCACAGCTCGGATTTTCCTATTGAACCGTTTAGAATCTAATAGGATACTCGAAAACTCAGAATGATCGTACAATGCCAACGTCCCAGACGAGGTCTTACATGTACTCAAATATCAATTCCATTATCCCAGACAGGGTCTTATAGGAATCGATACGATGTCGATGTCCCAGACATAGTCTTACACGTAAAGCTCATATCGACGCCAACGTCCCAAACGTGGTCTTACTCAAATATCAAATCAATGCCAATGTCCCAGACGTGGTCTTACATGATAAAACAAAACAGATACCTATGTCATGACATAGCTAATCCTATCTATTCCTAGGTTCATACGAGACTTCTCGGACAATGTCACTATAATTATCTTATCTCGGAATTCATGTACATAGCATCTCGTAAGCATTCATTGTTATCAATAGTCATATGAACATACATAATTTAATACGAATACGTTTATTTGCATAATGACTTACCTCGGATTCAATTTATCGGAAATGGAAACGGCTACTCGGTTACTTTTGCCTTCCCGCGGTCTAAGTCTGTTTTCCTCGGTTCTTGATCTAAACATATTCAGAATTAATCCTTTTATTCACTAACTCATCCAATTCAATCCAAGGACACGCATTTAGGGCTATTTGCAATTTGACCCTCACATTTGCACAATTTATCAATTTAGTCCATTTTTCTCAAAACATCAAATACACAAATTCGTCATACATCCATGCTTAACCGAATGCTTATGTATATCATACAAACCCACATTTTCCATAAAATTTGCAATTTAGTCCTTCAAATTGCTATTTTCTCAATTTAGCCCTAATTAGCTAAATTCATCAAAATTTCAAAAACAAAGCATGTTCATCTAACACCTATCTTTCATTTAACACCATAAATCATCATAAAACATATGAGTTCATCTAAGTCTCATCTCACAAACATCATCAATTCTCAAAATTGAAGCATGGGTTACAAAGCTTACAAAGCAACGATTGCAAAAACATAGAAATTATTGAAAACCGATCAAAAACATACCTTAAATTAAGACAAAGGCTTGCCGAAACCTAAGAACATTTTCTCCTTTTCTTTTCTTGCTATATTCAGCCAAATGAGATGAACAATGGCCATGTTTTATGTTTTATCATATTATAACACACATATTAATTCATTTACCTTATTAGCCTTTCATTAAACAAATAAAACAAGCATTCATTAAGGGCATATTAGTCCTTTGTCCATCCACTATCTAAATATTGGCTTATTTGCCACATAAGGCCACCACCTTTAGAAGCCACAACAAATAGGTGCTTTAACATATAACATGCAAATTTCACATTTAATGCAATTTAATCCTTCTGACAAATTAAACACACAGACGGACAAATTAACTTACGAAACTTTAGCACATGCATAATCACTTATCAGAGACACAGAAAATACTATTAAAATATTATTCGGACTCGGATTCGTGGTCCCGAAACCACTGTTCTGACTAGGGTATAAACCAGACTGTTACAATTCTCCCCCTTAGAGATTTTCATCCCCAAAAATCTTACTGTTAAAGAGAGTCGGATATTGCTGTCTCAATAAATGTTCAGGCTCCCATGTAGCCTCTTCTATACCGTGTCGAAGCCATAATACTTTCACTAACGGTATTTTCTTATTTCTCAACTCTTTTACTTCACGAGCTAAGATTCGAATCGGTTCTTCTTCATATGTCATATCAGATCGGATTTTAATTTCAGATGGGGCAATCACATGCGACGGATCAAATCGATATCTACAGAGCATCGAGACATGGAATACATTATGTATCTTTTCTAGCTCGGAAGGCAACAATAATCGATATGCAACAGGTCTAACTTGCTCAATGATTTCATACGGCCCGATGAATCTCGGACTCAACTTGCCTTTACGTCCAAAACGAAGTACTTTCTTCCATGGTGACACTTTCAGAAATACTTTGTCGCCGATCTTAAATTCTATATCTTTTCGTTTTAAGTCCGCATAAGACTTCTAACAATCGGATGCTGCTTTCAAACAATCTCGGATCAATTTCACTTTCTGTTCTGAGTCTGTTATTAATTCAACTCCATGTAGCTTACTTTCACTGAGCTCAGTCCAATATAGAGGTGTACGACATTTACGTCCGTACAAAGCTTCATATGGTGCCATTTTGATGCTCGACTGAAAATTATTATTGTATGCAAATTTAATCAATGGCAAATACTGTTCCCACGAACCATTAAACTCAAGTATACAACATCTTAAATATTTTCAAGAATCTGAATAATCTGCTCGGATTGACCATCTGTTTGCGGATGAAAAAGGCATCTTGAAATGCGGTTTCGTGCCTAAAGCTTCTTGCAATTTCTTCCAGAACCTCGATGTAAACCTCGGGTCCCTATCTGACACAATAGATAGTGGCACCCCGTGCAATCTAACAATCTCAGAAATATAAAGCTCGGCTAATCTATCAAGTGAATAGTCAGATCTTACCGGAATAAAATGGGCAGATTTCGTCAATCGATCAATTACGACCCATATCGCATCTTTCTTTCTCAGAGTCTAAGGCAAACCAGAAACAAAATCCATTGTCACTCTATCCCATTTCCACTCAGGAATCAGAATCGGTTGTAGCAACCCAGACGGAACTTGATGTTCAGCTTTGACTTGCTGACATATTAAACATTTTGAAACAAAGTCAGAAATATCACGTTTCATACCAGACCACCAATAGTGTCGCCTCAAATCATGGTACATTTTAGTACTCCCCGGATGAACATATAGATGACTATTATGTGCTTCACTCAAAATCAACTGAATCAATTCCAGATTTCTCGTAACACAGATACGATCTCAGAATCTCAAGCAATCATCAACAATTCAAAATTCAGATTCATAATTCGAATCACACTGCTCGTTTCGCTAATAACTAATTATCAAATTTCTGAGCATCACATATTTGCTGTATAAACAATGGTTTCGCTTTTAATTTAGCTATCACGGAGCTATCATCAGACAAATCTAACCGAGCATTCAAAGCACATAGTGAAAATAATGATTTTCTACTCAATGCATCAGCGACAACGTTTGCTTTACCCGAATGGTAATCTATCACAAGTTCATAATCTTTTAACAGCTCTAGCCATCTTATTTGACGCAGGTTCAAATCTTTCTTAGTCATCATATATTTCAGACTTTTATGATCTGAAAACACGTGACATTTCTCACCATACAAATAATGGCGCCAGATCTTAAGTGCAAACACAATCGCAGCTAACTCAAGGTCATGTGTCGGATAGTTCTTTTCATGAGGCTTCAATTGTCTCGAAGCATAAGCTACAACTTTTCCTTCCTGCATCAAAACATATCCCAGACCGTTTAACGAAGCATCACTGTATATAACAAATTCTTTACACGATTAAATTTGTACCAAAAGCAAGCTTGATTATGAGTTTTCAACTGATCAAAGCTTTTCTGACATTTATCGGACCATTCAAACCTTATATCTTTCTGAAGCAATCTAGTTAACGGAGTAGCTATCATCGAAAAGCCTTTTACAAAACTGCGGTAATAACCAGTAAGTCCTAGAAAACTACAAATTTCAGATACATTCTTTGGAGGTTTCCAATCCAGTATAGTAGAAATCTTGCTCGGGTCAACACGTATACCGGATACTGATACAATATGTCCCAGAAAAATAACCTCGTGTAACCAGAATTCACATTTGCTGAATTTCGCATACAATTGCTTTTCTCTCAAGGTTTACAATAAAATTTTCAGATGTTCAGCATGCTCATTTTCATCACGTGAATAAATCAAAATGTCATCTATGAACACTACAACAAATCGATCTAGGTACGGTCTGAAAATTTTGTTCATCAGATCCATAAAAACAGCAGGAGCATTGGTTAGTCCAAATGGCATAACTAAAAACTCATAATGTTCGTACCTCGTTCTGAAAGCAGTTTTTGGAATGTCTGAATCTTTAACTCTCAACTGATAGTATCCCGATCTCAGATCAATCTTGGAAAATACAGTAGCTCATTTTAATTGATCGAATAAATCATCAATCCTGGGAAACAGATATTTGTTCTTTATGGTCACTTTGTTCAACTGACGGTAGTCAATGCACATTCTCATCATGCCATCTTTCTTTTTCACAAACAGAACAGGAGCACCCCAAGGTGAGAAACTCGGTCTAGCAAACCCTCTATCGGTCAATTCTTGCAACTGTGACTTTAACTCTTTCAACTCTATTGGTGCCATTCTATAAGGAGCTATCAAAATAGGTGTAGTACCAGGTAATAACTCAATACCAAACTCAACTTCACGTATCGGAGGCAAACACAAAAATTCTTTAAGGAACACATCAGAAAACTCACAGATAACAGGCACTGACTCAACTTTCTTTTCAGACACTTTCGAGTCAATCACATAAGCAAAATATGCCTCATATCCCTTTTTCACATATCTTCGAGCTTTCAATACATATATCACAGTAGGCAATCTATCTAAATCAATAGACTCAACCCGTACAATTTCATTATTCAGACATCTCAAATCAACAGTTTTTCTTTTACAATTTACAACCGCGTCATGCAATGCCAACCAGTCCATACCCAGAATGATATCAAACTCATCAAATGGCAAAAGAATCAAATCAGCTGGGAAATAAATATCTTGTAACATTAACGGACATTTCTTGCATACTTTGTTAACCAGGACACTTTTACCTAAGGGGTTCGATACTTTTATAACAAACTCAGTAGACTTTACAGGCAAAGTCTTACTGAATGCTAAATTCATGCATATATACGAATGCGTAGAACCAAGGTCTATCAATGCAATCACAGAAGTATCATAAAGTGTAAAAGTACCCGTTATAACATCTGGAGATGAAGCTTCCTCACGAGCTCGAATAGTATATGCTCTGGCAGGCGCTCTAACTTCAGATCTTGCAACAGTCTCTCTCGTAGTTCCCGAATACCGCGACATTTCTTACATTCTTGAAGGTCTACCTCTCACGGGTGCATTATCGGATCTCAGATTCTCGAGCAGGTCTGCGGCTCGGCGGACTCGGAAATCACGGATAAAATGATCAAGTGATCCACATCCAAACGCGAGCTCGTCATTCATTCTATAGCTTCTCGGATGTCTTTTCCCATAATGCTTACATTACGGTTTCTCGGATCGTACATTTCCAACACTTGCCACTTGAAGTTCTTTGGAGCTTTGGAGCTCATTTGTGATCTATCTCGATTTCTATTTGAATATCCCATATTAACTCTCGAACGACTTTTATCATCTCTAAATTTCTTTGAAGCAGATCAAATGATCTACTCACGAAATCTCTTTCTCACTTCTAAGGCTTCGACTCGACTTTCTTTTTATCTTTCCCAAGTGCCTCGACTTTGCATGCTCGATCAACAAGTACAACAAACTCTTTTATCTCTAAAATTCTGACTAGTAAACGGATGTCTTCATTAAGCCCATCTTCAAACCTTTTGCACATTATTGCTTCAGATGATACACATTCACGAGCATATTGACTCAATCTGACAAAATCCCGTTCATATTCCGTAACAGTCATTCGGCCCTGTTTCAAGTCCAGAAATTCCTTCTGTTTCTGATCAATGAACCTCTCACTAATAT
The DNA here is from genome assembly GCA_025698515.1 of Gossypium sturtianum. Lineage (NCBI taxonomy): Eukaryota > Viridiplantae > Streptophyta > Magnoliopsida > Malvales > Malvaceae > Gossypium > Gossypium sturtianum. Next base: position 59,625,906 of record CM046946.1, read on the forward strand.
ATTTCTTTCGAAACTCAATTTGGAAGAAATCCCAAGTCACCCATTCCTTTGGAACAACAGACATCAAAGTTTTCCACCATTGATAAGCTGCATCTCGGAGCAAAGATACAACACACTTTATGCATTCTTTCGGAGTCAAAGACATCTCATCGAATACCCGGATCGTGTTTTCTAACCAAAACTCGGCCTTTTTAGTATCATCATCAATAGTAGCCCGAAACTCTTCAGCCCCATACTTACGGATTTTATCAACAGGAGGTTTGTTTAACAAGTTCAGATTCATAGTCGGAGGCATAACAGATGTCTGAGGGTGATTAACAGGGGGCGGGGGTTGTGAAACAGTCGAGTTATTCTTTACCAATTTAGTGAACCATTCACTCATCATCTGGAAGAAATCTTGTTTAGCTTCTCCCTCTTGACCGCTAGTAACCGGTCTCGGATCAGAGGGCGCTGTCCCTTGCGCAGGAGCATGCGCATTACTTTCTACGTTGTCAGCTACGAATCTTTCAGGATCCATTACTATAGGAAAATCACATTTATACGTCATGATTCATCACACTATCACAATTCAGAAATATGGCATGTATAGCTAGATTCTGACACGCTACGTTAGTCCGAGAATTGACTAAACCGTAGCTCTAATACCAACCAAATGTAACACCCCTAACCCATATCCGTCGTCGGACTAGGGTTAAAGGCGTTACAGGACAGATCGGAAACATTTACAGAAATGTCATACAATTGTATATCAACCTCAAACATAGTGTCCCCTTAGTAGGTCATCGAGACCTAAAACATGCTTATAAACCGGGTCGGGACTAAACCGAAACACATACAAAATTTTACGGAAATTTAAAACTTTTCTAAGTTTCAGGGGTTACACGCCCGTGTAGGTAGGCCGTGTGCCTCCCACGGCTACTGGACACACCCGTGTGTCCTCCCCATGGTCGAACCTAACTTTACATCCACGACCACCAAGCACGCCCGTGTACCTTGGCCGTGGTCGAATCTGTTATGGTTCCACGGTTACCAAGCGCCCCCGTGTGCTAAGGCCGTGCACTCATAGGCCATATACTGACTTTTTCACACGGCTACTAGACACGCCCGTGTGTCTTGGCCGTGTGCTCCTAGGCTAGCTACTGACTTAGCCCCACGGTCACTAGGCATGCCCGTGTGCCACCACCGTGTGATATTACAGGCCATTTGCAAGGCCAAAATGCCACTCACTTAAGGTCAATTCTATAAGAAATCTACCAACACATTTCATTCACAATTAACAACCATAACATGCCAAAAACATGCTTCACACATCACATTCATTTAAGCAAATTCTCAACTCATATCTAGCCAAATCACATGGCTAAGTTCATATAACAAACTTATAACAAATACTAGCCTATACATGCCATATCTAGCTATATACATTTCCAAAATGTACCAAACACAAGTTGAGTAGTGTGATGACGATCCTCAACGGTCCCGAGCCTTCAGTAGCTTTGACGACCTATAAAACAGAGAAAACACACAAAAAGTAAGCTTTCCAAAAGCTTAGTAAGTCATAATACAAATAAACTCAACTTGTAGAGCATATAAGCATGTAGAAACATTAGTACAATTCATATTCATAGCAAGTTTCTCACATATATGCTTTGGTCCATATTCTTGGCCATATCTGCCACATTCATCAATTTAAGAATCATATAAAAATTATACATAGCTCTTTCATAACTATTCTTGCCTCTCATTCATATTCTCATATTCAAACATACTTTTCTTCAAATCAAAGTCATATAGGTACTTACCTTTTATACACACTTAGTGTACATACCAAACGTACCTGAAACGAATATACATTCACGTAATTGTTCATAGCTCGGATTGCCCATTGAATTGTTCGGAATCTAATAGGATACTCGAAAACTCAGAATGATAGTACAATGCCAACGTCCCAGACGAGGTCTTACATGCACTAAAATATCGATGCCACTGTCTTAGACAGGGTCTTATACGAATCGATATGATGTCGATGTCCCAGACATGGTCTTACATGTAAAGCTCATATCGACGCCAACGTCCCAAACGTGGTCTTACTCGAATATCAAATCAATGCCAACGTCCCGAACGTGGCCTTACATGATAAAACAAAACAGATACCTATGTCATGACATAGCTAATCCTATCTATTCCTAGGTTCATACGGGACTTCTCGGACAATGTCACTATAATTATCTTATCTCGGAATTCATGTACACAGCATCTCGTAAGCATTCATTGTTATCAATAGTCATATGAACATACATAATTTAATACGAATACGTTTATTTGCATAATGACTTACCTCGAATTCGACTTATCAGAAATGGAAACGGCTACTCGGTTACTTTCGCCTTCCCGCGGTCTAAGTCCATTTTCCTCGGTTCTTGATCTAAACATATTCAGAATTAATCCTTTTATTCACTAACTCATCCAATTCAATCCAAGGACACACATTTAGGGCTATTTGCAATTTAACCCTCACATTTGCACAATTTATCAATTTAGTCCATTTTTCTCAAAACATCAAATACACAAATTCATCATACATCCATGCTTAGCCGAATGCTTATGTATATCATACAAACCCACATTTTCCATAAAATTTGCAATTTAGTCCTTCAAATTGCTATTTTCTCAATATAGCCCTAATTAGCTAAATTCATCAAAATTTCAAGAACAAAGCATGTTCATCTAACACCTATCTTTCATTTAACACCATAAATCATCATAAAACATATGAGTTCATTTAAGTCTCATCTCACAAACATCATCAATTCTCAAAATTGAAGCATGGGTTACAAAGCTTACAAAGCAACGATTGCAAAAACGTAGAAATTATTGAAAACCGATCAAAAACATACCTTAAATTAAGACAAAGGCTTGCCGAAACCTAAGAACATTTTCTCCTTTTCTTTTCTTGCTATATTCGACCAAATGAGATGAACAATGGCCATGTTTTATGTTTTATCATATTATAACACACATATTAATTCATTTAACTTATTAGCCTTTCATTAAATAAATAAAACAAGCATTCATTAAGGGCATATTAGTCCTTTGTCCATCCACTATCTAAATATTGGCTTATTTTCCACATAAGGCAACCACCTTTAAAAGCCACAACAAATAGGTGCTTTAACATATAACATGTAGATTTCACATTTAATGCAATTCAATCCTTCTATCAAATTAAACACACAGACGAAAAAATTAACTTACGAAACTTTAGCACATGCATAATCACTTATCAGAGACACAGAAAATACTATTAAAATATTATTCAGAATCAGATTCGTGGTCCCAAAACCACTGTTCCGACTAGGGTATAAACTGGACTGTTACAGCCGAATCTTCATCGAACATTTCTGTAAGGCCATACTCATTAACAATACCATTATAAAGCATTTAAAACACAATTACATTAATGCTTATTAACATATGAACTTACCTCAATCACAAAAACGTCGGAACAGGATTAACTAGTCCAACACCTTATTTTTCTCTCGATCTAGATCTGTACATTGCTTTTCTTGATCTATATAATCAAATTTAACTCATTTAATTATCATTCTATACAATTTAATCAAAATTTCATATTATGGTAATTTTACACTTTTGCCCCTAAACTTTAGACTTCTTTAGAATTTAGTCCCTAGCTCATAAAAATGCAAATTCATGCAATTGAGTCCATACCCATGCTAGCCGAATTTCACCTATACTCATAGTAGCCCATATTTTTCATTATTTCACACATTTTCCACATAATTTTTGCATTTCTCAATTTAATCCCTAATTGACAATTTTATCAAAAATCACTTAACAAATGTTGTTTATCTAACAACAACTATTCAATATCTATCATTAAACATCAAAGCACATACATATTCATCAATGGTAAAACCCTAAACTTTTAACAGTTACACAAATTAGTCCCTGGGCTAGCTAGATTAAGCTACAACAACTCCAAAAACATAGAAATCAGTAAAAACCGAGGACATGCACAAGGTATCAATGGCCGAATGTTTAAACTTCTCCCATGGCTCTTTCTTATTCAAATTTCATCAAGAATATGAACATGCATGCTTTGTTATTTTGTTTTCTATATTTTAATATCTTTAATTATCAAATTACAACATTAACCTTATTAATTAATTACTTAAAACAATTAATTCATGTCCATCTTTGTCCACTCATATTAAAAATGGTCTAATTACTACATAAGGACATCTAATTTAAGGTTCCATAGCTATTAGACACTTTTAGCTAATAAAACTCAAGTTTTACACTTTACGCGATTTAGTCCTTTTTATCGAATTGAGCATTCAAACGATAAAATTTCTTAACAAAATTTTTATACTAGACTACTAACATGCCGTAGACATTAAAATAATAATATAATAAATATTTCTACCTCAAATTTGTGGTCCCGAAACCACTGTTTCAATTTGACTAAAAATGAGTTGTTATAGTACAACAAGGTCGGGCCTTAGCATCATCATCATCATCATCTATGGAAGCTTTGTTATAAGAATATATGTCCAAGAATGATGCCGTAGTTCAAATTCAAGCTGCTTCCCTCCGAGCTCTTGAGAATCAAGTGAGGTAGATAGCAAATGCTTTGAATTCGAGGCTACAAAGAGCTTTGCCAAGTGATACTGAAAATTTGAGATCACAAGGGAAAGAGCAGTACAAGGCCATCACTCTCAGAAGTGGAACTCAATTGAATGACGTTGTTCAGGATGCCATGGCAGAAGAGGATAACTCGAATAATAACCATGTAAAGATTCCAGAGCCATCTGTAAAGCACATTGTACCTAAAAAGGGTAAACAACAGAATATTGCAACAAAATTAGATCGTGTTGCCAACAAGAATGCCACAGAAAAACAATATCAGCAACCTGACAGAAGACCACCTCCATCTTTTCCTCAGGGATTCCATAATTTTAAGTAGGATGTTTAGTTCAAAATATTTGTGGAGGTCTTGAAGCAACTCTATATCAGCATACCGCTAGTAAAAGCTTTAGAGCAAATGCCCAACTATGTGAAATTTATGAAGTATATATTGTCAAAGAAGCACGAATTGAGAGAATTTGAGATTTTTCTCTCATTTAAGGGTGCACAGCAATGTTGATGAACAAACTTTCTCTAAAGTTGAAGAACCTAGGGAGTTTCACTATCCCATGTTCAATTGGAAATAGTTATGTTGTTAAGCCGTTATGTGATTAAGGATCGAGTATAAATATTCCTATGTCTATTCTCAAGAAGTTGGGAATTTGAAAAGCAATACCTACTACGGTTACGTTGCAACTGGCTGATCGATCCTACGCCCATCCGAAAGGTAAAATTGAAGACGTGCAGGTAAGAGTAGATAAATTAATTTTTCCTACGGATTTTCTTATTTTAGAATTTGAAGCTAACCAAAATGTGCCAATTATTCAAGGAAGACCTTTTCTTGCTTTAGGCAGAACTCTAATTGATGTGCAGAAAGGTGAACTAGCCATGAGGGTAAATGATCAGTAGGTTACTTTCAATGTATTTGATGCTTTGAAATGTGCAGATGAAAATGAATAATGTCGTGGCATTGGATTGATAGAAACAACAGTGGAAAAGTTAACAAGATTTTGCCATAGCAATTCTGATAGTGATGAAGATTCATTTGAATGGAGACCCTTATTGCAACAGCCCGTTTTCAGTGAAATCGGAATAGTGGTTTCAGGACCACAAATTCGAGTCAGAAAGAAAATTTATTTTAAAATTATTGCATGGTCTGCATCATGATAGGAAAGACGTATGAAAATTTCGATAAGAAAATTTTACCGATTTCATGTTTAATTATAGAAAGGACCAAATTGCATGAAATGGAAAAGTTGAATTCTAGTAGCTATAGGTATCAAATAGCTATGGAATTCAAAAATTGAATTCCTTATATGATAATTAGACCATTAAATGGAGTTAGTAGATATTTTTGATGATTCATCCATGGAAAATTAGAAAAAAAAAAGGACTAAATTGGAAATTGAAATAAATAAAAGATGATAAATAAAATAAATATCTAATATCATCATTTTTTATCATCTTCTTCCCCAAAATTTCTATGGAAACCCTAGGAAAGAGAAAGAAAATTAAGCAAGCCTAATTGGGTACGTAATCTTGTCCTGTTTTTAGTAATTTTTATATTTTAGAGATCGAAATAACCTAATCTATCTATTTTGGGGATTAATTTGCAAAGTTATCAAAAGTATTAAAATTTTTTCATGGATGAATATGCTGAAATTCTGAAATTTGTGGTATAAATTTAAAGGTTGTTGATAGATAAACAACTTTTGTAAAAGTGAATTTTCAAGAAATTGCGATTTAGGGACTAAATTGTAAACATGTAAAATTCATGGAAAATTTCTAATTTTTACGAAATATATGTGCTGTAAATGTTATATGTAAAAATTGGTTAGGCTTGGAATAAGAATTAAATTGCATGTATTTCATTTTCCGAGCCTAGGGATGAAATAGTCATTTATGAAAAGTATAGGGGCAAAATGGTAATTTTGCCTAGGGTGTGAATTGAATTAAATTGAGTATGAAATGGATTAAATTGACGTTCAATTAATTTATATATATCTGGATAACTCAAATACAAAGTTAGATCGAGGAAAAGAAAAAGTGTCAGATTAGTAGATTTCTGTATACGAACAAGTGACGAGGTCAGTTCGTGTAACTAAAATGTATGTTTATATGTTTATATTTAACCTTATGATTGTGAAATGTATGATTACCATGTATAAACATAAATCACATATCTGATAATGTCTAATAAGTGTTAAGTCCCGTTTGAATAAAGGAAATTCGATGGATACAGGATTTCCCGTATTGGTTATGGTCCTGCATATGTTGTGGACATACCATAGCTCTTACGAGCATGTTGTTATAAGCCATCTCGAGCTTCCTGTTATATGATTCTTGCAAGCATCCTGATCGGTAGTAATCCTGCATTTGTTGTGGACTACTGCAGCTCTGTGTGAGCATCCTGTTATACGATCAGTTGTGATCCTGCATATATTGCGGACACAAACATAACTCTTTATGAGCGTCTTGATATAGGCTCTTTTTGAGCTTCCTGATATGGCTCGCTTGAGCATCCTGTTATATGGCTATCTAGAGCTCCCTGATAATAACTCTTCGGAGTTACTTGTTAAGCTCAATGAGCTTCCTGTTTTAAACTCTTATAAGTTTCCTAATTTAGCCCGGATAAGCAGCCTGTTACATGGCTCACATGTGCATCCTGTTATATTGCTCGAGAGAGTGCTTCCTAGTTATGTGCCGTAATGGGTACCCCTGGATATGGATTGACGGATTTTCAGTTTTGTACACTTTAAGTGGACTACATGAGCGTATCCATCGATATTTCAAATAAATTCAACAGGAAGAGTTCTGACATGGTTAAATTGAACTTAAGATGATTGATTATGAAAATGCACATGTTATATGAAAATATGATATGAAAAGCACATTTTTATGAAAGTTATTACATGATGAGCTCATCCTTAATTTTTGATGTTTACATGATATACATGACTAACAAGTTTCTTGAGATCATATATGTTTAGGCAAATGGCCATAATGATTTGGTTGCATGTTTGTATACTTATTTTGAATGTACATGATTGGTAAGTTAAATTCTTGTTATACGAACTTACTAAGCATTTGAAATTATTAGTCGGTTTTATTTTCTTTGTTTTATAGTGCGTGGAAGCTCATAAAGGTTGGAACCGGTCGGAGCATCATCACACTATCCTTTACCTCGTTTTGGTATAGATAGCAAACTTATTCTGGTATAATGGCATGTATAGACTAACTTAGCCAATGTTGGCATGTAAATGGTTGTTTGTAATCTAGCCATTTGAATGGCTAGTGATGGTATTTTTAGTGAATATATATACATGAGGTTATAATATGGTTAATATATGTGTGCTTGGTATGGTTAAATTGAATGATGGTAAAGATATATATCTTTTAAAAAGGTAAGTTTGAATACACGTGATGATATATCATGTATAATGTTAATGGTGGCTTGATTTAAATGTCTTGAATTGGTTTGGAAATGTGTTAAAATGTAACTGTAGGTACAAGGAAAAATTTGGGTGAGAAATAAGGCTAGGAAATGGCTTTATTTTGTCCACACAGGTAGACACACGGGTTTCTGTCTCAACCGTGTGTGACACACGACCATGTGCATAGGCGTGTGGTTTTGCCGTGTGTCCCCTGCATCTTGAAACTTTAGAAACAGAATGCTTCGATTTGCTCACACGGGCAGAGACACGGGCGTGTGTCTTGGCCGTGTGAATCCTGCACCTAATTTTTGGAAATTAAATTATCTACACGGCCTAGCAAACGGGCGTGTGGCTGGCCGTGTGACCCAAGTCAGAGAGTTACACGGGTAAGGACACGAGATGGGATACGGCCGTGTGCCCCTATTACGAGTGCCCACACGGCCTGACACATGGGCGTGTCATTTGGCCGTGTGAGCCACACGGCTTACCCACACGGGCGTGTGTCCCTTGCATCTAGGAAAATTTTTGAAATTTTACGAAAAATTCTCTAATTTTCCAATTTAGTCCTGACTTGTTTCTAATGTATAAATTGGGCCTCGAGGGTCCAATTAAGGGACAATACGATTGAATGTGATTGGTTTCAGATATGAATAGTGAATGATATAATTTAACTGTATTTGTTCTAAAAACTCTGATAATGCTCTGTAACCCTGTTTCGGCGACAGATATGGGTTAGGGGTATTACATATATTGCTATCAGAGCTACGGTTTAGTCAATTCTCGGACTAACATAATAAGTACGAGTTTAGCTATACATGCCATTACATGATTTGTGATAGTGTGATATCTCCTGACCATTTTAAATGTGTTTTTCATATAGTAATGTCGTCCAACTGAGCTAGAGCTGAGTCTGAGGAAGCTGAGGGCAATGCTCCAGCTTCAGTTCAAAGAGCTACACCTACTATTAGTAGAAGGCCCGTATCTAAGGGCCGAGGTGATGAGGCTAAATAAGCCTTCTTTCAAATGATGAATGGGTGGTTCAAAGAATTCTTAAGAACAAATCCTGTTGTACAACAACCTCCCACTCCTGCTCCTCAATTGGTTCCAGAGATGCCATAGGGTGCTGAACCTATGTAATACCCCTAACCCGTATCCGTCGCCGGACTAAGGTTAAGAGATTACTGGGCATATCGGAACATTTTACTCTCATTTCACAATATCAATCATACAACATCATTTCATAATGATTCATACACATATAGTCCCTTTAGAAAGTCTACGAGACCTTAAACATGCTTTAGAGAGGGTTCGGGACCAAACCTATCTCATACGGAAACTTTGCGAAACTTAAAAAATTTTTCTTTTAAAACAGGGTACACGCCCATGTGGCTAGGCCGTGTGCCTCACACGGCCATGCCTTGGACCATGTCTCAGCCCGTGTGCAAAACTGACTTGAATCATACGGCCTGTCACACGCCCGTGTGTTTGGCCCGTGTGCAACACTGACTTGAATCACACGACCTGTCACACGCCCGTGTGTCTGGCCCGTGTGCAAGTCTGACTTACTTTGAATTGGGACATTGAAGGACACGGTCAGGACACACGCCCGTGTGCTCAACCGTGTAGGCAATTATAGGCCATTTGCAAGGCCATATTGCCAACCATTTTGGGTCATACTTACAAGCATCAAACACGCATCAATTCATGTCCCAAAGGCAACAAAAAACATGCCAAGTTATGCATAATTTGACCTGTAATAACATCATTCATTTCCATATACAAATCCAACTTAAACATACCAATTCAAAGTACAAAACTCACATAAAAAATATGTGATTCATACATCATATTAATCCATTTCAATTTATAGCATTTTTCAATTCAACCATGAAACTTACCAAAATTTACCATTTCTTTTGGCCTTTCATTAGCATATCAAAACATACCAAATTTTGCATCACATAGCATGCACTAAATTCACTTCATAATCATAATCATTATCAAGCCATATCACATGGCTATATTTACACATTTTAAAACATAATCAAAGCTCTCTAGCCTATACATGCCATACTTCAATATATACATTTTCAAAAGGTACCAAAATATAGTTCGATAGTGTGATGATGATCCTCGATGATCCCTGAGCTCCAGTAGCTTCGATAATCTATAAAATAATGCAAACACACAGAAAGTAAGCTTTCAAAATCTTAGTAAGCCAAATACAAATAAACTTATCACATAGAACAATTATAAACCATTTCAGACATATGGTTCATGGTATAATACAATCACAAGTCATATTTCTCTTATATCTCAATTGATCATGTTTACTTGATCACACTCACATATCATGTAATGTAGCTCACATATCAAATGATCATATTCATACATACCTTTCATTGCCAAATTTCATACACATACATACGTAACAGAATTCGGATGTACATTCGTATACTCATTGATTTCTCGGAATGCCCGTTGAACCGTTCAAAATCAAATAGGATACTCGGATGGCTTGGAAAGCTCGTACAATGGCAACGTCCAAGACGTGGTCTTACATGTAATCAATATCGATGCCACTGTCCCGGACAGGGTCTTACACGAAATCAAATACGATGCCGATGTCCCAGACATGGTCTTACACGTAAATCTCAAATCGATGCCAACATCCCAGATGTGGTCTTATACGGTAACACACATCGGATTCCTATGTCATGGCATATGTATCCTAACTATTCCTATGGTTCGTATGGGGCTTTTCGGACGTCATCACATTATCAGAATTTTTCTCGGATTTCACATATTCAACTCTAATAGCCATTCATCACATTTCATTAACATATAAACAATAATAATTCAATTCAAATACATTTATTTGTATATAGACTTACCTCGTACGGGAAAGAACGGAAACGAACGGCTATTAAACTACTTTCGATTTCCCCCGATCTAATTCTGTTTTCTTTGGTTCTTGATCTATACACATTCAAATATAACTCTTTTATTCACCAAGTCATTCAATTCAATCCATTTACACATATTTAGGGCATTTTACAAATTAACCTTCACATTTTCATATTTTGACATTAAGTCCCTAATTCAAAAAATCACAAAACATACAAAATTTCATTACACTATAACTTGGCCGAATATACACTTGGCTCAAATAAGCCCACATATTTCATTTATTTCACATTTTAGTCCTTCAATTTCTCGTTTTCACAAATTAGTACATAATAATCAATTTCATAAAAAATCCAATACAAAACATATTTATCTAACACCAAGCTTCCATATTTCACCATTTAACATCACAAAGCTCACAACATCAACAATGGCATAACTCAAAATCATCATTAATTTCATGAATTAAGGCATGGGCTTAAGAGAACACGAAGCAACGATCACAAAAACATAGAAATTATCAAAAACCGAGCAAAGAACATACCTTAATCAACAACCAAAAGTGCCGAACCCTATTTTGCTCATAAACTTTCTTTTCCTTTGTTATTTTCGGCTATGTATCATAAAAGATGATACAATATTTGGTTTTGTTTTAATTATATTAACAAAATTATCAATTACCAATTTTAACCTTTATGAAATAATTAGAAAGCCATATAATGGTTGTCTATTACCGTCCACTTGCATTTATAATGGCCTAATTTCATTTTAAGGCCTCCACATTAAAAGAACATAGCAATTTAGCACTTTAACAAATAGCAAGTCACTTTTGCTATTTACGCAATTAAGCCCTTTTCTCAAATTAAACAACCAATTGATAAAATTAAATCACAAAACTTTCACACATGCTTAATTACATACTGTAAACACGAAAAATAATATTAAAATATTTTTTAGACTCGGATTTGTGGTCCCAAAACCACTATTCTGACTAGGGTCTAAACCAGGCTGTTACAACCTATTAGAACTGGTAAACCTCTGGTAGATAAAATTTAGAAATATGGGGCAGAAGAATTCAGGTCTACTGCCGATGATGATCTGGAAAGGGCTAAATTTTGGCTAGAAAATACCATCAGGGTTTTGGATGAATTGTCTTGTACACCTGAAGAATGTTTGAAATGTGCTGTATCTCTGCTAAAAGACTCAGCCTATCAGTGGTGGAATACTTTGATTTCTGTAGTACCAAGGGAAAATGTTACATGGGAATTTTTCCAAACAGAATTAAAAAAGAAGTACATTAGTCCGAGATTCCTTAATCAGAAAAAGAAGGAATGTTTAGAGCTTAAATAGGGAAATATGACTGTGTTTAAGTATGAACGAGAATTTGTTCAGTTAAGTAAATACGCCAGAGAATGTATTGCGACCGAAGTTGCTATGTGTAAACGTTTTGAAGAAGGATTGAATGAGGATATCAAGTTATTAGTTGGGATTTTAGAACTAAAAGAATTTGTTGTATTAGCTGACCGAGTACATAAAGCTGAAAAACTAAATAAAGAAAAGAGGCAGGCAGAGATGGAAGCCCAAACTTCAAGTAAAATATTTATGGGCAAGTCAAAATCATCAGCTTCAAAGAAATCAAAGAAATATCATGACCTCTCTATCTCATCTGTGGGGTATTCTGTGAAAGACCGAGGCTCTCAATGCTCTAACTCAAGATCTTCGGCCCCATCAGTAGCAAGTGCTGGAAGTGTCGGGAATTCCAAACCTAAATGCAAGCATTGTAATAAATTTCATTTCGAAGAGTGCTGTATGAGAAGCAGAGCCTGCTATTGATGTGGTTCTCTTGAATCCTATCTTAAAGATTGTCCGAAAAGGATTGAAAAAGATATAGTTCATACTTCAAGACCGAGCAACCCTACCTCGAGAGGTAGACCACCTCGTAACCCCGGTAAAAGATTCCACTACTAAATCTGAAGCACGAGCACCAGCCAGAACATATGCTATACGTGCACGTGAGGATGCTTCTGCACCTGATGTTATTACTGGTACATTTTCTCTTCTTAATATTGATATTACTGCTTTGATTGATCCTAGCTCAACACATTCATATATATGCACAAATTTAGTGTCTGTTAAAAATTTATCTGTTTAGTCCACTGAATTCATGGTTAAAGTTTCAAACCCCTATGCCAGTATGTGATGGTAGATAAAATTTGTAAAAATTGTTCATTGATGGTAAAAGGTTATTGTTTCTCGGCTGATTTGATGTTATTGCCATTAGATGAATTTGATGTAATTCTGGGTATGGACTGGTTAACTCAGCATGATGCAATGGTAAATTGTAAACAGAAGTATATTGTGTTAAAATTTCAAAATGGTGAATTGTTTCATGTTGAATCTGATAAACTGGACGGGTTGTCTAATGTGATCTCAGCTATATCAGCATAAAAACATATCAAAAAAGGGTATGATGTCTATCTTGCATATGTGTTGGACACTAAAGTATCTAAATCGAATATTAAGTCAAGTCTTAGGTTGTTTATGAATTTTTCGATGTGTTTAGAAAGAATTACCGGATTCTTGCCGATCGAGAGAGGTGGAATTTTCTATAGATCTTGTTCCAGGTACAACATCGATATCCATAGCAACCTACAACATGGTTCCTACTAAATTGAAAGAGTTGAAAGCACAGTTACAAGAACTAACTGATAGAGGCTTTGCTCGACCTAGTTTTTCACCTTGGGGTGCACCGGTTTTATTTGTTAAAAAGAAAAATAGATCGTTGAGTTTATGTATTGATTACAAGCAGCTCAATAAGGTTACAATCAAGAACAAGTATCCGTTGCCTCGTATTGATGACTTGTTTGATCAGTTAAAAGGTGCCACTGTATTTTCAAAGATTGATCTTCATTCCGATTACTATCAGTTACGAGTAAAAGACTCAGATATACTGAAGATAACCTTCAGAACTAGGTATGACCACTATGAGTGATGCCATTCGGCTTGACTAATGCACCTGTAGTATTTATGGATCTGATGAATAGAATTTTTAGACCGTATCTCGACATATTTGTGGTGGTATTTATTGATGATATCCCGGTATATTCTTGAGATGAAAATGAGCATGCTGATCATTTGAGAATTGTGTTACAAACCCTACGTGAGAAACAACTGTATGCAAAATTCAGTAAATGTGAATTTTGGCTTCGGGAAGTTGGTTTTCTTGGACATATAGTATCCACTGAAGGCATCAAGGTTGACCCGAATAAAATTTCAGCTATTGTTAACTGGAAACCACCGAAGAATGTGTCTGAAGTTAGAAGTTTTCTAGAACTAGCAGGATATTATCAGAGGTTTGTAAAAGGGTTTTCAATGATAGCTTCTCCGATGACATGTTTGTTGCAAAAAGATGTGAAATTTGAATGGACCGATAAATGCCAGTAGAGTTTTGACAGATTGAAAGCCTTGTTAACTGAAGCACCCGTACTAGTTCAGCCTAAATCGGGTAAGGAATTCATAATTTATAGTGACGCATCATTAAATGGTTTAGGCTTTGTATTGATGCAAGAAGGTAAAGTAATAGATTATGCTTCTAGACAGCTGAAACCACATGAAAAGAATTACTCGATACATGATTTAGAATTGGCAGCCATTATTTTTGCACTAAAAATTTGGCGACACTATCTGTTTGGTGAAAAGTGCCATACATTCACTGATCACAAAAGTTTAAAATATCTGATGTCGCAAAAAGACTTGAACTTGAGACAGCGCAGGTGGCTTGAATTATTGAAAGATTATGATTTGGATATTGATTATCATCCGGGAAAATCCAATGTGGTTGGGGATGCTCTGAGCAGAAAATCCCTATTTGCCTTGCCAGCAATGAACACCCGGTTGTCGTTATCTGATGATGGTTCAATTACAGCTGAGTTAAAAGCTAAACCAACATTTTGCAGCAGATCTGTGAAGCTTAGAAAGGTGATGATGAATTACAAGCTAAACGGGTACAATGTGAGATAAATTTTGATTCAGAATTTTAGATTAGGTATAGTGATTGTTTATTATTCAGAGGCAGAATATGTGAACCGAAGAATTCAAAACTTGTACAGAAGATTTTGTATGAAGCTCACAATGGTACAATGTCTATTCATCCTGGTAGTAACAAAATGTACAATGATTTGAAAAAGATGTATTGGTGGCCGGGAATGAAATACGATATTTCTGAATTTGTGTCTAAATGTTTGATATGTCAGCAAATTAAAGTTGAACACTAGGTACCTTCAAGATTATTACATCCAGTTACGATACTGGAATGGAAATGGGAAAGAGTTACCATGGATTTTGTTTCGAGATTACCCTTATCTCCAAAAAAGAAAGATGTTATTTGGGTAGTTATTGACTGATTAACGAAGTCTGCACACTTTATTCCGGTACGTATGTATTTTTCCTTGGATAGATTGGTTGAATTATATGTTTCTAAGATTGTCAGACTAAATGGAGTGCCAGTCTCCATGATTTCAGATAAAGATCCACGGTTTACATCCCGATTCTGGAACAAGTTACAAGAAGCTTTGGGTACACAGTTGCATTTCAGTACCCCATTCCATCCTCAGACTGATGGACAATCCGAACATATTATACAGATTTTGGAAGATATGCTTCGATGATGTGTACTAGAATTCGAAGGTAACTGGGAAAAGTATCTACCTTTAGTTGAATCTGTATACAATAATAGTTATCAGTCCAACATTAAAATGGCACCGTATGAGGCTCTGTATGGTCGTAAATGTAGAACTCCGTTGTATTGGACTGAGCTCAGTGAGAAAAAGATACATGGAGTTGATCTAATTCATGAGACTGAAGAAAAAGTGAGAGTGACCAGAGACAGTTTGAAAGTAGCTTTTGATCGACAAAAATCTTATGCTGATCTTAAACGAAAAGAGATAGAATTTCAGGTCGGTGATAAGGTGTTTTTGAAAGTATCACCTTGGAAGAAAGTTCTCCGATTTTGTCGTAAAGGAAAACTGAGTCCACGGTTCATCGGACCATATGAAATCATTGAAAGACTCGGACCTGTTGCATATAGGTTGGCATTATCGCCAGAACTTGATAAGATTCACAATGTTTTCCATGTGTCTATGTTACGACGGTATCGGTCAGATCCTTTACATGTTATCTCTCTGATAGAAGTAGAGATTAAGCCTGACATGACTTACAGTGAGGAATCGATCAAAATTCTGGCACGTGAGACGAAAGAGTTAAGAAATAAAAAGGTAGCTTTAGTGAAAGTTCTTTGGCAATGACATGGGATAGAAGAAGCTACATGGGAACTAAAGGATACCATGAGAAAGCAATATCCAAACCTCTTTACTGGTAAGATTTTCGAGGACGAAATTTTTTTAAGGGGGGAGTTGTAACAACCCGTTTTCAATGAAATCGGGACCACAAATTCGAGTCAAAAAGAAAATTTATTTTAAAATTATTGCATGGTCTGCATCATGATAAGAAAGACGCATGAAAATTTCGATAAGAAAATTTTACCGATTTCATGTTTAAATATAGAAAGGACCAAATTGCATGAAATGCAAAAGTTGAATTCTAGTAGCTATAGATATCAAATAGCCATGGAATTCAAAATTTGAGGTCCTTATATGGTAATTAGACCATTAAATGGAGTTAGTAGATATTTTTGATGATTCATCCATGGAAAATTAGAAAACGAAAAGGACTAAACTGGAAATTGAAATAAATAAAAGATGATAAATAAAATAAATATCTAATAGCATCATTTTATATCATATTCTTCCCCAAAATTTCTTTGGAAACCCTAGGAAAGAGAAATAAAATCAAGCAAGCCTAATTGGGTAAGTAATCTTGTCCCGTTTTTAGGAATTTTTATATTTTTTAGATCGGAATAACCTAATCTATCTATTTTGGGGATTAATTTGCAAAGTTATCAAAGTATTAAAATTTTTCCATGGATGAACATGCTGAAATTCTGAAATTTGTGGTAGAAATTGAAAGGTTGTTGATATATAAACAACTTTTGTAAACTGAATTTTCAAGAAATTGTGATTTAGGGACTAAATTGTAAAGATGTAAAATACATGGAAAATTTTTGATTTTTATGAAATCTATGTGCTATAAATGTTATAGGTAAAAATTGGTTAGGCTTGGAATAAGGATTAAATTGCATGTATTTCATTTTCCGAGCCTAGGGACGAAATAGTCATTTATGAAAAGTATAGGGGCAAAATGGTAATTTTGCCAAGGATGTAAATTGAATTAAATTGAGTATGAAATGAATTAAATTGACGTTAAATTCATTTATATAGATCTGAATAACTCAAATACGAAGTTAGATCGAGGAAAAGAAAAAGTATCGGGTTAGTAGATTTTCGTATACGAATAAGTGACGAGGTAAGTTCGTGTAACTAAAATGTATGCTTATATGTTTAAATTGAATGTTATGATTGTGAAATGTATGATTACCATGTATAAACATAAATAACATATCCGATAATGTCTGACAAGTGTTAAGTCCCATTTGAATAAAGGAAATTCGATGATACAGGATTTCCCGTATTGGTTATGGTCCTGCATATGTTGCAGACATACCATAGCTCTTACGAGCATCCTATTACTAGCCATCTCGAGTTTCCCGTTATATGGTTCCTACGAGCATCCTGATCGGTAGTAATCCTACATGTGTTGCAGACTACTACAGCTCTTTGTGAGGGTCCTGTTATACGATCGGTTGTGATCCTGCATATATTACGGACACAAACGCAGCTCTTTATGAGTGTCCTGATATAGGCTCTTTGTGAGCTTCCTGATATGGCTCGCTTGAGCATCCTGTTATATGGCTACCCAGAGCTCCCTGATAATAACTCTTTGGAGTTACCTGTTAAGCTCAATGAGCTTCCTGTTTTAAACTCTTATGAGTTTTCTGATTTAGCCCGGATAAGCTTCCTGTTACATGGCTCACATGAGCATCCCGTTATATGGCTCGAAAGAGTGCTTCCTGATTATGTGCCCTAATGGGTACCCCTGGATATGAATTGACGGATTTTCAATTTTCTACACTTTAAGTGTACTACATGAGCGTATCCATCAATATTTAAAATAAATTCAATGGGAAGAGTTTTGACATAGTTAAATTGAACTTAAGATGATTGATTATGGAAATGCAGATGTTATGTAACACCCCTAACCCGTATCCGTCGCCGAAGTAGGGTTACGAGGTATTACCGATCATTACACATTATTTAACATACAATGCTGATACATCTATACATTCATACTCAAATACCATTCACGACAATCATATTGTCCCTTAAAAGAGCCTACGAGTTTGAAAATATGCTTTAAAAGTGGTTCGGGACTAAACCGATAACATACAAAATTTTTGGAAAACTTAGAAATTTTTCATCTATATAGGGATCACACGCCCGTGTGAACAGGCCGTGTGCCTCACACGGCTCCAGACACGCCCGTGTCTCAGGCCTTGTGAAAATAGAGCATACGTACTGACTTGGGTCACACGGCTGACCACACGCCTGTGTGTCTAGCCCGTGTGCCCTTCAAAATGGCCACACACGCCCGTGTGCTAGGCCGTGTACTAGGCTGTGCCAAAACTGTAGGGTATACTGACTTATGCAACACGGTCAAGTCACATGCCCGTGTGCTAGGCCGTGTGCCATTTAGGGGGTATACTGACTTGTACCACATAGCCAGTCACACGCCCGTGTGTGAGACCGTGTGGAGCATACTGACTTTAATTTAATATCAACAATAGGTGACACACGGCCGTGCAACATGACCGTGTGTCGCACACGACTGAGACACACGCTCGTGTGTCTGCCCGTGTAGATAAAAATAGGCCATTTGTTTAGCCATTTTGCCACCCTATTTTTACATGCATACACAAGCATAAATTGCAACATTTCACAACTCATTTGACAGCCAATACATAACATTTCATACACATATTACCTCCATTCAACATGGAATTCAAATGCCTAATAAATCACATACATTTTCCATTCATATACTAACCACATATCAAGATAACATTTGCATATTTTCATTCCATCTATTACTAGCCAAAACATACCATTTTTGAGTACTTAAACACAACCAAAATACTATACCAAGTTAAGCCAAATCACATGGCTTCAACTCATACCATAACATGTACCAAAATCAATATCTCAAGTAACCTTAACTATCATTCTTATAACTAGCCTATACATGCCATATTTACAAATATCCACAAATTCATAAGTACCAATCGACAACTACATAGTGTGATGCGTAACTCCGACTTTATCCAAATCGAGCGAGCTATCAAACCTCTATAGTACACGGAAAAGAAACAGAGTAAGCTTTATAGCTTAGTAAGCCCATATAATTTAGAAATAATCTTACCATTCGTACATAATCAAGACAACAAGTAATGTAAACTCAATTAAATTTCCAAATGCCTAACACAAGCATTCATCAACGAGTTAGTCAAATAATTACATGTAATCATCCATTATCTCAATCTCAATACTCAATATATTGTATCATATCAAATTCATATATCATGTACACCATATTCTACATTTCACTCTCAATCATATAATCAATAATTCCTTCAATAACAGTACTCATCTGTATAAACAATATTTATGCCCGTTGAACCCATTAGAACTTCAAAGGATACTCGAGTGATATACATCAGTAATCCGTCAATTCATTATCATTTCTTATCTTTCAAGCTATGATCAATAAGCTCCTCCTGAGCTGATGGACAGTAAGCTCTATTGAGCTGAAACGGTAAGCTCTAACGAGCTAAAAACAGTAAGCTCTTATGAGATGATATATTGGTAAGCTCATACGAGCTGTGGTGAGTCCGCAACAAATGCAGGAGCTCGACCAAAATGGTAACCCTAGTGACATGTCACTCGTATCCTACGAATTCATACAGTTCAAACGGGGCTCGGTAACCATCAGCTTATATCAAATAGGCATTCGTATTCCAAGTATATCAATTTCTCAATCATATACATACATTTCAAATAAATACAAGTATTTAAAAGTTCAATTCTAATTATACGAACCTACCTCGAGTATGAAAATGGAAAAATGAGTTAATTACTCGATAATGTTTCCTTTCCCCCGATCCAATTCCGGATTCCTATTTTCTTGATCTAAATATATTCAAAATTAACTTATTTAATCAACCATTCATTCAATTTAGTCCAAAACACATATTAGGGCTATTTTACACATTTGCCCCTAAACTTTCACATTTTTACAATTTAGTCCTTATCACATAAAATTGCAAATTAATGCAATTAAACCCTTAACTAAGCTAGCCGAATTTCATAGGGACTCCTAGCAGCCCATATCTTTCATTATTTCACATATTTACCACATAAAATTACACATTTCACAATTTAATCCATTTTTGACATTTTTGTCAAAAATCACTTTACAAAACATGAAAATCTATCATCAAAAATTCATATTTCAACTTCAAACACCAAAGAACACATAAAATTATCAATGACAACTCTTAAAATCTTTAAAAATTTCAAAATTAAAGGTACATGCTAGCTAGATTGAGCTGCAACGATTACAAAAACATAGAAATCATCAAAAACGGAACAAAAACCATACCTAAATGAGCAAGAGAAGCTTGGCCGAATATCAACCCTAACAATGGCTTTTCTCCCTTCAATTTTCGGTTAAAGAAGATGATAATGGATGGAAATTTTGTTTTATTTTATTATAATTAACCTTATTAACCAAATTACTAAATTAGCCTTAATGAACATTAATAATTTCAAATTTACCAAGCCACTATCATCCACTATCATGTTAATGGTCTAATTTCAACATAAGAACCTTAACTTTAAGGTTCTATAGCTATTAGACACTTTTAATTAATAGAAAGTAACTTTTGCATTTTACGCGATCTAGTCCTTTTTCTCAAATTAAGCAATTAAACGATAAAATTAGCTCACGGAATTTTTACACATATCAAATAACATGCTGTAAACACAGAAAATAATATTGAAATAATTTTCTGTCATCAGATTTGTGGTCCCAAAACCACTGTTCTGATTTAACCTAAAAACGGGCTGTTACAACTCTCCCCCCTTAGGGATTTTCGTCCCTAAAAATCTTACCAGTGAATAAGTTAGGGTACTGTTTTCGTATAGCTTCCTCAGGTTCCCACGTAGCTTCCTCAATCCCGTGTTTATGCCAAAGAACTTTCACTAGGGCTATGCTTTCTCAATTCTTTGATTTCACGAGCTAAAATCCTGATCGGTTCTTTACTATACGTCAAATCTGCCTGTATCTCAACATCTACCGGAGAAATCACATGTGACAGATCAGATCTATATCAACGTAACATAGAAACATGGAAGACATTATGAATCTTTTCAAGTTCTGACGGTAAAGCTAGTCGATATGCTACAGGCCCTATTCTTTCAATTATCTCGTAAGGTCTGATAAATCACAGACTTAACTTCCCTTTACGGCCGAATCGAAGAACCTTTTTCCATGGCGACACCTTTAAAAACACTCGGTCCCTAACTTGAAATTCAATTTGTTTATGTTTCAAATCTGCGTATTATTTCTGTCGATCTGAAGCTGCTTTTAAGCTGTCACGAATCATTTTTACTTTTTCTTCAGTTTCTCTGATCAATTCAACCCCGTGAATCTTTTTCTCACTTAGTTCAGTCCAGTATAGCGGATTTCGACATTTGTGACCATATAGAGCTTCGTACGGTGCCATCTTTATACTCGTCTGAAAACTGTTATTATACGCAAATTTAATCAATGACAAGTATTTTTCCCAGCTGCCCTCAAACTCTAAAATACAACATCTCAACATGTCTTCAAGAATCTGAATAACTCTTTCGGTCTGACCGTCAGTCTGAGGATGAAAGGCTATACTGAAATTCAACTTCGTGCCCAAAGCTTCTTGTAGTTTCTTCCGGATCTCTATCAGAAATAATAGATAATGGTACCTCGTGCAATCGAACAATCTAAAAAATATACAATTCAGCTAATCTGTCAAGTGAATAATCTGTACGTACCGGTATGAAATGAGCAGATTTCGTTAGTCGATCAACGACGACCCATATAGCATCTTTCTTTTTCAGAGTTAGGGGCAATCCCAACACAAAATCCATTGTAACTCTATCCCACTTCCACTCGGGAATCATCATAGGTTGCAGTAAACCAGATGGTACTTGATGTTCAGCTTTGACTTGCTGACAAATCAAACATTTAGAAACAAACTCTGATATATCTCGTTTCATGCCTTGCCACCAGTAAAACTGTTTCAAATTGTTATACATTTTGGTACTTCTTGGATGAACAGATAAGCAGCTATGGTGCGCTTCGTGCAAAATCTTCTGAATGAGTTCTGAATTTCTTGGTATGGAAATTCTATTCAGGAACCTTAAACAATCATCGGTTCCAATCTGAAACTCTGAATCAGGGATATTCTCACATTGAATTCGTTTAACTTGTAATTCACGATCCTTTTTCTCAGATTCATAGATTTCTTGAAGAAATACCGGTTTAGCTTTTAATTCAGCTAAAACAGACCCATCATCACAAATCATCAACTGGGTGTTCATTGCTCGTAACGCAAAAAAATATTTTCAGCTTAGGGCATCAACAACAACATTAGCTTTTCCCGGGTGATAATCAATCACAAATTCATAGTCTTTCAATAAGTCAAGCCATCTTCGTTGTCGCAGATTCAAATTTTTTTGTGACATCAGGTACTTTAAGCTTTTGTGATCTGTATAAATGTGGCATTTTTCACCGTATAAGTAGTGTCGCCAAATTTTTTATGCGAACACAATTACAGCCAACTCAAGGTCGTGCGTCGGATAATTCTTTTCATGCGGTTTCAATTGGCGAGAAGCATAAGCTATAACTTTTCCTTCTTGCATCAGAACACATCCCAAACCATTTAATGACGCGTTACTATAAATCACAAATTCTTTCCCCGATTCAGGTTGAACCAGCGGTGCTTGATTAATGATACTTTCAAGCTGTTGAAACTCTGTTGACACTTTTTTGACCATTCGAATTTCACATCTTATTGAAGTAGTCTTGTCATCGGTGTTGCAATCATCGAAAATCCTTTCACGAACCTTCGGTAATAGCCTGCTAAGCCAAGAAAACTATGAACTTCAGACACATTTATCGGAGGTTTCCAATAAACAATAGTAGAAATCTTGCTCGGGTCAACTCAAATACCTTCAGCTAAAACAATATGCCCCAGAAATCCAACTTCTCTAAGCCAAAACTCACATTTGCTGAACTTTGCAAATAATTGCTTATCTCGTAAAGTTTGTAATACAACTTTCAGGTGCTCGGTATGTTCAGATTCATCTCACGAATAGATCAGAATGTCGTCAATGAATACAACAACAAATCTGTCTAAGTACGATTTGAATATCTGGTTCATCAAGTCCGTAAAATTTGCTGGAGCATTAGTTAACCCGAAAGGCATAACAAGGAATTCACAATGTCCGTACCTCATTCTAAATGTGGTTTTTGGCCCATCCGACTCTTTAACTCGCAACTGATAATAACCCTATCTCAAATCAATCTTTGAAAATAATGTAGCCCCTTTCAACTAATCAAATAAATCATCAATCCGTGGTAGAGGGTATTTGTTCTTGATCGTCACTTTGTTGTGCTGTCGATAGTCTATACACATTCTCATCGTGCCATCTTTCTTTTTCACAAATAACAGCGGTGCACCCCAGGGAGAGAAACTCAGTCGTGCAAAACCTCTATCTGTCAATTCTTGCAACTGAGCTTGTAACACCCCTTACCCGTATTCAACTCTGGAACCGGGTACGAGGCATTACCGGACTTGACTTGCTTGAGCATTCGACTCTGGGCTATAAGATTTGTTCCAATTTAAAACTTTTTCATTTACAATCGTAACGTCCCCATTATGGGTCTACGAGACCCTTTACATAAACCCGAGATGCTTTGGGACCAAATCAAAACTTTTAAACACTTAGAAAATTTTGGCATAAAAACTGGGCTACACGCCCGTGTGTAGAGTGGGGCACGCCCGTGTGACATGTCACACACCCATGCTCCATACCCGTGTAGAATTATTTTCTTTTTGAACCTACAGGGGTTTTCACACGGCTAGAAACATGCCCGTGTTCTTGGCCCGTGTGCTCCACACGGCCTAGACATGCCCGTGTCCTCGCCCGTGTGTAAAAACCTGGGTATTCTATTTGTGATGTCAGCAACCTCATATGGGGCACACGGCCTAGACACACGCCCGTGTGGCTTGTAATAGCCCGATTTAGACCCTAGTCAGAATAGTGGTTTTGAGACCCCAAATTTGAGGTCGGAATAATATTTTAATATTAATTTCTATGTTTACAGTAAGTGATTTAGTCTGTGTGAAATTTCTGTGTGAAAATTTTATCGATTGTGTGTTTTATTTGTGAAAAGGACTTAATTGTATAAGGTGTAAAAGCTGTGTGCTGATTTTTAAGTGTCAAATTGTGGATGGCTTTTTAAGGTGGAGGCTTTATGAGGCAAATAGTCCATTTTTAAGTTAGTGGATGGTTAAATGACTTATAAACCATAATGTTAATTTGTCCTTTATGATAATAAAAAGGTTAGATATGTCATTTATGTATTAAAATGTAATAATAATAAAACAAAAAGATGTAAGTGGTCATCTTTTATGCATCCATTTTTGACCGAATTAGCAAAGAAGTAGAAAGGAAAAATAAAGCTAGGTTTCGGTTGATGTTAAGCTCGATTCAAGGCATGTTTGAGCTCAGTTTTTGATAATTTCTACGTTTTTGTAATAGATGCTTTGTGCTCTACAAAACCCATGCTTAAATTTTGTGAATTGATGATTTTTATAAAATGTGCCATTGATGAAATGGTAAGCTTTGTGATGAGTGTTGGTGTTAAACGAAAGATATGTGTTTAATGAACATGTTTTATTCTTGAACTTTTGATGAATTTAGCTAATTAGGGCTAAATTGAGAAAATAGCATTTTGAAGGATTAAAATGTGAAATAAATGAAAGGTGTGGGCTTGTATGAATATAGTGAGAATTCGGCTAGGCATGGGTGCAAGCTAATTATGTGAATTTGATGATTTTGTGAAAAAAGGGACTAAAGTGTCGAAATGTAAAAATGTGAGGGCTATTTTGTAAGATGCCCTAAATATGTGTGTTTGGACTAGAATGAATGATTTGGTGATTGAATGGATTGAATTTGAATGTGTATAGACGAAGAAAGGAGAGGTTCGGATCGAGATCGAGGCAAAGATAAAGTGCTCGATTGACCGACCGTTTCGATAGTTCAACGTCCGAGTGTCAGTAAAGCTTGCTCGAATCCAGGAATTGTCAGCATCTCAATCACACTATCGGCATTCTATTTTGGTACTTTTGGAAAGATGTACATAGTTGAAATATGGCATGTATAGGCTAGTTGTTTTGAATCATATTTGAGATGTGTAAATAGCCATGTGATGTGGCTAGCTAAGTGTTGGTAATGTGCATGAGTGAATATGGTATTTGGTGCATATTTTGATATGGCATGATTGTAATGAATTAGCATATGAATGGTGGATTCAATGATGAATTAATGCCTTAGTGATTTAGTGAGGTTATGGATGATTTATACCTAGATTTACATGTAATTTGGTTGTATAAAATGGCATGCTTAGAAATGAGATTCTATGTGATGATATGATGATTGTTGGACATGAAATTTGTTGCCAAATTGTGTGTATAAAGATGCTCAAATGTGCTTGTAGGATTGACCCATATGGGTGGAATTTTGGCCTTGCAAATGGCCTAATTGAGCCACACGATTGTGGCACACGGGCGTGCCTAGTGACCGTGGGGCTAAGTCAGTAGCTAGCCTATTAGAACACGGCCAAGACACGGGCGTGCCTAGTCGCCGTGTGAGAAAGTCAGAATATGGCCTAAGAGTACACGGCCTTAGCACACGGGGTACTGGGTGGCCGTGGGTGTAAAGTCAGATTCGACCACGGCCAAGGCACACGGGCGTGCTTGGTGGCCGTGGATGTGAGGTCAGATTCGACCACGGGGAGGACACACGGGGGTGTCCAGCTGCCGTGGAAGGCACACGGTTTGCCCACACGGGCGTGTATCCCCCTAAAACCTAGAAAGTTTTTAAATTTTGAAAAGTTTCTGTATGTATTTCGGTTTAGTCCCGACCCCTCCCTAGCATGTTTTTAAGGTCTTATACGCCTTAAAAAGGGACTAATTGTTTATGTTTTGATGTATTATGGTGATGATTGACTTTGTGTCGTAAATGGGTTGTGAAATGATTCTATTGCCCGGTAATGCCTCTTAACCCTATTCCGGTGACGGTTTTGGGTTAGGGGTGTTACATGGCTAGCACGTGGTCGACACTGACTTGCAATACCAACATTCAGGGGACACACGGCCTGGCCACACACCCATGGGGTGGCCAGTGTGTGTCTCACTGCGCCAAGACACACTGCCTTTGTGTGTCTGCAGTGTGGACCAATTCAAGGTTATTTTCCAAGCCATTTAGCCACCCTCACTTGAACACATTCACACATCATCACATAACATTTTCAAATCATTAATTAACTCTTGAATTATCACATTTGAATCATGAAAATTAAATCTTCATCCCATATACGAGAGAGAGCTATTACTAGTACAATTCCAATCGACTTGAGCCATCATCTATGGCTGTACACAGCCAATCCACAAACTCTTTTAAGCCAACACATTTGGCTACTTTAACTATGACTTAATTAAACCAAAATAAGATCCCTATACATACCATATTTCAAGAAGACTTGAATCTCATACCCAAGTGTCTGCTCGATAGTGTGAAAGCATCTCCGGCGGTTTCCAACCCGAGCTAGTTAAGTTAACCTATAAGAGATAGGAAAAGAAGAGGAGTAAGCAATATTACTTAGGAAGTTCATATGCAAATAATAATCCACTATTGACATTCATTGATTTTACTCAACCACAAAGGCATTATAATGAGATTTACTCTTAAACTCATGGTTACCCACTATATCATTCGTAAGGCTTACTCATTCCGTCTCTTACCATATTCTAACCATGTGACAATTATAGTACTCTCATTTATTAGCACATAATCCCTGCATCCATCGTCACAACAATCCATGACACATATACTTAAACAATTTCTCAATGATCCATTCGGGATAATACCAACTCTCGGTGGTTCCGCACACAGCCCACCATTTAATAATTTATAAGGTGGTATCGCACATAGCCCACCATTTAGTAATTTATAAGGTGGTATCACACATAGCCCACCATTTAATAATTTATAAGGTGGTATCGCACATAGCCCACCATTTAATAATTTATAAGGTGGTATCGCACATAGCCCACCGTTTAATAATAAGCATGATGGTATCGCACACAGCCCATCGGTAACAAATAATAAGGTGGTAACGCACACAGCCCACCATTGATTACACATTCACGGGTATTTATCCAGGTATATCCTCACACTCTATCATTCTTAAATAGATTTCTAAAATACTCATTTGCATTTACGCAATGCATTAATAAATATAACATATGCAATCAGGATGCATCATTTACACATAACTCACCATGGGTTCATCATATACCGAATTCACCTCAATTGAGTTCTGGCACATACCTGTACCTCTCATGGTATAACCACATACTTTCTCATTTTCAACATACTTGTTGAATTATTCAAAATGCTAAAGAACACTCTTAAATCTCATACATATAGTATCAAATCAACATCATACACCCAATAGGGTCTTACATGAAATATCACATCGATGCCATGTCCCTGACATGGTCTTATATAAAATCTCACACCGAGGCCATAATCCAATTATGGTCTTACACGAGACCTTAATTATCATATTATCATAATATTCGCATTCCCTATATTCTTAGATTCAATTGATGACTTTCAATTCTTGACATCTCGTCAAAACGTATATAATATATATATTCGTAGAGTCAATATACATTTCATACAATATCGAAATATTAAATACTTCACTTACAGTTGCATTATTAGCACACGAACTTACCTCGATATCGAAAAGGGCAAAAAGGGACCTAATTGTCCATATTTTTATTTTCTCCCGTTCTAGGTCTGAATCTCGTTTTCTTTGATCTAGAACAATAAAATTTACTCATTTAATCATTTTATGATCATATTATATCATAATCTCTACTTAGGAAAAAATGACCATTTTGCCCTTGTACTATGGCAAAATTATGATTTTGCCCCTAGGCTCGTAAATCATTTTTCATCACATTTTCTTATTAAACAAGCCTAGCTGAACATTTATTTCTCTTACAACTACTCACAAATCCAACTATTTTATGCATTTATTACCAAATTATAACATTTACAACTTAGTCCCATTTAGGTGTTTTCATGATAACACCTTTAACAAAAGTTGTTTCTCATCTCCCTAACATTCATTTTCTTCCATAAAAACTCAGCAAACAACATAAACTCTCTCATGGCAAGTCCTTAAACTTTCAACAAATTAGCAATTTAGTTCCCTCGTTAGCTAGCTTAAGCTTTGGGGGTTCCAAAAGTACAAAAAATATCAACTAAAACCATCAAAATCACTTACTTGTAAGGGTGAAAGCTTGGCTGAAATTTTGAGCTCTCAACCCCCATTTTTGCTGCTCATTTTCGGTGGAGAAAAGTGTAACAGCCCGGTTTAGACCCTAGTCGAAATAGTGGTTTCGGGACCACAAATCTGAGTCAGAAAATTATTTTAATATTATTTTTCGAGTTTGCATTATATGATTAAGCATGTGTGAAATTTTTGTGATTTAATTTGGTCATTTATGTGCTTAATTTGAGATAAGGACCAAATTGTAAAAGATGCTAAATTAGCATGCCATATGTTAAAAGCACTTATGTGACATGTCTTTATAAATTTGAGGTCCTTATAATGCAATTGGACCATTTGAATAGTGGATGGACATTAATGCCATGTGTTAGTGGAATTTATAATGGTTTAATAAAGGTTAAATATGTAAAATAATAAATAAGTCATAATTAAATAAAACAAAACATGAATAAATGGCCATATTCATCATCTTTGGTCGAATATCAACAAGGAAAGAAAAGAAAAAGAAAGCTAGGGTTCGGCTAAGTCTAAGCTTGATTCAAGGTATGTTTTGCTTCGGTTTTTGATAATTTCTACGTTTTTGTAATCGTTGCTTCGTGTTCTTCAAAATCCATGCTTCAATTTTGTGAATTGATGAAGATTATGAAATGTGCCATGGATAAATCCATGAGTTTTGTGATGTTTGATGATGAAATATGAAATATATGTGTTAGATTAACATAGTTTGTCTTTGGATTTTTGATGAATTTGAGTAAATTGGACTTAATTGTGAAAATAATATTATGAGGGACTAAATTGTGAAATAAAGGAAATGTATGGACTTGTGTGGACTCCATGAACTTTCGGCTAAGCATGGGTGATATGAAATTTGGTGTATTTTGTGATTTTATGAAATATGGACTAAAATGTCAAAATGTGAAAGTATGAGGGCTAATTTGTAAATTTTCCTACATATGTGTTTTTGGATTGAATTGAATGAACTAGGGAATAAATGAGTTAAATTTGAATATGTATAGATCAAGAACCGAAGAAAATGGACTTAGATCATGGGAAATCAAAAGTAATTGAGTAGCCGAGTTCGTTTCTGTTTATCCGAACCTGAGGTAAGTCAATATACAAATAAATGTATTTACATTTATAAATGTATGTTTATATGAATAATTATAATGATGAATGTATATGAGATGATGAGTACATGAAATCCAAAATAGTATCGACATGATGTCAACATCCAAAAAAGTCCCGAACGAACCTAGGAATAGATAGGATTACATATGTCATGACATAGGTTTCTGATATGTGATATCGTGTAAGACCACTTCTGGGACGTTGGCATCGATTTGAGATTTACGTGTAAGACCATGTCTGGGACATTGACATCGTATTGATTCGTGTAAGACCCTGTCTGGTACAGTGGCATCGATATCTGGTTACATGTAAGACCATGTCTGGAACGTTGGCATTGTACGACCATTCTGAGTATTTCGAGCTTCCTATTTGATTTCGAACGGTTCAACGGGAAAATATGAGAAATGGGAGACTATGTAAAATGTTTAAGCAAAACATGTACGTTTGAATTGTATATGATGTAAGTGTATGGAAGGTAAGTATATCTATGTGAACTTACCTAGTGAGATATGTGCATAGTTTTGTGGATATGATAATGTGATATATAAATGATTTTGATATGATTAAAAGAGATATTTTGAGATAAAATATGTTGATATACTATGGCTAAACAAATGAGCCAAAGAACATGTTATGAAATTGCAAATGAGAAATGTTAAAGACATTGTATCAATGTGATTATGTGCATTTTATGTTAAGTTTATTTGTATATGGCTTACTAAGCTTTGAAAGCTTACTTTGTGTGTGTTTGTTCTGTTTTATAGATCGTCAAAGCTACTGAAGGCTCGGGGATCATCAAGGATCGTCATCATACTACTCAATCCTAATTTTGGTACCTTTTGAAAGTGTAAATATAAAGTATGGCATGTATAGGCTAGTCACTTTGAATTATGTTTGTGATATATACATGGCCATGTGATATGGCTAGTTGATTATATGTTATGAATAAGTAGATAAGCTATGTTATGTGTTTTGTTAAAGGTTGAGCATATGGTAATATTGATCTATGTTTTGGTGATGAAAAGTTGGTATAATATTGATGGAGAGATGCTATAATGAATTGGTAAGTTTATGGGTGAATATTACTTAGATATACTTGTGATTTGGTTGAATTAAATGGCATATAATATGTTGTGATGAAATGTACTTGAATGAGTTGAGAAGGATGACCATTTGGTATGTTTTTGGTTGCCAATTGTGTTTGGTATGATGCTTGTAGGTGTTTGTATGAATGACCCAAAGTGTGGGTGGCATTTTGGCCTTGCAAATGGCCTATATTTGCCCACACGGTCGAGCACACGGGTGTGTGGCTCGACCGTGTACCTCGTGGTTGCATTTCAAAATCAAGTCAGGCTCAACCACGGGCTGAACACATGGGCGTGTGACTGGCCATGTGATGCAAGTCAGGCTCGACCACGGGTGAGGAACATGGGCGTGTCCATGGCCGTGTGGACAAGTCAGTATGTATGCCCTGTTTTGACACAGCTTGGGCATATGGGCGTGTCTGAGGCCGTGGGAGGCACACTGTAACATCCCAGTTTAGGGCCTAGTCAGAATAGTGGTTCAAGACCACAAATCTGAGGGTCATGAATGAGTTTTTAAGGCTTATAATATGTACGCATGCTAGTGTGAAAGTTTCATGAAGCAATTCTGTGAAATTGTGGTTGAATTATCCAAAAGGACTAAATTGCAAAAGTTGCAAAATGTGTGTTTCTAGAAGCTATATGTCTGAAATAGCTTTATATTATTAATTAGAGGTCCTTAAATAGCAATTTATCCAAATTCTAATTTTTGGACAAAAATGGGCATGGATGAGTTAAAATTGAAAGTTTATCAAAAAGGGCATTTTGGTCATTTATCAATTAAGTGATTAAAATAGGTGAAAAGATGATAGAAATTCATTCATCTTCTTCCCATAGCTGCCGAAAATTTGAGAAGCCATTGTTAGGGTTCTTTCAATTTTTCAAGCTTGCTTGTAAGTGCTCCTAAGCTCGGTTTTTGATATTCTTCGTATTTTTGAAGTCCCGGTAGCATGAGGAAGCTATTTATAACTATTTGGTGAGCTATCATGGATGTTCAAAATTGTACATATGTATGACATGCATGTATTTTGATGTTTTATGGAAGAATATGAAGGCTTGATGTAGTAGAAACATCTTTTGCAAAGTGATTTTCCATAAAATGCATGTAGGGACTTAGTTGTGAAAATCTTAAGTTTGGTCATACATGGGTGATTTAGTGAGATTTGATGAATGCTTTAGTTGAGTAAGTGGTTTGGCTAAGCATGAAAGAGTAGAAAGTTGAATAAAAATCACTTTACGAGCCTTTGGGACTAAAGTGTAAATATGAGAAAGTTTAGGGGCAAAATAGTAATTTTGCTAAAGTATGAGATGTGGGTCAATTTAGTCAATGTGTGTATTGAATAAGCTAATTTATTCATTATAGATCAAGAAAGACGAAGCCCGAATCGAAACCGAGGCAAAAGCAATGTGGTGGACTAAA
This sequence comes from Gossypium sturtianum, assembly GCA_025698515.1. Lineage (NCBI taxonomy): Eukaryota > Viridiplantae > Streptophyta > Magnoliopsida > Malvales > Malvaceae > Gossypium > Gossypium sturtianum. The sequence goes on from CM046946.1 coordinate 59,658,227, forward strand.
TTGCACATTTTAATACTTTTGAGTATCGAGGTAAGTCTATGCATAAACAATGCATTCACACTTACAATTTGTAAATTCTAGCTAGGGTGTAGCATGAATGAGAATGAATGAGAATGATTGGGAACCTATGTGGTTCAAGTAGAATGAATGCAATATAGATGTGAATGGATGAATAATTGGGTAAATAGACTTGTGCATGTGTTGTGATAATGCTAGATGGTGGGCTAAGTGCGATACCATCCAAATGCATATTGACGATGATCTGGCTATGTACGATGCTATCGTTAGGTATATCATTTAGTGGCTATGTGCGAGATCACGATGATTACCTTTGTCGTAGGCTAAGTGCGATACCACCTTATAAATTGATTGTGGTGTGCTAAGTGCGAAACCCCGAGATATTGGGCGTGTGTGGATTAATTGTGTATATTAGGTGTGTGTAATAGGCGTGTGTGGATAAGATATGTGGATTAGTTTGTGTGGATTAGCTATGTGAGTTAGCTATATGGATGCATTATTGAGCAATAATGACGTGTTTTATATTGTGTAAATGTGATATTGAATGCAGGGGTGCATTTCAATAATTATGAGCATGTGACTCATGATGTGTTGGTAATATGGTAAGGGATAGAAAGAGTAAGCATAGTTGTATATTATATGTTGGTATAATGCTAATTGTGGTTGGGCTTATACTATGATGCTTAATTGTTTATGTGTAAACTTACTAAGCTCAAAGATTACTCTCTTTCTTTTCCCTTGTCTTATAGATTAAAAGCGTTGAACCGAGATACGAGGATCATCAGAAGATAGCCCACATATCAGCACACTTTGGTACATGAAACTTAATGTTTTGTATATGGCATGTATAAGGGCTAGATAAGTTAGTAAATTTTGTTGTAAATGGCTAAGATGTGTTGGCCTATAGATGGATAGCTTATTTTGTATAATGCCATGGTTGTTGGCTATTACATTATATAAAAGAAAGATGTAGTTTTCTATGTGAGAATGCACTTCAATTTGAGTTGATTATGATGGTGTTAGATGAGTATATGTTGTGTATGTTAGAAGGGTGAAAAGAACTTGACACTTAGTCTTGTTCTTGACCATGTAGTAGACACTGCAGCGTGTGTCTAGACCATGTGCGACACACGGTCAGCCCAGGCGTGCTTTGTGTCTTTGTGGCGTCGTCCTCTGCATGTTAATATTCAAAAATAGAATAGACCACGACTAGTCACACGGGCGTGTGCCTAGGCGTGTGGGATTCATCGATGTTAGCCACAGGATAGCCACACGGGCGTGTGTCTAGACTCTAGGCCGTGCGAGGAAGTCGGTGTTCACCACAGTTGGGGAGCACAGGCGTGCCATGGCCGTGGGGCAATTGGCAGAATGCTCGAGTTTTTAACACAGCTAGGGAACATGGGCGTGTGTGTCCATGCACGGGCGTGTCTAATCTTGCACGGGCGTGTGAGACCTGTATATAAGAGAAAAATTTTAAGGATCGTAAAAGTTCCAGATTAGTCTCGAGAGCCCTCGTATGTATGAGTGAGGCCTCGTAAGTCGAGAATGAGGTTATATCGAGTAATAACGTTGAGCCTAAGTGGCGATTAAGCGGTTTGAGTTTGGTAACGCCTCAGGCCCGGTTCTCGGCGTAGAACCCGGGTAAGGGGTGTTACACACACGGCCTGCCCACACGGGCGTACGACCTCTGTAACTTAGAAAAAAATTTAATTTTCTGAGAATTTTCGTATGTGTTCGGTTTAGTCCCGGCCCCTTACTAAAGCATGATTAAGGTCTCGTAGACCTATTTAAGGGACACTTTAATGTGATTTTTCAAATTATGTTATGAAATGTCTATAAAAGTTTTTGATTGTTCGGTAATGCCTCTTAACCCTAAACTGGCGATGGTTACGGGTTAGGGGTATTACATTTGATTGGTATCAGAGCCAGGTTTAGTCAATTCTCAGACTAACGTAGCGTATGAGAGTCTATTTATACATGCCATATATATGAAATGTGATAGTGTGATGAATCCTGACGAGTAAAATGTGTTTTCCGTATAGTAATGGATCCCGAAAGAGCCGTAGCTGACGATGTAGAAAGCAATGCGCCTGCTCTCGCTCAAGGGCGGCGCCATCGATTCGAGGGACCGGCTACTAGCGGTCAAGAGGAGAAGCTAAACAAGCTTTCTTCCAAATGATGAGTGAGTGGTTCACTCAATTTGTGAGAATAATCATTTGTTTCACAACCTCCACCCCCGCTTAATCCTCTCCTCAGACTTCTGCTATACCTTCGGCCATGAATCTGAATTTGTTGAATAAGCCTCCGGTTGACAAAATTCATAAATATGGAAATTTGAAGAGTTCAGAACCACCGATGATGACTATGCTTAGAAAAAGTCGAGTTTTGGCTCGAGAACACAATCCTGGTATTTGATGAAATGTCACTAAATCCTGAAGAATGCATAAAATGTATTGTTTCTTTGTTACGAGATGCAACCTATCAATGGTGGAAGACTTTAATTTTTGTTGTTCCGGAAGACTTGGGATTTCTTCCAATCTGAGTTTCGGAAGAAATACATCAGTCAGAGATTCATAGATCAAAAACAAAAGGAATTCCTAGAATTGAAACAGGGTCACATTTCTGTCACCGAATACGAATGAGAGTTCGTGAGACTAAGTCAGTATGCTCAGGAATGTCCATCTACCGAGGCAATAATGTGCAAAAGATTTGAAGACGACCTAAATGAAGATATTTCGTTGCTAGTAGGAATTTTTGAGATAAAAGAGTTTGTTGTGCTTGTTGATCGAGCATGCAAGGCTGAGGCACTTGAGAAAGATAAAAGGAAAGCTGAGTCTGAAGCTAGATATGTGAGAAAGAGATTTTCGAGTAAATCATTTCAGTCTGTATCAAAGAAATTCAGAGATGAATATAGCCGTTCCAAGGCTAATGTGGGACATTCAAATAGAGATCGTGCGAGATCACAGCCGAATTCTAAAGCTCCAGCAACTTCGATGGCTAGTGTTGGAAATGTCCGATCTGAGAGACTTGAATGTAAACATTGTGGTAAAAGACATCCGAGAAGTTGTAGAATAAATGATCGAGCCTGTTTGAGATGCGGATCGTTGGACCATTTTATCCGAGATATCCCAGAGTCTGTTGAGCAAGAGATTGTTCAGAATTCAAGATTTGATAATGTTTCAACGAGAGGTAGAACTTCCCGAAATGCAAGAAATGCCAGTGGTAGTCAGAGAACTACGAAAGATTCAGTTGCGAGATCTGAAGCCAGAGTGCCTGCCAGAGCATATGCCATCCGAGCTGGTGGGGAAGCTTCATTTCTGGATGTTATAACCGGTATATTTACTCTTTATGATACTTCTGTGATTGCATTGATAGACACTGGTTCTACTCATTCGTATATATGCATGAACTTAGTATCCAGTAAGACTTTTCCTGTAGATTCTACTGAATTTGTTATTAGAGTATCGAATCCCTTAGGTAAAAGTGTCCTGGTTGATAAAGTATGCAAGAACTGTCCGTTGATGTTTGGAGATGTTTTTTTTTGGCTGATTTGATGCTATTACCATTTGATGAGTTTGATATCATTTTGGGTATGGACAAGTTGACACTACATGACGTTGTTGTGAATTGCAAAAGAAAGACCATTGATTTGAGATGTCAGAATGATGAAATAGTTCAGGTTGAGTCTAATGACTTGAATGGGTTACCTGCTGTGATATCTATGTTAAAAGCTCAAAATTACTTGAGAAAGGGTTATGAAGCTTATTTTGCTTATGTGATTGACTCGAAAGTAACTGAAAAGAAAGTTGAATCAGTGCCAGTTGTCTGTGAATTCCCTGATGTATTTCTTGAAGAATTATCGGGATTACCTCGAATACGTGAAGTGGAATTTGGTATTGATTTGTTGCCGGGAATGACTCTTATTTCGATAGCTCCATACAAAATGGAACCAACGGAGTTGAAAGAGTTAAAGCCACAGTTGCAAGAGTTGACTGATAAAGGGTTTGCAAGACCGAGTTTCTCACCTTGGGGTGCTCCTATTCTGTTTGTGAAAAAGAAAGATGGCACGATGAGAATGTGTATTGATTATCGTCAGTTGAACAAAGTGTCTATAAGGAATAAATATCCATTGCCCAGGATTGATGATTTGTTTGATCAGCTTAAAGGAGCCACTGTGTTCTCAAAGATAGATCTAAGATCAGGATACTACCAGTTGAGAGTAAAAGATTCAGACATTTCGAAAACTGCTTTCAGAACGAGGTACGGGCATTATGAGTTTTTAGTTATGCCTTTCGGACTAACCAATGCTCCTGCTATTTTTATGGATCTGATGAACAGAAATTTTAGACCGTACCTAGATCGATTTGTTATTGTATTTATTGACAACATTTTGATTTATTCTCGAGATGAAACTGAACATGCTGAACATCTGATAATCGTGTTGCAAACTCTGTGAGATAAGCAATTATATGCAAAATTTAGTAAATGTGAATTCTGGTTGCGAGAAGTTGGTTTTCTGGGACATATTGTATCAGCCTCTGGAATACGAGTTGATCCGAGTAAGATTTCTGCTATTCTGGAATGGAAACCTCTGAAGAATGTGTCTGAAGTTCGTAGTTTTCTAGGACTTGCTGGTTATTATCGACGATTTGTAAAAGGATTTTCGATGATAGCTACTCCGTTGACTAGATTGCTTTAGAAAGATGTGAGATTTGAATGGTCCGATAAATGTCAGAAAAGCTTTGATCAGTTGAAAACTTTGTTGACTGAAGCTCCAATTTTAATACAACAAAAATCGGGTAAAGAATTTGTGATATATAATGATGCTTCGTTGAATGGTCTGGGATGTGTTCTGATGCAGGAAGGCAAAGTTATAACTTATGCCTCGAGACAACTAAAGTCGTATGAAAAGAACTATCCAACACACGATCTGGAGCTAGCTGCGATTATGTTCGCATTAAAGATCTGGCGCCATTATATTTTCGGTGAGAGATGCCACGTGTTTTCAGATCATAAAAGTTTGAAGTACCTAATGACTAAAAAAGATTTGAATCTGCGACAGAGAAGATGGTTAGAGTTGTTGAAAGATTACGAGCTTATGATAGATTATCATCCGGGTAAGGAAAATGTTGTTACTGATGCTCTAAGTCGAAAATCACGGTTTGCACTGCGAGCGATGAATGCTCATTTAGACTTATCTGATGATAGTTCAGTTTTAGCTGAATTGAAAGTGAAACCATTGTTTTTACAACAAATATGTGATGCTCAGAAAGTTGATAATGAATTGCTAATGAAACGAGTTCAGTGTAATTTGAATTTCGATTTTGAGTTTTGAGTTGATGATGATGATTGCTTGAGATTTTGAGATCGAATTTCTGTTCCGAGAAATCCAGAGTTGATTCAGCTAATTTTGAATGAAGCTCATAATAGTCGTCTATCTGTTCATCCAGGAAGTACAAAAATGTATCATGATTTGAAGCAACACTATTGGTGGTCTGGTATGAAAAAGGGATATTTCTGACTTTGTGTCGAAATGTTTAGTTCTGTCAGCAAGTTAAAGCTGAACATCAGGTTCCGACTGGTTTGCTACAACCGATTTTGATTCCCGAATGGAAATGGGACAGAGTGACAATGGATTTTGTTACAGGTTTGCCTTTGACTCCGAGAAAGAAAGATGCAATTTGGGTTGTGGTTGACAGATTGACGAAATCAGCCCATTTTATTCCGGTACGATCAGATTTCTCACTTGATAAGTTAGCTGAACTTTACATTTTTGATATTGTGAGATTGCACTGAGTGCCATTGTATATTGTGTCTGACAAAGATCCGAGGTTTACATCACGATTCTGGTAGAAATTGCAAGAAGCTTTAGGTACGAAATTGCATTTCAGTACAACTTTTCACCCGCAGACGGATGGTCAATCCAAGCGAATCATTCAAATACTCAAAGATATGTTGAGATGTTGCATCCTTAAGTTTAATGGTACATGGGAACAATATTTTCCATTGATCGAATTTGCATATAATAATAGCTTTCAGTCGAGCATCAAAATGGCTCCTTATGAAGCTTTGTACGGACGCAAATGTCGAACACCTTTGTATTGGTCAGAACTCAGTGAAAATAAGATACATGGGGTCGATTTGATAAAAGACACTGAACAGAAAGTGAAAGTAATCCGTGATAGTCTGAAAGAAGCGTCTGATCGTCAGAAGTCCTATGCAGACTTGAAATGAAAAGGCATTGAATTCGAAATCGGTGATAAAGTATTTTTAAAAGTATCTCAGTGGAAGAAAGTACTCTGATTCGGACGTAAAGGCAAATTGAGTCCGAGGTTCATCGGGCCGTATGAGATCATTGAACGAATTGGACCTGTTGCATATCTTTTGTTGATGCCACCAGAATTAGAAAACATTCACAGTGTATTTCACGTGTCAATGCTTCGTCGATACAGAATTGTAACAATCCAGTTTATACCCTAGTCGGAACAGTGGTTTTGGGACCACAAATCCGAGTCTGAATAATATTTTAGTATTATATTCTGAGCCGTTGATATGTGACTGAGTATGTGTTAAATTTTCATAAGTTAATTTGTCCGTCTGTGTGTTTAATTTGTCAAAAGGATTGAATTGCATTAAATGTGAAAGTTGCTTGCTATTTGTTGAAGTATCAAAGTGTTGTGGCTTTGTAAAGGTGAAGGCCTTATATGGCAAATAAGCCATCATTGAGATAGTGGATGATAGAATGTCTTAATAACCTTAGTATTAATTTGTCTTATATGTTTAATGGATGGGCAATTTAGTAATTGAATTATTAACCTTAGATTAATAAAACAAAAAAAAGATGAGTGTTCATCTTTTATTTTCTCTTCCTTGGCCGAAAGTTAAAAGAAAAAGAAAGGGTTAAGTTTGTTTCATTCGGCCATGGTTCAAGCATAAATCGGGTATGTATTTTTGATCGGTTTTTGATAATTTCTACGTCTTTACAATCGTTGCGTTGAGAACTACAAAATCCATGTATTAATTTTGTGAATTGATGATGTTTGTGTGATATGCCATTGATGATATGTCAAGCTTTTTGATGATTTATGGTTTTAAATGAAAGATATGAGCTAGATGAACATACTTTGTTCTTGAATTTTTGATGAATTTAGCTAAATAGGGCTAAATTGAGAAAATGGTAAATTAAGGGACTAAATTGCAAATTTGATGAAAAATGTGGCCTTGTATGTGATGTATATGTATTCGGCCAAGCATGTATATGTGTGGATTTTGTGAATTTGATGTTTTGTGAAAAATGGACTAGATTGATAAAATGTACAAATGTGAGGGCTAGATTGCAAATAGTCCAAAATGTGTGTCTTTGGATTGAATTGAATGAGCTATTGAATAAAAGGGTTAATTCTGAATATGTTTAGATCAAGAGCCGAGGAAAACAAATTTAGATCGCGGGAAAGCGAAAGTAACCGAGTAACTATTTTCATTCCGATAAACCGAATCCGATGTAAGTCACTATGCAAATAAATGTATATGTATGTAATTATAATTGTTCATATGATTAATGTTGATAATGAATGCCTATGAGAAGTTCTGCATATAAATTCCGAGGAAAGTTTGATATAGTGACTAAGTCCGAGAAGTCCCGTGTGAACCTAAGAGTAGATAGGATTAGCCATGTCGCGACATAGGTATCCATTCATTTTATCATGTAAGACCACGTCTGGGACGTTGGCGTTGATTTGAGACTTCGTGTAAGACCTCGTCTGGGACGTTGGCATCGATATAAGTTTTATGTATAAGACCACGTCTGGGACGTTGGCATCGAGATAAGTTTTACGTGTAAGACCATGTCAGGGATATCGGCATCGTATTGATACGTGTAAGACCCTGTCTGGGACAGCGGCATCAATGTCTGAGTGCATGTAAGACCTCGTTTGGGACGTTGGCATTGTACGACCATTCTGAGCTTTCTAAGTATCCTACTAGATTCCTTACGGTTCAACGGGCAAGTTTGTGATACGATATAGCCATGTAAATAGTGAATCCGATTCAGGTACGTTGATTCATACACTAAGTGTGTATATAAGGTAAGTTCCTATGTAACCTTGCTATGATGGTTATGGACCTTTGAAATAGTTTTGTGCATAAGAGATTTTTGGAATTGATGAATGTGGCAAATGTGGCCAATAGTATGAACCAAAGTATATATATGTGAGAAGATGTTATGTATATGAAATGTGCCTATATTTCTATATGCTTATATACTTGTCTATTAAGTTTATTTGTATATGACTTACTAAGCTTTTGGAAAGCTTACTCTGTGTGTGTTTTCTCTGTTTTATAGGTCGTCAAAGCTACTGAAGGCTCAGGACCGTCAAGGATCGTCATCACACTTCTAAAATCATTTTGGTACACTTTGAAAATGTATAAAGGTAGATATGGCATGTATAGGCTAGTATTTTAGTACAAGTTGTTATGTGATCTTAGCCATGTGATTTGGCTATTTTTGAATTAAGACTTTGCTTAAATGAATGTGATATATGATGCATATCTTGGTATGGCGAAAGCATGTGAAATGGCCAAGGTTTGAGTGAGCTAATGAATGAATGAATTATGCTTGTAATGATATGAGTTTTAATTTTTATGAAATTTCATATGTGTTTCAGTTTAGTTCCAACTCGGTTTATACGCATGCTTTGGGTCTTGATGACTCATCTAAGGGACACTATGATCGTTAATGATGAATGTAATGTATGAAATGTTGTGTAAGTTTCCGATCTGTTCGGTAACGCCTTTAACCCTAATCCGACGTCGGATACGGGTTAGGGGTGTTACATTTGGTTGGTATCAGAGCTACGGTTTAGTCGATTCTCAGACTAATGTAGCGTGTCAGAGTCTAGCTATACATGCCATATTTCTGAATTGCGATAGTGTGATGAATCCTGACGTATAAATGTGATTTCTGTATAGTAATGGATCCCGAAAGAGCCGTAGCTGACGACGTAGAAAGCAATGCACCTGATCTCGCGCAAGGTACATCGCCCTCTGATCTGAGACCGACTACTACCGGTCAAGGGGAAGAAGCTAAACAAGCTTTCTTCCAAATGAGAGTGAGTGGTTCACTCAGTTTGTAAAGAATAACCCGACTGTTTCGCAACCCCCGCCCCCTGTTAATCCCCCTCAGAATACAGTTGTGCCACCAGATATGCATCCGAATCTGTTGAATAAGCCTCATGTTGACAAGATTTGTAAGTATGGGGCCGAAGAATTCCGGGCTACTAAAGATGATGATGCAGAAAAGGCCGAGTTTTGGATTGAAAATACTATCCGGGTATTCGACGAAATGTCTCTGACTCCGGATGAATGCATAAAGTGTGTTGTATCGTTACTCCAAGATGCAGCTTATCAATGGTGGAAAGCTCTGATTTCTGTTCTTCTGAGAGAACGAGTTACATGGGACTTCTTTCAGATTGAGTTCCAGAAGAAATATATCAGTGAGAGATTCGTTGATCAGAAACGAAAGGAATTTCTGGAACTTAAAACAGGCAAAATGATCAATTTCTGAGTATGAACGAGAATTCGTGAAACTGAGTCAGTATGCTCGGGAATGTGTATCATCCGAAGCTATAATGTGCAAAAGATTTGAAGACGGACTTAATGAAGACATCTGTTTGCTAGTTGGTATTTTAGAAATAAAAGAGTTCGTTGTACTTGTTGACCGAGCTTGTAAAGCAGAGGAACTCGGGAAAGATAAAAGAAAAGCTGAGTCTGATACTCGAGATATGAAAAAGAGATTTCAGAGTAAATCATTTCAATCTGCTCCGAAAAGATTCAGGGATAATGTGAGATTTTCGAACATAAATCAATCTAGACCGCAAATGAGTTCCAAAACTCCAGCAACTTCAATAGCCAGTGTTGGTAATGTCTGGAATGAGAGACCGGAATGTAAACATTGTGGAAAAAGACACTCGGGAAGCTGTAGATTAAACGAAAGAGCTTGCTTCAGATGTGGATCGCTTGATCATTTTATCCGTGATTGCCCTGAGCCTGTTGAGCCAGAGACGGTTCAATATCTGAGATCTGATATTGCACCTGTGAGAGGTAGACCATCGAAGAATGTAAAGAATATCAGTGGTAGTCAGAGAACTACAAGAGACAATGTTGTCAGATCTGAAGCTAGAGCGCTCGCGAGCATATCTTTCGATTTGAGCTCGAGAGGAAGCTTCGTCGCCTGATGTTATAACGGGTACTTTTACTCTTTATGATACTTTTGTGATTGCTTTGATAGACCCTGGTTCTATGCATTCATATATATGCATGAATTTAGTGTTCAGCAAGACTTTGCCTGTAGAGTCTACTGAGTTTACTATAAAAGTATCGAACCCCTTAGGTAAAAGTGTCCTGGTTGACAAAGTATGCAAGAACTGTCCGTTAATGTTTCGAGATATATGTTTTCCTGCTGATCTGATGCTTTTGCCATTCGATGAATTTGATATTATTTTGGGTATGGATTGGCTATTTATGCATGATGCTGTTGTGAACTGTAAAAGAAAGACTATTGATTTGAGATGTTCGAATGATGAGATTGTACGAATTGAATCTAATGATTTGAATGGATTACCTGCTGTAATATCAGTATTGAAAGCTCAGAGTTATGTGAAGAAGGGATATGAGGCATATTTTGCTTATGTGATTGATTCAAAGGTATCCGAAAAGAAAGTTGAGTCAGTGCCTGTTGTCTGTGAATATTCTGATGTGCTTCCGAAAGAATTGCCAGGTTTACCTCCGATACGTGAAGTTGAATTTGGTATTGAGTTGTTGCCGGGTACTACACCTATTTCAATAGCTCCGTATAGAATGGCACCAACAGAGTTGAAGGAGTTAAAGTCGCAGTTACAAGAATTGACCGATAGAGGGTTTGCTAGACCGAGTTTCTCGCCTTGGGGTGCTCCTGTTCTGTTTGTGAAAAAGAAAGATGGCACGATGAGGATGTGTATTGATTACCATCAGTTGAACAAGGTGACTATAAAAAACAAATATCCGTTGCCCAGAATTGATTATTTATTTGATCAGTTAAAAGGAGCTACTGTATTTTCCAAGATTGATCTGAGATCGGGATACTACCAGTTGAGAGTCAAGGATTCAGATATTTTGAAAACTGCTTTCAGAACGAGGTATGAGCATTATGAGTTTTTAGTTATGCCATTGGGACTAACCAATGCTCCTGCTGTTTTTATGGATCTGATGAACATAATTTTCAGACCGTACCTAGATCAATTTGTTGTCGTATTCATTGATGACATTTTGATTTATTCGCGTGATGAGACTGAGCACGCTGAGCATCTGAGGATTGTGTTGCAAACTCTGAGAGAGAAGCAATTGTACGCAAAATTTAGAAAATGTGAATTCTGGTTACACGAGGTTAGTTTTCTGGGGCATATTGTGTCAGCTTCAAGAATTTGAGTTGATCCGAGCAAGATTTCTGCTATTCTAGATTGGAAACCTCCGAGGAACGTGTCTGAAGTCTGTAGCTTTTTAGGCCTAGCTGGTTATTATCGTTGATTTGTGAAAGGATTTTCAGTGATAGCTACTCCGTTGACGAAATTACTTCAGAAAGATGTTAGATTTGAATGGTCTGATAGATGTCAGAAAAGCTTTGATCAGTTGAAAACTCTGTTAACGGAAGCTCTAGTGTTAGTACAGCCAGAATCGGGCAAACAATTTGTGATTTACAGTGATGCTTCATTAAATGGGCTGGGATGTGTTTTGATGCAGGAAGGCAAAGTCGTAGCTTATGCTTCGAGACAATTAAAGCCGCATGAAAAGAATTATCCAATGCACGACCTCGAGTTAGCTGCAATTGTGTTTGCACTTAAGATTTGGCGCCATTATTTGTATGGTGAGAAATGTCACATATTTTCAGATCATAAAAGTCTGAAGTATCTAATGACTCAGAAAGATTTGAACCTGCGTCAGAGAAGATTGCTTGAGTTGTTAAAAGATTATGAGCTTGTGATAGATTATCATCCAGGTAAAGCAAATGTTGTTGCAGATGCACTGAGTCGAAAATCATTGTTTGCACTACGCGCTTTAAATGCTCAAATAGATTTATCTGATGATAGTTCTGTGTTAGCTGAGTTAAAAGCGAAACCGTTGTTTTTACAGCAAATATGTGATGCTCAGAAGGTAGATAATGAATTGCTAGCAAAACAAACTCAGTGTGAAGTGAATTCCGAATCTGAATTTTGAGTTGTTGATAACTGTTTGAGATTCTGAGATCGTATCTATGTTCCGAGAAATCCAGAGTTGATTCAACTGATTTTGAGCGAAGCATATAAGAGTCGTCTATCTGTTCATCCAGGAAGTACAAAAATGTATCAGGATTTGAAACGACACTACTGGTGGTCTGGTATGAAACGAGACATTTCTTACTTTGTTTCAAAATGTTTAGTCTGTCAGCAAGTAAAAGCCGAACATCAAGTTCCGTCTGGATTGCTTTAGCCGATTCTGATTTCTGAATGGAAATGGGATAGAGTAACAATGGACTTTGTTTCTGGTTTGCCTCAGACTTCGAGAAAGAAAGATGCAATTTGGTTCATAGTTGACCGACTGACGAAATCTGCTCATTTTGTTCCAGTAAGATCTGATTATTCACTTGATAGATTAGCCGAGCTATATATTTCTAAGATTGTTAGATTGCACGGAGTGCCACTATCCATTGTGTCAGATAGAGATCCGACGTTTACATCAAGATTCTGGAAGAAACTGCAAGAAGCTTTAGGCAAAAAACTGAATTTCAGTACAGCTTTTCATCCGTAAACAGATGGTCAATCTGAGCGGATTATTCAGATTCTCGAAGATATGTTAAGATGTTGTATACTTGAGTTTAATGGTTCGTGGGAACAGTATCTGCCTCTGATTGAATTTGCATACAATAATAGTTTTTAGTCGAGTATCAGAATGGCACCATATGAAGCTCTGTACGGACGTAAATGTCGTACCCCTCTGTATTGGACTGAATTCAGTGAAAAAAAGCTACACGGTGTTGATTTGATAAAAGATTCAGAATAGAAAGTGAAACTGATCCGAGATTGTTTGAAAGCAGCATCTGATCGTCAGAAGTCGTATGCGGACTGGAAACGTAAAGATATAGAATTTGAGATTGGCGACAAAGTATTTCTGAAAGTGTCTCCGTGGAAGAAAGTGCTTCGATTCGGACGTAAAGGCAAATTAAGTCCGAGGTTCATCGGACCGTATGAGATCGTTGAACGTGTTGGGCCTGTTGCATACAGATTAAGATTGCCATCTGAATTAGAAAAGATCCACAATGTGTTTCATGTCTCGATGCTCCGTAGATATCGATCTGATCCGTCACATGTAATTGCTCCATCTGAAATTGAAATTCGATCTGACATGTCATATGAAGAGGAACCGATCCGTATCTTAGCTCGTGAAGTAAAAGAGTTGAGAAATAAGAAAATTTCGTTAGTAAAAGTATTATGGAATCGGCACGGAATTGAAGAGGCAACGTGGCAACTGGAAGATTCAATGAAACAACAATATCCGAATCTGTTTAACGGTAAGATTTTCGGGGACGAAAATCCCTAAGGGGGGAGAATTGTAATAGTCCGGTTTATACCCTAGTCGGAACAGTGGTTTCGGGACCACAAATCCGAGTCTGAATAATATTTTAGTATTATATTCTGAGCCGTTGATATGTGACTAAGTATGTGTTAAATTTTCGTAAGTTAATTGTCCGTCTGTGTGTTTAATTTGACAAAAGGATTGAATTGCATTAAATGTGAAAGTTGCTTGCTATTTGTTGAAGTATCAAAGTGTTGTGGCTTTGTAAAGGTGAAGGCCTTATATGGCAAATAAGTCATCATTGAGATAGTGGATGATAGAATGTCTTAATAACCTTAGTATTAATTTGTCTTATATGTTTAATGGATGGGCAATTTAGTAATTGAATTATTAACCTTAGATTAATAAAACAAAAAAAAGATGAGTGTTCATCTTTTATTTTCTCTTCTTTGGCCGAAAGTTAACAGAAAAAGAAATGGTTAAGTTTGTTTCATTCGACCATGGTTCAAGCATAAATCGGGTATGTATTTTTGATCGGTTTTTGATAATTTCTACGTCTTTGCAATCGTTGCTTTGAGAACTACAAAACCCATGTATTAATTTTTTGAATTGATGATGTTTGTGTGATATGCCATTGATGATATGTCAAGCTTTTTGATGATTATTGTGTTAAATGAAAGATATGAGCTAGATGAACATACTTTGTTCTTAAATTTTTGATGAATTTAGCTAAATAGGGCTAAATTGAGAAAATGGTAAATTAAGGGACTAAATTGCAAATTTGATGAAAAATGTGGCCTTGTATGTGATGTATATGTATTCGGCCAAGCATGTATATGTGTGGATTTTGTGAATTTGATGTTTTGTGAAAAATGGACTAGATTGATAAAATGTACAAAGTTGAGGGCTAGATTGCAAATAGTCCAAAATGTGCGTCTTTGGATTGAATTGAATGAGCTATTGAATAAAAGGGTTAATTCTGAATATGTTTAGATCAAGAGCCGAGGAAAACGAATTTAGATCGCGGGAAAGCGAAAGTAACCGAGTAACCGTTTTCATTTCGATAAACCGAATCCGAGGTAAGTCACTATGCAAATAAATGTATATGTATGTAATTATAATTGTTCATATGATTAATGTTGATAATGAATGCCTATGAGAAGTTCTGCATATAAATTCCGAGGAAATTTCAATATAGTGACTAAGTCCGAGAAGTCCCGTGTGAACCTAGGAGTAGATAGGATTAGCCATGTCATGACATATGTATCTGTTCTGTTTTATCATGTAAGACCACGTCTGGGACGTTGGCGTTGATTTGAGAGTTCGTGTAAGACCTCGTCTGGGACGTTGGCATCGAGATAAGCTTTACGTGTAAGACCATGTCAGGGACATCGGCATTGTATTGATACATGTAAGACCATGTCTGGGACAGCGGCATCAATGTCTGAGTGCATGTAAGACCTCGTCTGGGACGTTGGCATTGTACGACCATTCTGAGTTTTCTAAGTATCCTACTAGATTCCTTACGGTTCAACGGGCAAGTTTGTGATACGAAATAGCCATGGAAATAGTGAATCCGATTCAGGTACGTTGATTCATACACTAAGTGTGTATATAAGGTAAGTTCCTATGTAACCTTGCTATGATGGTTATGGACCTTTGAAATAGTTTTGTGCATAAGAGATTTTTGGAATTGATGAATGTGGCAAATGTGGCCAATAGTATGAACCAAAGTATATATATGTGAGAAGATGTTATGTATATGAAATGTGCCTATATTTCTATATGCTTATATACTTGTCTATTAAGTTTATTTGTATATGACTTACTAAGCTTTTGGAAAGCTTACTCTGTGTGTGTTTTCTCTGTTTTATAGGTCGTCAAAGCTACTGAAGGCTCGGGATCGTCAAGGATTGTCATCACACTACTAAAATCATTTTGGTACACTTTGAAAATGTATAAAGTTAGATATGGCATGTATAGGCTAGTATTTTAGTACAAGTTGTTATGTGATCTTAGCCATGTGATTTGGCTATTTTTGAATTAAGACTTTGCTTAAATGAATGTGATATATGATGCATATCTTGGTATGGTGAAAGCATGTGAAATGGCCAAGGTTTGAGTGAGCTAATGAATGAATGAATTATGCTTGTAATGATATGAGTTTTATTCTTTGAAATTGTCATGGTTGGAAATGGTATTGAATGCATGGTTTGAATGATTATTTTGGTATGTTTTTTATTGTTATATGTGCATGAGATATGTTGGTAAATATGGCTTGTAGGTTGACCCTTATGGGTGGCATTTTGTGTAACATCCTGGAAAGGGCCTATGCATTTTCGGTTTAATTGTACGAAGTAACATGTTTTATGTACTAAGAATAAATTTTGAACATTTTTGGAAACCTGAAAATGTATGGAAATGTTAAGTAAAAAAAATGGAAAGTGAACATTTTTGGAAACTTGGAAATGGATGGAAATGATTTGGAAATGATTCAAAATAGGAAAGTACACATTTCTGGAAACTTGGAAATGTAAGAAAATGTCAAGTTTACAGAGCCGAACAAAAATTTTTGGAAACTTAGAAATGACTTAGAAATGTCGAGTTTTAAATTTTAAAAGAGGAAATTAAGGCAAGGTGGCCTTAAAAGAAAAAGTTTGTGAAATTTGACACACAATCAGGCTTGGAAAAGTGGCCTGAATATGCCACTTAGGGCCCCTGGAAATGGCGCCACATGCAAGGTGTTGGGCCTGGGTTCGAGTCACTTGGGAAGCAAATAAAAGAAGTTTTATTTTTGCTTCCAGAAGCTCTGAGGTAGACGGCACAAGCCTTCTAGAAAGGAGGAGTTTTATTCTCTTTAATATTCGATTAATAAGGTGATAAATAAGGGATTTAATTTGGATTATTTTTGAAGAGATAATAAAGGATTATTCTCTAATTATTTTAAATTAAGAGATAAAGCTATCAAATAAAGAAGAGTGGTGGCCAAGTAAGGGATTCTGAGGAGTAGTTTCTGGCTATAAAAGGAAGGAAATAGGGCTACTCATCAATTTTTCTTCCTCCTCCTCTCTCTCGCCGAATTTTCGAGTGCTCTCCTCTCTCTCTTCTCTCTTTTCTTTTGTCAAGTCGAATCTATAGTCCACCATTGCCAAAATTCTCAAGTTTCTTTTCCTTATTTTTGTGGAAACCAAATACCCCAAGAGAACATCTAGTCGACTTCTCCATTAAATCCCAAAAGTCGAAACTTTATCATCTAGTCATCAAGGCCGATTCTTTAAGGGGGCTTTTAACAAAGGGTGCTACCGATTTCTTAAAAAGGGTAAGATCCAAAGTTTGGTTTCAATTCTTTTATATTTTAAACCTATCTAAAATTTAGGGACTAATCTCTATTATGGATTTTGGCTGAGTTATGGAAGGGTGTTTTTGGATTTAAGAAATTGTCAACTACAAGAAGGTATCTTTCGGAACTTCTAAGATCTAAGGTAAGTTATGAATACCATTCGCCATAAGCTATATTATTATGATTTAATGTTAGATTGGATCTAACATGGGTACATAGGGATTTCGAAAGCAATAAAGAAGCAAGGATCCAATCGAGGATTTAAGATTTGGAAGGTAAGAACAAAGGTAAATTCGGCCAAGGCCTATTTTAGTAGTAGATCTATTATTATGTGTTTTAAGCCGAAAACTAACCAATTTAAGGGATTTAGTGACTAGCCGATTTCAAAGGGAAAAATACGAGTTTCGGGATTTGATTAAATCATCAAATCGACACCAAGGTAAGCTTTAAGAATACAAATCCTACTAGGATTTGGTTTTCTAGCCGAATAGGCTTTGTGCTAAATAGTAAGTGATTAATCAATTGTAGGAACTTGAGATCTAAGGCGTAGATCGATTTCGGGATTTCAAAGTGAAGTGGTTAAGCAAATCGGTGTGTACCCTACACTACTTCTTAATATGTTTCATGGCCTGTTTTATTAAAATATGTGATATTAAGAATATGAAAGTGGCTAGGGTACCATGTTATGGTACTAAGTACTGCACGTTTCCTACTCCTACTAGGAATATGAAATATGTTATTTGTAACATGAGAATAAGAATGTGATCTTTGGCATATTAATGCATATTACAAAATGGGGCATATGGGTTATTGAAAGGGGAAGTGAATGTGGTGACCTAAGACCACGAACACGGTGACCTAAGACCGTGGTATCCGAATGTGGTGACCTAAGACCACAAGAATCTGAATGCGGTGACCTAAGACCGCGATATCCGAATGTGGTGACCTAAGACCACAAATGCGGTGACCTAAGACCACGATATGGAGTGTAGCGGAAGGAGGGTCGACTTAGTAGTCCCCACGGTGTACAAAGTTGGTGCGGGGAGTGTAGCGGATGGCTTATTAGGTTTGGGTTTGGGAATGCATCATAATTTGTATGCTATGATATGAATGCGTAACATTTGTATGCTGATTCTATTTTGATTTAGTGTTTGTGTACACATTGAGTCATTTGACTCACCTCGTTGGGGAATATTTTTGGTGATGATCGGTGATGGACCGACGACAGAGAACTTGTGGTGGCCATGCTCACTTGAAGTTTATATTTTGTTTTATGGAATATTAACTTTTAAGCACTTTAAATTATTAGGGATTTTAATTGATGTAATAAGGCCATAGTGAACTCTTTTATTTCTGTTTTTAATTATTATGTTTGAAATTTTATTTATTAAAGATTAGGTTAATTAAACTTAAAATAAACCCTACATGTTTTGTCACCTTAAATAAATGGATTTCAATATAAGGTAAATTGGTCTTCAACACAAGCCCAACCCAAAATAATTTTTTTTAAAATCGCACAAATTTTTCCTAAGGACAAAAGAACTTTGAACCGGTTTACTTGAGGAACATACCAAATCTGGTCAAATCTCGTGGGCCGGGTTTGGGGTGTTTCAGTTTGGTATCAGAGCCAGGTTTCGATCCTGGGACCTGTGGTCATTTTATAAACCAAGGGTAGTGGAAGAAAAAAAACAATAACAATGAAAACTACAACCTTTCTCTGAATGAACGAGAGTTCATGATTGTTTGATGGATGTATGGATGAATGAATGGAAAGACTGTGTGCATATGAAAGAACCACTCCTAAAACTCTTTTCATAAAATTTCTTCGCTGGTAATCAAGTGAAACAAAGACTAATTCATAAAACTTCTTAATCGAGATCACGACGTTAGAAATGAGCTCTAGAGGACGTGGTCGTCGTGGGACGAGGTAGAGGAAGGATGCGGTGTCGAACCCGTTAGATCGGGTCAAGGGTCCGACAATGAGATACCACCGCCACCACCACCCCCCACCTGTTGGTGTTGAGAGCAAGCTCTCGACGGGGATGATGTTGTGTCGAGGTGTCTTTGCGAGTTTTGGAGTTGGTGGTCGCAGTGCGGGAGGAAATTCGGGAACCCGTAAGTCTCAGGCTCGAGCGGCTCCGAGCTAATAGAGCCGAAATGTTTCGTGGAGTATCGGGTGTGGCACCCAGTTCATTTGAAATCTTGGTTGGAAGCAACAGAGCGCATCATGGATGAGCTTGACTTGACCCCGAGGAGAAGTTAAAAGAATGGTGGCATTTATTACGCGATGAAGCGTATCGGTGGTGGTTGACTGTTCGGGATGGTGCCACGGGTGAGGATCGACACAGGAATATGTTAAGGAAGCATTTGGAAGAAGAAGTATGGGAAACGGTATCTTGATGAGCAAAGGAAGGCATTTAGAAGTGGTTCAAGGGAACAATTCCGTGGCGGAGTATGAGGTGAATTCTCGAGGTTGAGCCGATATGCTCGAGGAGTAGTGGCAAGCCTGAGCATGAGTATTTGTGTCCGTTTTGAGGATGGGCTAAGGGATGATCTCGAGACTGTTGATAGCACCGCATCAGGAGTGGGATTTTTCTGCTTTGGTAGAAAAGGCCAAGGTGGTGAGGAATCAAGGATTCTACAAAGCGGGCTATGGATAGGAATAGGCCCAAAAGAGGTTTTGGAGCGTCTGGAAAGGTTCATAAGAGGCCTAGAGTTGATGGGCCGCGAGGTCGCAAGTTGGTTCGGAAGGGCGGTATCGACCTTGTGATGTGTGTGGAAAGAAGCACTTAGGAGAGTGATGGAAGAAAACAGGAGGATGTTTTAGATGTGGTTCCAAGGACCATGTGATCAAGGATTGTCCTAAGCAATCGATGAAAGCCGCACAAATGTTTCTCGGAATGTTAGTCGACTGGTAGAGGAGGACCGCAAGCCTCAACGAGGTCTCGGTTCGAGTAATGAGGTAATGGTGCCGGGCAGAGGCCGTGGAACACAAGGCGAGAGGTGCTTTGCTAATGCTTGAGGCAAGGCAAACGAGTTTGGTTTATGCGGTTCGCGGAGGAATATGGAGACGCGCGCCGGACGTTATAACCAAGACGTTCTTTATTTTTGACAAGCCCTATTTTTCTCTAATCGATGTGGGCTCGACCCATTCCTATGTTGCATGTAGTGTAGTGGAAACACTAGTCCTAGACTCGAACCTTACGATAGGCGGATGATCGTAGTAAGCCCATTAGGCCTAGCGTAGTGGTGGATAAGATCTTTCGGAATGTACCCCTAGAGATTGGGAGTGAACTTTCTGGTGACTTAATGGAACTACCTTTCGGGAGTTTGAACTTATACTTGGAATGGGTGGCTAGTAGAGCAGCAAGGCCGTGTTGGATTGTGCGGCTAAACGAATAGAACTAAGGACCCGGAGGATGAAGTAGTAGTAATGATCGGAGAGAGAAGAAACTACCCGCCCAACGTAGTTTCGGCGTTGAAGGCCGAGAAAATGGTTAAGAAAGGGTGCAAGGCGTTCTTAGCCTTCGTAAGTGTGTTAGGTGGAAAGGAAGAAGGTGTCGGTGGAGTTGGAGCGGTGAAAGACTTTGAAGATGTATTTCCGGAGGAATTACAGAATACCCCAGATAGGGAGGTGGAGTTTGGAATAGACTTACTACAGGGAACAGCTCTGTGTCAATCGCTCCATACCAAATGGCGCTAAAGGAGTTAGTTGAGCTCAAGGCTCAAATCCAAGAGTTGTTGGATTGTGGGTTCATACGACCCAGTGTGTCTCCATGGGGAGCACCAGTTACATTTGTAAAGAAGAAGGGCGGAACTATGCGTATGTGCATAGATTACCGTCAGTTGAATAAGTGACCATCAAGAACAAGTATCCTTTGCCAAGGATCGATGACTTGTTCGATCGGTGAAGAGACGCCGATATTCTCAAAGATAGACTTAAGGTCGGGATATCACCAGTTGAAGGTGAAGGAGGCAGATATCCATAAGACCGCTTTTAGGACAAGATACGGCCATTTTGAGTTTGTGGTGATGCCGTTTGGATTGTCAAACACTCCAGCCGCGTTCATGGATATGATGAATCGAGTTTTTCAACCCTACTTGGATAGGTTCGTCGTTGTGTTCATCGACGATATTTTGGTGTATTCTAAGTCTGAAGAGGAGCATGATGAATATCTCCGAGTGGTGCTACAAGTGTTAAGGGAGAAGAAGCTCATGCCAAATTCAGCAAGTGTGGATTTTGGCTTAAGGAGGTGGCATTCTTAGGGCATGTGGTATCCGCGGAAGGAATAAGAGTGGATCCTAGGAAGATCGAAGCGATGTTGGATTGGAAACCACCTAGGTCCGTGGGTGAGATTGAAGTTTCTTAGGTTTGGCAAAGCTATTACTGGAAGGTTCGTAGAAGGATTCTCGTCAATAGCCGCGCCTTTGACAAAGTTACTAAGGAAGGAAGTACCCTTTGAATGGTCCGATAAGCAACAGAAGAGCTTTGATAACCTTAAGAAGGTGTTGACGGAGGCTCGGTGTTAATTCAGTCGGGAGGGTGGGAAGGATTTTGTGGTGTCTTGTGGCGCCGCATACGGGATTAGGATGTGTGCTAATGCAAGAAGGAAAAGTAGTCGCTTATGCGTCTCGGCAACTAAGGCCTCATGAGGTTAACTACCCAACTCATGACTTGGAACTGGCAGCAGTGGTTTTCGCCCTTAAGGTTTTGAGGCACTACCTCTATGGAGAAAGGTCAGTGATCTACACAGACCACAAGAGCCTTAAGTATCTGTTGACTCAGAAGGAGTTGAACTTGAGGCAACGAAGGTGGGTGGAGTTGTTGAAGGACTACGAACTGTTCGATAGAATATCATCCGGGCAAGGCGAATGTGGTAGCTGATGCCCTAAGTCGGAAGGTTGTGTCGGATCTAAGGGCTATGTTCGCTCACTTAAGTTTGTACGATGATGGAAGCCTGTTGGCAGAGTTGCAAGTCAAGCCCACATGGCTGAAGGAGGTGAAAGAGGGACAGTTGGTTGATAAGGATCTAAGTGCTAAGTTACGCAAGTGCGAGCGGGAATTAAAGGATTATGGCGTTAATGATGAAGGAGTATTGTGTTACAAAGGAAAAGTCCATCTTAGAAGGACAAGGAGTTAAGACAAAGGATTCTTGGGAGGCGCATAGTAGCCCTTATGCTATGCATCCCGGAGGCATTAAGTCTGCATGCAGAGATCTAAGGGAACAATTTTGGTGGTCCGATCTTAAGCAAGAAGTGACTGAATTTGTGGGGAAATGTTTGACGTGTCAGCAAGTTAAGGCTGAACACCAAGTTCCATCAGGATTGCTTTAACCAATCGAGATTCCGCAATGAAGTGGGAGAGAATTACCATGGATTTTGTTAGTGGGCTTCCCCTTACGCCTACTTTGAAGGACTCGGTATGGGTGATAGTGGACCGTTTGACTAAGTCCGCGCACTTCATCCCGATAAGAGTTGACTATTCTCTTCAGAAGCTGGCTAAGTTATATGTGGCGGAAATTGTGAGGTTACATGGTGTACCAGTATCGATCATCTCCGACAGAGACCCAAGGTTTACGTCTCGGTTCTGGAGGGCACTTCATCAAGCTTTAGGCACTAAGTTGGACTTCACTACGGCTTTTCATCCACAATCAGACAGCAAACGATGCGAGCGAGTTATACAAGTGTTGGAGGATATGTTGAGAGGCTGTGTGATGGATTTTCGAGGAAGTTGGGAAGACTATTTGCCTTTAGCTGAGTTCGCCTACAACAACAGCTATCAGGCTAGCATTCGGATGGCACCATATGAAGCATTGTATGGTCGGAAGTGTAGAACTCCTACTTGTTGGACTGAGTTAGGAGAACGTCAAGTTTTGGGTCCAGAGTTAGTGGCCGAAACTGAAGAGAAGGTTGAGATGATTCGAGCACGGTTAAAGGAAGCCTCTGATAGGCAGAAGTCGTACGCAGACCTTAAGCGGAAGGAAATAGAGTTTGAAGTGGGAGACCAAGTGTTTCTGAAGGTCTCGCCTTGGAAAAAGGTAATGAGGTTCGATCGCAAGGGGAAGTTAAGCCCAAGGTTTATAGGGCCCTATCGAGTACTGAAGCGAGTTGGAGCAGTGGCATACCAATTGGAGTTGCCACCAGAGTTGCGGTAGATGCACGACGTATTCCATGTATCCATGCTACGTCGTTACCGATCGGATCCGTCTCATGTGGTACATGTCGGAGAAGTAGAGCTAAGGCCAGACTTATCCTACGAGGAAGAGCTGATTCGGATATTGGAACGTGATGTGAAAGTGCTACGGAGGAAGTCAGTTCCTCTAGTCAAGGTGTTATGGCGCAATCATGGATCAGAAGAAGCTTCGTGGGAACCAGAAGAGGCAATGCGACAACAATACCCTCAATTATTTTAGTTAGAAAATTTCGAGGATGAAATTATTTTAAGGGGGTAGAAGCGTAACATCTGGAAAGGGCCTATGCATTTCGGTTTAATTGTACGAAGTAACATGTTTTATGTACTAAGAATAAATTTTGAACATTTTTGGAAACCTGAAAATGTATGGAAATGTTAAGTAAAAAAAAAATTGGAAAGTGAACATTTTTGGAAACTTGGAAATGGATGGAAATCATTTGGAAATGATTCAAAATAGGAAAGTACACATTTTGGAAACTTGGAAATGTAAGAAAATGTCAAGTTTACTGAGCCGAACGAAAATTTTTGGAAACTTAGAAATGACTTAGAAATGTCGAGTTTTAAAGTTTAAAAGAGGAAATTAAGGCAAGGTGGCCTTAAAAGAAAAAGTTTGTGAAATTTGACACACAAACAGGCTTGGAAAAGTGGCCTGAAGATGCCACTTAGGGCCTCTGGAAATGGCGCCACATGCAAGGTGTTGGGCACAGGTTCGAGTCACTTGGGAAGTAAATAAAAGAAGTTTTATTTTTGCTTCCGAAGCTACGAGGTGGACGGCACAAGCCTTCTAGAAAGGAGGAGTTTTATTCTCTTTAATATTTGATTAATAAGGTGATAAATAAGGGATTTAATTTGGATTATTTTTGAAGAGATAATAAAGGATTATTCTCTAATTATTTTAAATTAAGAGATAAAGCTATCAAATAAAGAAGAGTGGTGGCCAAGTAAGGGATTCGAGGAGTAGTTTCGGCTATAAAAGGAAGGAAATAGGGCTACTCATCAATTTTTCTTCCTCCTCCTCCTCTCTCTGCCAAATTTCGAAAGTGCTCTCCTCTCTTCTCTTCTCTTTTTCTTTTGTCAAGTCGAATCTATAGTCCACCATTGCCAAACTTCTCAAGTTTCTTTTCCTTATTTTCGTGGAAACCAAATACCCTAAGAGAACCTCTAGTCGACTTCTCCATTAAATCCCAAAAGCCGAAACTTTATCATCTAGTCATCAAGGCTGATTCTTTAAGGGGCTTTTAACAAGGGTGCTACCGATTTCTTAAAAAGGGTAAGATCCAAAGTTTGGTTTCAATTCTTTTATATTTTAAACCTATCTAAAATTTAGGGACTAATCTCTATTATGGGTTTTGGTAGGAGTTATGGAAGGGTGTTTTCGGGATTTAAGAAATTGTCAACTACAAGAAGGTATCTTTCAGAACTTCTAAGATCTAAGGTAAGTTATGAATACCATTCGACCATAAGCTATATTATTATGATTTAATGTTAGATTGGATCTAACATGGGTACATAGGGATTTCGACAAAGCAATAAAGAAGCAAGGATCCAATTCGGGATTTAAGATTTGGAAGGTAAGAACAAAGGTAAATTCCGCCAAGGCCTATTTTAGTAGTAGATCTATTATTATGTGTTTTAAGTGAAAACTAACCAATTCAAGGGATTTAGTGACTAGCCGATTTCAAAGGGGAAAAAATACGAGTTTTCGGGATTTGATTAAATCATCAAATCGACACCAAGGTAAGCTTTAAGAATACAAATCCTACGAGGATTTGGTTTTCTAAGCCGAATAGGCTTTGTGCTAAATAGTAAGTGATTAATCAATTGTAGGAACTTGAGATCTAAGGCGATGGAGATCGATTTGGGATTTCAGTGAAGTGGTTAAGCAAATCAGGTGTGTACCCCACACTACTTCTTAATATGTTTCATGGCCTGTTTTATTAAAATATGTGATATTAAGAATATGAAAGTGGCTAGGGTACCATGTTATGGTACTAAGTACTCAGATACGTTTCCTACTCCTACTAGGAATATGAAATATGTTATTTGTAACATGAGAATAAGAATGTGATCTTTGGCATATTAATGCATATTACAAAATGGGGCATATGGGTTATTGAAAGGGGAAGTGAATGTGGTGACCTAAGACCACGAACACGGTGACCTAAGACCGTGGTATCTGAATGTGGTGACCTAAGACCACAGTAATCTTAATGCGGTGACCTAAGACCGCGATATTTGAATGTGGTGACCTAAGACCACAAATGCGGTCACCTAAGACCGTGATATGGAGTGTAGCGGAAGGAGGGTCGACTTAGTAGTCCCCACGGTGTACAGGTTGGTACGGGGGAGTGTAGCGGATGGCTTATTAGGTTTGGGTTTGGGAATGCATCATAATTTGTATGCTATGATATGAATGCGTAACATTTGTATGCCTGATTCTATTTTGATTTAGTGTTTGTGTACACATTGAGTCTGTTTGACTCACCCCGTTGGGGAATATTTTTCAGGTGATGATCAGTGATGGACCGGGACGGCAGAACTTGTGGTGGCCATGCTCAGCTTGAAGTTTATATTTTGTTTTATGGAATATTAACTTTTAAGCACTTTAAATTATTAGGGATTTTAATTTATGTAATAAAGCCATAGTGAACTCTTTTATTTCTGTTTTTAATTATTATGTTTGAAATTTTATTTATTAAAGATTAGGTTAATTAAACTTAAAATAAACCCTACATGTTTTGTCACCTTAAATAAATGGATTTCAATATAAGGTAAATTGGTCTTCAACACAAGCCCAACCCAAAACAATTTTTTTTAAAATCGCACAAATTTTTCCTAAGGACAAAAGAACTTTGAACCGGTTTACTTGAGGAACATACCAAATCTGGTCAAATCTCGTAGGCCAGGTTTGGGGTGTTTCATTTTGGCCTTGTAAATGGCCTATAATGCCACACGGTTGTGGCACACGGGCGTGCCTAAGACCGTGGTTGAATTGGCAGAATGTAGCTTAAATAGTACACGGCCTTGACATGGGCGTGTCAGCTGGCCGTGGTGTACAAGTCAGTAGCTAGCTAAGAGCACACGGCTATGGCACACGGGCGTGCTTGGTGGCCGTGTTGGAAAAGTCAGTATATGGTCTGGTAGCACACGGTCATGGCACACGGACGTGCCTAGTGACCGTGTTGATATAGTCAGTATGTAAACACGGATGGACACACGGGGGTGTCTAGAAGCCGTGGAGGGCATACGGTCTCCTCCCACGGGCGTGTCTCCCTTGAAAGTTAGAAAAGTTTTAATTTTTATGAAATTTCATATCTGTTTCAGTTTAGTCCCAACTCGGTTTATAAGCATGCTTTGGGTCTTGATGACTCATCTAAGGGACACTATGATCGTTAATGATGAATGTAATGTATGAAATGTTGTGTAAGTTTCTGATCTGTCCGGTAATGCCTTTAACCCTAATACGGCGTCGGATACGGGTTAGGGGTGTTACAGATCAGATCCATCACATGTGATCCCTCCGTCTGAGATTGAAATCCGATCTGATATGACTTACTAGGAAGAACCTATCCGTATCTTAGCTCGCGAATTGAAAGAATTGTGAAATAAGAAAATTCCATTAGTTAAGGTACTGTGGCATCGACACGGAGTTGAAGAGGCTACGTGGGAGCCTGAAGATACAATGAGACAACAACATCCGAATCTATTCAGCGGTAAGATTTTCGGGGACAAAAATCCCTAAGGGGGGAGAATTGTAACAGTCTAGTTTAGACCCTAGTCAGAATAGTGGTTTCGGGACCAAAAATCCGAGTCAGAAAAATATTTTAATATTTTTTTCGAGTCTGCATTATATGATTAAGCATGTGTGAAATTTCTATGATTTAATTTGGTCATTTATGTGCTTAATTTCAGAAAAGGACCAAATTGTGAAAGATGCTAAATTAGCATGCCATATGTTAAAAGCACTTATGTGACATGTCTTTATAAATGTGAGGTCCCTATAATGCAATTGGACCATGTGAATTGTGGATGGACATTAATGCCATATGTTAGTGGAATTTATAATGGTTTAATAAAGGTTAAATATGTAAAATAATAAATAAGTCATAATTAAACAAATCAAAACATGAGTAAATGGCCATATTCATCATCTTTGGCCGAATATCAAAAAGAAAAAGAAAAGAAAAAGATAGCTAGGGTTCGGCTAAGTCTAAGCTTGATTCAAGGTATGTTTTGCTTCAGTTTTTGATAATTTCTACGTTTTGTAATTGTTGCTTCGTGTTCTTCAAAACCCATGCTTCAATTTTGTGAATTGATGAAGATTATGAAATGTGCCATGGATGAATCCATGAGTTTTGTGATGTTTGATGATGAAATATGAAATATATGTGTTAGATTAACATAGTTTGTCTTTGGATTTTTGATGAATTTGAGTAAATTGGACTTAATTATGAAAATAATATTATGAGGGACTAAATTGTGAAATAAAGGAAATATATGGACTTGTATGTACTCCATGAACTTTCGGCTAAGCATGGGTGATATGAAATTTGGTGTATTTTGTGATTTTATGAAATAGAGACTAAAATGTCAAAATGTGAAAGTATGAGGGCTAATTTGTAAATTGCCCTAAATATGTGTTTTTGGATTGAATTGAATGAACTACTGAATAAATGAGTTAAATTTGAATATGTATAGATCAAGAACCGAAGAAAATAGACTTAGATCGTGGGAAATCAAAAGTAATTGAGTAGCCTAGTTCGTTTCTGTTTATCCAAACCCGAGGTAAGTCAATATACAAATAAATGTATTTACATTTATAAATGTATGTTCATATGAATAATTATAATGATGAATGTATATGAGATGATAAGTACATGAAATTCGAGATAGTATCGACATGATGTCAACATCCGAAAAAGTCCCGTACGAACCTAGGAATAAATAGGATTACATATGTCATGACATAGGTTTCTGATATGTGATATCGTGTAAGACCACGTCTGGGACGTTGGCATCGATTTGAGATTTACGTGTAAGACCATGTCTGGGACATTGGTATCGTATTGATTCGTGTAAGACCCTGTCTGGGACAGTGGCATCGATATCTGGTTACATGTAAGACCACGTCTGGGACGTTGGCATTGTACGACCATTTTGAGTATTCCGAGCTTCCTATTTGATTCCGAATGGTTCAACGGGCAAATCCGAGAAATGAGAGACTATGTAAAATGTTTAAGCAAAACATGTACGTTTGAATTGTATACGATGTAAGTGTATGGAAGGTAAGTATATCTATGTGAACTTACCTAGTGAGATATGTGCATAGTTTTGTGGATATAAAAATGTGAAATATAAATGATTTTGATATGAGTAAAATAGATATTTTGAGATAAAATATGTTGATATACTATGGCTAAACAAATGAGCCAAATAACATGTTATGAAATTGAAAATGAGAAATTTTAAAGACATTGTATCAATGTGATTATGTGCATTTTATGTTAAGTTTATTTGTATATGGCTTACTAAGCTTTGAAAGATTACTTTGTGTGTGTTTGTTCTTTTTTATAGATCGTCAAAGCTACTGAAGGCTCGGGGATCGTTAAGGATTGTCATCACACTACTCAATCCTAATTTTGGTACCTTTTGAACGTGTAAATATAAAGTATGGCATATATAGGCTAGTCACTTTGAATTATGTTTGTGATATGTACATAGCCATGTGATATGGCTAGTTGATGATATGTTATGAATAAGTAGATAAGCTATGTTATGTGTTTTGTTAAAGGTTGAGCATATGGTAATATTGATCTATGTTTTGGTGATGAAAAGTTTGTATAATATTGATTGAGAGATGACATAATGAATTGGTAAGTTTATGGGTGAATATTACTTAGATATACTTGTGATTTGGTTGAATTAAATGGCATATAATATGTTGTGATGAAATGTACTTGAATGAGTTGAGAAGGATGACCATTTGGTATGTTTTTGGTTGCCAATTGTGTTTGGTATGATGCTTGTAGGTGTTTGTATGAATGACCCAAAGTGTGGGTGGCATTTTGGCCTTGCAAATGGCCTATATTTGCCCACACGGTTGAGCACACGGGCGTGTGGCTCGACCGTGTACCTCGTGGTTGCATTTCAAAATCAAGTCAGGCTCGACCACAGGCTGAACACGCGGGCGTGTGACTGGCCGTGTGATGCAAGTCAGGCTCGACCACGGGTGAGGAACACGGGCGTGTCCATGGCCGTGTGGACAAGTCAGTATGTATGCCCTGTTTTGACATGGCTCGGGCACATGGGCATGTCTGAGGCCGTGGGAGGCACACGGCCTGCCCACACGGGCATGTGACCTCTGTATCTTAGAAAAAAATTTAAATTTCTGAGAACTTCCGTTTGTGTTTGGTTTAGTCCCGGCCCTTTACTAAAGCATGATTGAGGTCTCGTAGACCTATTTAAGGGACACTTTGATGTGATTTGTCAAATTATGTTATGAAATGTCTGTAAAAGTTTTTGATTGTCTGGTAATGCCTCTTAACCCTAAATCGGAAATGGTTACGGGTTACGGGTGTTACAAGAAGATGGAGAGGAAAGGTGATATTTTCTTTTCTTTATTTTATGATAAAAATAAAATTTTATCACCAAATTTCCACCTAACCATTGACAAAGTCCTTTCTTTTTCCCCCTATGGCCGGCCATCACTCCTCCCATGGCCTATTTGCACTTTAAGGACTTTCAATTAATATTCTATGGCTATTTGGCACCTCTAGCAAATAAAATAGAACTTTTGCACTTTATGCGAATTAGTCCTTTTTCGCAATTATGCGTTCAATCGTTAAAATTAAGGTACCAAAATTATCATGCATCCTTATAAACATGTTACAACACCTAAAAATAATATCAAAATAATTTTCCTCCACCTCGGATTAGTGGTCTCGAAACCACTGTCCCGACTAGCCCCTAATTCGGGCTGTTACAATTCTCCCCCTTAGGATTTTCGTCCCCGAAAATATTACCAGAACAAGTTGCTTTCAATCATTCAAGAAATGTTTCCACAAACATTTCAAAATCTCAAGTCGATCGACCCTCAAACCTCTTTCTTGCCAAAGACCTTTAAGCCGTAGGATACCATGTTGAAGCACAACTTTAAAACTTAAATTACCCTTCCTCTTGGGCACATATACTTAATAATCTGACAAATGTGAACTCTGCACAAGCTAAAATGATCATTCAGATCTTACTGAATAATTCACTACAATTCGGATGATATCCCTCTCATTGGGAAATCAGGTCAATCCAAATTCGAAATTTATAGTATTTTATCACACTTTCTCCCTAGGATCTTCACCGACTGTAATAGTCCTAACTTAAACACTCTAAAAATTTGGCTTTTACCGATCGACTACTTCGGAACATAAACTCAATCATACCGTGATGTGTATGCAATTGTCAAAACATTTATGCATATACCCGTACCATTTTCTTATTCTTAAATGGGTAGACATGTTACTACTGGGCCTCATACCAAAACTTCTGCATATGTTCTGGATTCATCAACCTACAAATTCTATCTCAAGGTAACAATAATAACGTAAATCTTATCCGATCTGAAATTTAACATCTGAAACAACTCATTCGAAACTTATTTAAAACACCATTCACTATCTCACTTCTGAACTCCTTTGTTTAAAAAGGAAAACTCGCTTTAGCCATTAACATCGCTAAAACTAGGATATTATCAGCCAAGGTCAATCGAGTAACTAACTCGCATTGATTTAAATGGGGGTTTTCCATCTAGATATATGTACTATGTCCACTATCCGAGAAGTATTTCAATAACTATACATACTCTTGTAATAGTTCAAGCCATTTTCACTGTCTCACATTCAAATTTTTCTACAGCATTAGATAATCTAGCTCATCAGGATTCAGAAAGCACGTGATGTTTTTCCATAGATCATATTATAATATCAATTTCACAACACAAACACAAAAGTAATCGTCTCCGAATCACCAATCTAATAATTCTTATCGACGTAACTCTAACCACCCAAAGATGTAAACTACCTCTTTACACTTTGGTATTAAAACACCTTTCAGTTTACTCATTAGCGCATCATTAAATATCATAAACTCTTTTTTTCTCGATTCAAACTGAACTCAATACTAGAACTTTCAGTTAATAGTTTCTTCAATAGCTTTCAACTTTACCATCCTGCAATAAACCATTTAAACTTTTGTAAGGGCGACAAACTTTCAATCTGAACAACTTCAACTTGTAATTAACATTACCCGATTAGAATGTTTCAATAAGCATATCTCTGTATTATGCTTCCTAGGATCTAATTTCCTTATTCAGACTATCCATCTCCCTACTAATGAATACACATAATTTATTCTCCCTGTTGAAGCATGCGTAGGCATACACATAACTCGGATCATATCTCAACAAATCAATCTACTCTATTCGGCTTACCCTAAAAATTCTATCGCAAAATTTGAAACTTGTGATTTCACTTCTTATACTTTTGTCGATATTAACATCTTATACGAAAATCAGAGATATCCATATACTAGAATTATCACCTTTCTATAATCAAACCAAAAGCGTAATCATGGTAGATATAACTATCTCAACAAGAAGAACACACTTTAAAGATAACCATGATCAGCAGAAACATAAGGGTAGTCTCATATAAATTTTTTATTACCGACTTCATTCCCAAAATACCAAAATAGAATTACGAAGAGAAAAAGGAATGTTGATCGCAAATCAACCAAATCGACAACTGTTTCGTCTGATTTTACAATCAGCTAACATTCTCACACGATCATAATTTCATAAAAAAAATGAACAACCACTTAATCCCCAAAAAGAAAGATAGGTATCTATACAAAATACTAAAAGAGATCATTATAATCTATTCGACCATGATTGTCATAGTCAAACATTTTTACATCTCGAATATTGTTTCTCTGACCATTTCCATCATCATAAACTCTTTTATTATTCCTTTCGCTAATGAACATCAATTCGGGAAGATTCTCAGTAAGTACACCTTAGGCTTCCTACTCAATTGAGTTAAATAGCCGAGACCAACCTTTTCTTTACTCGTAACATCGCATAATCAGTATGATCTTTAAAACATTCAGACATTCTTCCCAAAACTATTCTCACCTTCTAACTACCTTTATCTCTATACACATTACTAATTGTTTTGCCACGGAACTCTTTTATTTCATTCTCATGAACTTATTCAACTTGACTCTCGTAAAAATCTCATTATAAATCAACAGTGGTAAGGGGTGAGTTCGTAAAGCATTTAACTTGACTCTAATGACTGCACACATATGATTTAACATTCATCACTAATGAAATATCATCGTAATTTCACAACTCGCTCCAAGCGAGTTTTCACCCTTACTCATGTTACAATTGTTTCTATCACCCATAACTTCGAATGGTGATTTCACTTACTCAAACTCCATATTAATATCTAATCAAGTACTCAACATTTAACTCAGATTTCTCTTACCATCACTTATCAAATTAAAGAACGTCTTACAGGTTTGAGTACGTTGTTTACTTGATTGCCATAGTCCAACTATGGTCTTACTCGTATCACAATATCATAGCCCATTTATAATATTGCATGTCGTCACGATGCCATAGCCTCGCTATGGTCTTACACGGAATCCCATATCGATACCAATGCCATATTCCCCGATATGGTCTTACATGGAAACACATGTCGATGTTGATGCCATATCCTAGATATGGTCTTACACAATTTCATACCAAAGCCAGGTCCCAGACGTGGTCTTTCACGGAATCGCTATTCGATGTCGACGCCATATCCCAGATATGGTTTTACACGGGGTCATATATCGATGCCAATGCCATGTCCCAAACATGGTCTTATATGGGATCACATATACGGCCATGGTCCAACCATGGTCTTATTCATCAATTTATCATTGAACGACCGTACTTATCTCCTGCGTTCTACTTAATTTAACTATCCAGTTTAACTCCCGCACTATAATATTTGTGGCTTCATAACAGTGTCATAAAACAAAACATTATACATCCTCTACTATGACAGTCGCACATGCGATTCAACTATGTGGACATATTGATCATACATCATTCAAACAGTTGCACATACACACATATCCCGTTCACTGGGTAAATTTACTCACCATATTCACTTATCCAAATAGGTTGAGTATATAACACCGTATGCATATCGAACCTACATGGATAAGCTTATCACTTTATAACTTTCATTTCATTCCTCAACTTACGGTTATCTCTTTTCGTACCCTATTACACGTATTTCATAAACTACTATTCATACCTTTCTGAATTTCATCAATGCCTAAGCACATTTCAATTACCTCATTATCACTTACAACATTATCGAAAATAGCTCGGTTAGGAATCATCTCTGTCTTAACAGAACATGTAACAACCCAAACCCGGCCCAAACATTACGACCGAATTTGATTTGTTACGGAGGAAAACCTTGTGAATCACCATTTCGATACCTATTTAATTTTTATTGAAAACTTCTCGTTTTCGGTTATCTTGCCAAAACTATACTTGGATTTAAGTTGGAAGTTTAATTAGGTCCGATTGTTATACCAGTTTCAAGTGTGCCCGATGGCACGATTAAACATTTTTCGTGTTAACTTAAGAAAACATGTGATTTTAGTTCAATTTAATAATATAGCTTAAAGTAAACATCCAACATAAAAAAAACACAACTAAAGATTATGGAGGCCTTATTACAACCAAAGTAAAAAAAAACCAAATTTAAAGTTCAATAAATTTAAATCC
The DNA here is from genome assembly GCA_025698515.1 of Gossypium sturtianum. NCBI lineage: Eukaryota > Viridiplantae > Streptophyta > Magnoliopsida > Malvales > Malvaceae > Gossypium > Gossypium sturtianum. The sequence goes on from CM046946.1 coordinate 59,692,208, forward strand.
ACTGCATGGCCACCTCGAGTCCAACCGGCTCCTCAACCGCCATCTACGAGTCACCTGAAAAATGTTAAAGGAGAAGGTGAGTCACCAAGACTCAAGTATGTAACCCTTCCCCGTTTAAAAACAACATTTCATACACAACATATAACGGTTAATATGCAGAGTATCCTGTGCCCAACCTAGCCAACCAAACGCCTTTGTCTACCCCATGTGGTACCAAAACCATGGTGACCGTAGTCACAATGTGTTACCAAAACACTGGTGGTGCCAAACCCTTTGGTGACATATAGTCACAATGTGCTACCAAAGCACGGTGTCCGTAGACACAAATCGGTGATGGGGCCAACCCATCGTGTGATACCAAATCACCGGCAGACGATCCCATATCTCAAGTGGGGCCCACCCACGGTGGTGTTAACCACGAGGACAAGTCGCTATGAGGTGCCAAACCTCTGGAGGTACCAAACCTCTCGGTGACATATAGTCACAGTGTGTTACCAAAACACCGGTGCTCTCAAGACGAAACATCACTGCCCCCTCCTCTCATATAACCCACAGTAGATAAACAGTTAACAATAGATCTCATGCATTCATCACATGTGTCAATAAGCCATGCTTCCCAAAAGCATTAAAGTAATCTCATTTTAACAGAGACTTACCGGGATCCTCACTTGTACCGTTAAGGTACCAATTCGCATCTACATCAAGCAGATTTACATACAAAATATATATATATAACACAACATTAACTGCTATAAGTGTGTATGTACACACCTGTCACCCACGAATAATCTAAATCCCGAATGAAGAAGTCGGCCACCTTAGATCCACTAGCCCCCTATATTCGGCCAAGATAGTGTTAGTGATATGGGCCATTCGGCCAAACCAAATAATCCTTTTAGGGTTATTGCTTGAACCCGAATCCTTACCTTTATTCCCTTGGTTACCAACCACAGTACTTAATTTCCCGAATCTGCTTAATCAATTACCTCTGATTAGTAAATAATACTAATAGCCTTCGAATGTCAAATTAAAGAGATTACTCTTACCACTTTACTACCAAAACCGATTGCTAGAGATTAGGGCTTGGGTCAACTGCTTCACAATCTTGGGGTACCTAGCAGAGATCAATTCCCGAAAGCTTTTAGAAACCCTGATTACCATTGCCGAAATCGGCACTTATTCCCCCCTAATAGAAATCGACAAAAACACAGAGGAGAAGAAAGATGGCATTCGGCCATACCTACCTACCTTATGAATCGATTGGAGATGAGTTTAGAGAAGATTACCCTTGCTTGAATATTCGGGCAAGAGGAAAATAATGAGGAGAAAAGGGTGTTGGAGTTTCGGCAACAAGGAGTGGAGGTTCGGTTAACAAAGAAATAAAGAAAAGGGAATTTGAATGTGGGGTTTCGGCAAAAAGAAGTAGAGAGGGAATTCGGCTATTGCCAAAGGAGCAAAATAAAAGATGGAAGAATGCTTTGAAGAGAATTTCGGCACTTAGCAAAAATGACAAAAAGCAACCAAGGTGACCAGGTTGAACCTTTTATAGGCATTCGGCATCCCCCCCTAATAGCCTTGCCGTCCACTTCCCATGAAGTGTTTAAATTTCGGCAAACACTCCAAGTTACTCTTGGCCACTCATTTGAAAATATTCAAATCATTTTGAATTAACAATAAAATAATCTCCTAATATTCCATCAATTATCCTTGAATATCTTCTTATTATTACTATAATTAAGCAAATAAAACTCTCCTATTATCCTTTAATAATAACACTTAATAAAAGAGTTTGAAGGGAGAAAAACTCTCCCACTTGTGCCGTCCAAAATAAAGAGCAAAAAGGAGGATTTTGTGACTCGAACCAAGGCTCTCCCTTGCTCCTTGGTGGCGTCACATGCTAGCTCTTAAGTGGGCTTGCTTTGCCACTTATCCAAGGCCTAATTAGTGTCGATTACACCCATTTATTCTTATAACACCCCCTCTTGCTAAGGCTCCTTCTTTTAAAATTAAAAACTGAAATTTTTCTATCAAACCGGGCACACTCAAAGCCTTAAATTAAGCTCTATTACTCCATTAATAATATCACAATGAGTTCATAATAAGAAAATAATCAAATTCCAAATAACCCCATATTTGGGATGTTACGATTCTACCCTCTTAAAATAAATTTCGTCCTCGAAATTCCTTGATCAAAAGAGATGGGGTATTGCCGCCGCATCACCTCCTCGGGCTCCCACGTAGCTTCTTCCACTCCGTGGTTCCGCCATAACACTTTCACTAAAGGCACCGCCTTCCACGTAGAACTTTCACCTCTCGGTCTACAATCTGAACCGGTTCTTCTTCAAAAGATAAATCCGAGTTCACCTCGATCTCGCTCATCGCACAACGTGCGAAGGATCCGACCGATACTGTCTCAAAGATTGACACATGAAATACGTCATGAATCGACTCGATTCGCCGGCACTCTAATGATAAGCCACTGGTCCTACTCGCTTCACAACAAGATATGGCCCGATGAACCTTGGGCTTAACTTCCCTTTCCGTCCAAATCTCAACACCTTTTTCCAAGGCGACACTTTTCAGAAAGACTTTGTCTCCCAAAGCATATTCCATTTCCTTGCGTTTGAGATCGGCATAAGACTTACGCCTATCCGATGCTTCCTTGAGACGAGACCGAATCACCTTGACTTTGTCCTCGATGCGTGTTACCATTCCGGACCCGAGAACTTGTCGCTCTCCCAACTCCGCCCAACATGTAGGAGTACGGCACTTTCGTCCATATAGGGCCTCGTATGGAGCCATTTGAATACTCGCTTGATAACTATTGTTATAAAGCGATTCGCTAATGGTAGGTACTCCTCCCAACTACCACTAAAATCCAAGACACAACCTCTTAACATGTCCTCTAGAATCAGTATCACCCTTTCCGATTGTCCGTCGATTTGTGGATGGAAAGCCGCATCTTGAAATCTAACCGTGTACCCAAAGCTTGATGCAACGCTTTCCAAAACCTTGACGTGAATCTGGGATCCCTATCCGAGATAATCGATACTGGCACACCATGCAACCTTACTATTTCCCCACATACGACTTTCGCTAGCTTCGGAGTGAGTAATCCATTCTCACCGGCATGAAGTGAGCTGATTTAGTCAGGCGATCCACAATTACCCAAACTACATCCTTCTTGGTGGGCGTAAGGGGTAGCCCACTAACAAAATCCATGGTGATCCTCTCCCATTTCCATTGAGGGATCTTTATCGGTTGAAGTAGTCCCGATGGTGTGATGATGTTCCTTAACCTGGCGACCGTCGGACACTTCCCTACGAACTCCGTTATCTCACGCTTCAACCTGTGCCACCGAAGCTGTTTCGCAAATCTCCATACATCTTGCTTCCCCGGGATGCATAGCGTATGGGCTGCTATGTGCATCTTGGAGAATTTTCTCGCCTTAATTCTGTATCCTTTGGCATACATACTGTCCTTGAAAACAAAGCACTCCTTCACTAGACAGATCGCACCCTTCCAAACCACCGTCTTGAACTTGTACCCTCTTAGAGCTCAAGCCCTCATCCACTAACTGCTTTTCCTTAACCTCCTCAACCCAAGTCGGCTTTACTTGGAGTTCCGCCAAAAGACTTCCATCATCATACAGACTTAACTGAGCGAACATTGCTCTTAAGTCCGTCACCACCTTCCGGCTCAATGCGTCAGCTACCACATTAGCCTTACCCGGATGGTACTCGATTGAACAATCATAGTCCTTTAGTAGTTCAATCCACCGACGCTGTCTCAGATTCAGATCCTTCTGAGTCAGAAGATACCTCAAGCTTTTGTGATCCGTGTAGACCATCGACTTCTCTCCATACAGGTAATGTCTCCATATCTTCAGAGCGAAGACGACCGCTGCTAACTCTAAGTCGTGAGTTGGGTAGTTAACCTCATGCGGTCTTAATTGACGGGATGCATAGGCTACTACCTTCCCATCCTGCATCAACACACATCCCAAACCGGTGTGAGATGCATCACAATAAACCGTGAATAACTTTCCCGCTTCAGTCGTACCAAAACCGAGCTTAGTCAAAATCTTCCTTAACTTATCAAAGCTTTCTTTGTCGCTTCTCCGTCCATACAAATGGGACACCTTTCCTTAGCAACTTAGTTAACGGCGCTGCTATTAGAGAGAATCCTTCCACGAATCTCCGATAGTACCCTGCTAAACCCAGAAAACTTCGTATTTCAGCCACCGTCCTAGGTGGTTTCCACTCCAATACTGCTTCAACCTTGCGAGGGTCCACTCTAATTCCTTCAGCTGATACTACATGACCTAAGAAAGCCACTTCCCTAAGCCAAAATTCACACTTACTGAATTTGGCATATAACTGCTTCCCCCTCAATACTTGCAGAACTATCCGTAAATGCTTGTCATGCTCCTCTTCTGTCTTTGAATAAACCAATATGTCGTCTATGAACACCACGACGAACTGGTCCAAGTACTGCTGGAAAACTCTATTCATCAAGTCCATAAATGCCGCCGGTGCATTGGTCAACCCGAATGGCATTACCAAGAACTCAAAATGCCCATACCGAGTTCGGAATGCCGTTTTGTGAACGTCAGCCTCCTTTACCTTAAGTTGATGATATCCTGACCTAAGGTCTATCTTCGAAAACACCGAGGCACCCTTCAGTTGATCAAACAAGTCGTCAATCCGAGGCAACGGATACTTGTTCTTGATCGTTAACTTGTTCAACTGACGGTAGTCGATGCACATCCGCATGGAACCGTCCTTCTTCTTGACAAACAACAGGTGCTCCCTACGGAGATATACTTGGTCGTATAAACCCTCTATCCAAGAGCTCACGAATTTGAGCCTTTAGCTCCACCAATTCCTTTGGTGCCATTCGGTATGGTGCTATGGACACAGTGCCGTTCGGTAGCAAGTCTATACCGAATCGACTTCTCGATCCGGAGGCAAACCGGAAGTTCTTCGGGAATACATCAACAAATTCCCCAACCGTTCGGACCTTTTCAATTACTAACCCTTAGCTTCCAAAGCATGATTTGAACCAAATACGCCTCACAACCCTTCTTGACCATCTTTTCAGCCTTCAAGGCAGTCACTACATTGGATAGATAATTCCTTCTATCTCCTATCATAACCACTTCATCACCTTCAGCCGTCTTAAGGACCATGCGCTTAGCCGCGCAATCTAAATTCGCTTGGTACTTAACCAACCAATCCATACCAAGGATCAAATCGAACTCCCCAAACGGTAGTTCCATTAAATCAGCTACAAATACTACCCCTTGGAGTTCTAGGGGTACGCCTCTATAAAGTCTATTTACGACTACGGAGTGACCTAAGGGGCTAACTACAGTCATCTCCCTAGAAGCAGTTTCAGAGTTTAGGTCCATAGTTCCTACCACACTACAAGCAATGTACGAGTGCGTCGAGCCCACATCAATCAATGCAACATAAGGAAAACCGAAAATTAGAAACGTACCGGTTATGACATCCGGTGCGTCACCTTCTTCGCGACACCTTGCTGCGTAAACTAAGCCAGGCTGCCTAGCCTCTGTGTTGCCTGAACCTCTGCCTTGAGTTCCACGACCTCGGTTAGGACCGTTGTTTCCTCTGCCATTACCACGACCCCTCTGTGGTCCTACATTTCTATCCACGAGCACGGTTACGCCCTTCCGTCGCTTCTTAGCTAGTTTCTGGGGACAATCTCTGACGCGATGCTCCAAAGACCCACACTCAAAACATCCTTTGTCACCGGTCCAACAACCTCCCCAATGGGTCTTTCCACAGCGATTGCACTGAGTCGGCCTCTGATTAGCAGTCGTGGGCCTTGCTGCCTGATTGGGCCCACTTGGCCTAGCCTTTTTCTGAGCACTACCGCTTGATCCGGTGACCCAAAACTTCTCTTACGATTGTTCTTACTATAGCTCGCCTCACGGCCTCCTTGATTCCTTCGGCTACCTTAGCCTTCTCCACTAGAGATGAGAACTCACGAACTGCTGTGTGGGGCAATCAAGAACCTTAAATCATCTCGAGTCCGTCCTCAAAGCGGACACAGCGCTCATGTTCGAGTAGCCACGATGCCTCTTGCATACCTACTCGGCCTTAAAAATTCCGCCTCATATTCGAGCACGGACTTAGTTCCTTGCACTAATCCCGAGAAAAGCCTTTCTCTGCTGGCGTCGGTGTAGCCGATACCCACATACTTCTTCCGATAGGTGGTTCTGAAATACTCCCAAGTCAAATCATCTGCTGTAGCCCCATCTCGAACCGTAAGCCACCACTGATACGCTTCATCCTTTAGAAGCGACACTGCCCCTTTTAGCTTTTCTTCCTCAGTCAGGTCAAGGTCGTCCATGATTCTTTCAGTTGACTCTAGCCAGTATTCCGCTGCACTGGGTGCTACTCCTGACACACCTCGGAATACCTCCGCTCCGTTAGATCGGAGTCGCTCGGGGACAGATTTCTGAGCTCCTACATTTCCACCAGCCCCAGCCACCATCTCTAAAACTCACAACACAGCTTGCGATACCGACTCGCCACCGGTCTGCTCCGGCTCCTCAGCTCTAAAAGTAGGAGGTGGTGGTGGCAGTGGTACCTCATTTTCTGAACCTTGTCCTGACCTGACGGGTTCAGACACCGTCATCCTACCCCTACCACGTCCACGGCGTCCACGTCCTCTAGAACTCATTCTATCTACCGCGCTTTTAATCTGATTAAGAAAAATTTTATGCGTTAGCATTTGTTTCACTTTATTACTCGCGAAGAAATTTTATGGATAAGATTTAATCAGAGATTCTTTCGAGCAAACAATGTTTCAGTTTCCTATCCTAGTTCACACAAAGAAGTTCATGCATCCATTCCTTAATACTTTCCATACCTATTCGCTCATCGGACATTTCTGCCCATTTCTAACCCAGGGGTATTTTCGTCTTTTTCCTACAGGGGTATTTTCGTAATTTTCCAGAACCAATATATTTTGCTGATGATTTTCAAAGCAAGGTTTTCGAATATTTGTAAAATAGTTGAAATTTTTGGGCAAAACCATTGAATTAATATTTTATGGGTCAGGGGCATTTTGGTAATTTTACTCCTAAGGGTATTTCTGTAATTTTTTTCACAAGTCAAGTTTTCCGAGAAATACGTTGTAAAAGTAATGTTCTAGGGTTTAAGAGAGTTATTGGACAAGTTTTGGAAACATTAGGGCTTGTTGTTTCGTTCTATTTTGAAAAACAAGGCTAATTCCCTTTTCGGGTTTTAATCATTGTGTTTAGCCTATGACCGAGCCTTCCTGGTCAGGGTGAACCCAAGCTACGCACCAGGCAGAATTCAAGTGAAGAGGAGGTGGGTCACACGGACCGCTTAAATACCAAGCTCTCACTGAACCTTTCTAGACATGCGCACAGAGGTTACCACACCACTGAGCCTTCTGAGTTAGGGTGAACCGAAGCTACGCACCAGGTAGGATACCTGCGAAGAGGAGGTGAGTCACGAGGACTGCTTAAATACCAGGCTCTTCCGGATCCAATCCTAGACATGCGTACAGGGGTTACCACACCCTAGCTCATTGACTAAGTCATAGGTTGGTTTAGTTCTTTAAGTCTTATGCTTCGTTTGTGTTTGAGCAATCTAGCCTTAGGGTCCAAGTCCTATAAGTCTATCTACGTTCCATGCTTCCTACCCTTCTACAGAATATAATTCACAAAGAGGTTTAGATGTACTTACCTGGGCGGATCGGTGCCGGAGACTCGGGCCATGCTGCTTAAAACCCAAAAACAATTCAAAAAGGCCTACTAAAACATTTTTTTGGGCCTTGGGCCCCCACAGCCGAGCTTTGAACTGGGCTCTAATACCAATTTTGTAACAACCCAAACCCGGCCCAAACATTACGACCGAATTTGATTTGTTACGGAGGAAAACCTTGTGAATCACCATTTCGATACCTATTTAATTTTTATTGAAAACTTCTCGTTTTCGGTTATCTTGCCAAAACTATACTTGGATTTAAGTTGGAAGTTTAATTAGGTCCGATTGTTATACCAGTTTCAAGTGTGCCCGATGGCACGATTAAACTTTTTCGTGTTAACTTAAGAAAACATGTGATTTTAGTTCAATTTAATAATATAGCTTAAAGTAAACATCCAACATAAAAAAAACACAACTAAAGATTATGGAGGCCTTATTACAACCAAAGTAAAAAAAAACCAAATTTAAAGTTCAATAAATTTAAATCCACTGCATGGCCACCTCGAGTCCAACCGGCTCCTCAACCGCCATCTACGAGTCACCTGAAAAATGTTAAAGGAGAAGGTGAGTCACCAAGACTCAGTATGTAACCCTTCCCCCGTTTAAAAACAACATTTCATACACAACATATAACGGTTAATATGCAGAGTATCCTGTGCCCAACCTAGCCAACCAAACGCCTTTGTCTACCCCATGTGGTACCAAACCACCGTGGTGACCGTAGTCACAATGTGTTACCAAAACACCTGGTGGTGCCAAACCACCTGGTGACATATAGTCACAATGTGCTACCAAAGCACCGGTGTCCGTAGACACAAATCGGGTGATGGGGCCAACCCATCGTGTGATACCAAATCACCGGCGTGACGATCCCATATCTCAAGTGGGGCCAACCCACGGTGGTGTTAACCACGGGGACAAGTCGCTATGAGGTGCCAAACCTCTGGAGGTACCAAACCTCACGGTGACATATAGTCACAGTGTGTTACCAAAACACTGGTGCTCGTCAGCACGAAACATCACTGCCCCCTCCTCTCATATAACCCACAGTAGATAAACAGTTAACAATAGATCTCATGCATTCATCACATGTGTCAATAAGCCATGCTTCCCAAAAGCATTAAAGTAATCTCATTTTAACAGAGACTTACGGGATCCTCACTTGTACCGTTAAGGTACCAATTCGCATCTACATCAATGATTTACATACAAAATATATATATAACACAACATTAACTGCTATAAGTGTGTATGTACACACCTGTCACCCACGAATAATCTAAATCCCGAATGAAGAAGTCGGCCACCTTAGATCCACTAGCCCCTATATTCGGCCAAAATAGTGTTAGTGATATGGGCCATTCGGCCAAACCAAATAATCCTTTTAGGGTTATTGCTTGAACCCGAATCCTTACCTTTATTCCCTTGGTTACCAACCACAGTACTTAATTTCCCGAATCTGCTTAATCAATTACCTCTGATTAGTAAATAAGACTAATAGCCTTCGAATGTCAAATTAAAGAGATTACTCTTACCACTTTACTACCAAAACCGATTGCTAGAGATTAGGGCTTGGGTCAACTGCTTCACAATCTTGGGGTACCTAGCAGAGATCAATTCCCGAAAGCTTTTAGAAACCCTGATTACCATTGCCGAAATCGGCACTTATTCCCCCCTAATAGAAATCGACAAAAACACAGAGGAGAAGAAAGATGGCATTCGGCCATACCTACCTACCTTATGAATCGATTGGAGATGAGTTTAGAGAAGATTACCCTTGCTTGAATATTCGGGCAAGAGGAAAATAATGAGGAGAAAAGGGTGTTGGAGTTTCGGCAACAAGGAGTGGAGGTTCGGTTAACAAAGAAATAAAGAAAAGGGAATTTGAATGTGGGGTTTCGGCAAAAAGAAGTAGAGAGGGAATTCGGCTATTGCCAAAGGAGCAAAATAAAAGATGGAAGAATGCTTTGAAGAGAATTTCGGTACTTAGCAAAAATGACAAAAAGCAACCAAGGTGACCAGGTTGAACCTTTTATAGGCATTCGGCATCCCCCCCTAATAGCCTTGCCGTCCACTTCCCATGAAGTGTTTAAATTTCGGCAAACACTCCAAGTTACTCTTGGCCACTCATTTGAAAATATTCAAATCATTTTGAATTAACAATAAAATAATCTCCTAATATTCCATCAATTATCCTTGAATATCTTCTTATTATTACTATAATTAAGCAAATAAAACTCTCCTATTATCCTTTAATAATAACACTTAATAAAAGAGTTTGAAGGGAGAAAAACTCTCCCACTTGTGCCGTCCAAAATAAAGAGCAAAAAGGAGGATTTTGTGACTCGAACCAAGGCTCTCCCTTGCTCCTTGGTGGCGTCACATGCTAGCTCTTAAGTGGGCTTGCTTTGCCACTTATCCAAGGCCTAATTAGTGTCAGATTACACCCATTTATTCTTATAACACCCCTCTTGCTAAGGCTCCCTTCTTTTAAAATTAAAAACTGAAATTTTTCTATCAAACCGGGCACACTCAAAGCCTTAAATTAAGCTCTATTACTCCATTAATAATATCACAGCAGTTCATAATAAGAAAATAATCAAATTCCAAATAACCCCATATTTGGGATGTTACAGAACAATTTTGTTAGAGCCGGGAGATATCACACTATCATGAGGAGCAACATGACATGTATTGATAAACTCTCATACGCTATGTTAATCCGAGAATCGACTAAACCATAGCTCTGATACCACTGAATGTAACACCCCTTACCCGTATTCAACTCCGGAACCAGGTACGAGGCATTACCGGACTTGACTTGCTTGGGCATTCGACTCTGGGCTATAAAATTTGTTCCAATTTAAAACTTTTTCATTTAGAATCGTAACGTCCCCATTATGGGTCTATAAGACCCTTTACATAAACCCGAGATGCAGATGCTTTGGAACCAAACCGAAACTTTTAAACACTTAGAAAATTTTGGCATAAAAACTGGGCCACACGCTCGTGTGTAGAGTGGGGCATGCCCATGGGACATGTCACACACCCGTGCTCCATACCCGTGTAGAATTATTTTCTTTTTGAACCTACAAGGGTTTTTACACGGCCGGACACACGCCCGTGTTCTTGGCCCGTGTGCTCCACATGGCCTAGACACGCCCGTGTGCTCCACACGGCCTAGACACGCCCGTGTCCTTGCCCGTGTGTAAAAACCTGGGTATTCTGTTTGTGACGTCAGCAACCTTATATGGGGCACACGGCCTAGACACACGCCCGTGTGGCTAGCCCGTGGTCGACACTGACTTGCAGTACCAACATTCAGGGGACACACGGCCTGGTCACACACCTATGGGGCTGACGTTGTGTCTCGCACGGCCTAGACACACGCCCGTGTGTCTACCTATATGGACCAATTCAAGGCTATTTTCCAATCCATTTAGCCACCCTCACTTGCACACATTCACGCATCATCACATAACATTTTCAAATCATTAATTAACTCTTGAATTATCACATTTGAATCATGAAAATTAAATATTCATCCCATATACGAGAGAGGGCTATTACTAGTACAATTCCAATCGACTTGAGCCATCATCTATGGCTGTACACAACAAATCCACAAACCCTTTTAAGCCAACACATTTGGCTACTTTAACTATGACTTAATTAAACCAAAATAAGATCCCTATACATGCCATATTTCAAGAAGACTTGAATCTCATACCCAAGTGTCTGCTCGATAGTGTGAAAGCATCTCCGACGATTTCCAACCCGAGCTAGTTAAGTTAACTTATAAGAGCTAGGAAAAGAAGAGGAGTAAGCAATATTGCTTAGTAAGTTCATATGCAAATAATAATCAACTATTGACATTCATTGATTTTACTCAACCACAAAGGCATTATAATGAGATTTACTCTTAAACTCATGGTTACCCAATATATCATTCATAAGGCTTACTCATTCCGTCTCTTACCACATTCTAACCATGTGACAATTATAGTACTCTCATTTATTAGCACATAATCCCTGCATCCATCATCACAAAAATCCATGACACATATACTTAAACAATTTCTCAATGATCCATTTGGGATAATACCAACTCTCGGTGGTTCCGCACACAGCCCACCATTTAATAATTTATAAGGTGGTATCGCACATAGCCCACCATTTAGTAATTTATAAGGTGGTATCGCACATAGCCCACCATTTAATAATTTATAAGGTGGTATCGCACATAGCCCACCATTTAATAATTTATAAGGTGGCATCGCACATAGCCCACCATTTAATAATTTATAAGGTGGTATCGCACATAGCCCACCATTTAATAATAAGCATGATGGTATCGCACACAGCCCATCGGTAACAAATAATAAGGTGGTAACGCACACAGCCCACCATTGATTACACATTCACGGGTATTTATCCAGGTATATCCTCACACTCTATCATTCTTAAATATATTTCTAAAATAATCATTTGCATTCACGCAATGCATTAATAAATATAACATATGCAATCAGGATGCACCATTTACACATAACTCGCCATGGGTTCATCATATACCGAATTCACCTCAATTGAGTTCTGGCACATACCTGTACCTCTCATGGTATAACCACAGACTTTCTCATTTTTAACATACCTGTTGAATTATTCAAAATGCTAAAGAACACTCTTAAATCTCATACATATAGTATCAAATCAACATCATACCCCCAATAGGGTCTTACATGAAATATCATATCGATGCCATGTCCCTGACATGGTCTTATATGAAATCTCACACTGAGGCCATAATCCAATTATGGTCTTACACGGGACCTTAATTGTCATAGTATCATAATATTCGCATTCCCTCTATTCTTAGATTCAATTGATGACTTTTAATTCTTGACATCTCGTCAAAACATATATAATATATATATTCGTAGAGTCAATATACATTTCATACAATATAAAAATATTAAATACTTCACTTACAGTTGCATTATTAGCACACGAACTTACCTCGATATCGAAAAGGGCAAAAAGGGACCTAATTGTCTATAGTTTTATTTTCTCCCGTTCTAGGTCCGAATCTCATTTTCTTTGATCTAGAATAATAAAATTTACTCATTTAATCATTTTATGATCATATTACATCATAATCTCTACTTAGGCAAAAATGACCATTTTGCCCTTGTACTATGGCAAAATTATGATTTTGCCCCTAGGCTCGTAAATAATTTTTCATCACATTTTCTTATTAAACAAGCCTAGCTAAACATTTATTTCTCTTACAACTACTCACAAATCCAACTATTTCATGCATTTATTACCAAATTACAACATTTACAACTTAGTCCAATTTAGGTGTTTTCATGATAACACCTTTAACAAAAGTTGTTTCTCATCTCCCTAACATTCATTTTCTTCCATAAAAACTCAGCAAACAACATAAACTCTCTCATGGCAAGTCCCTAGACTTTCAACCATTTAGCAATTTAGTCCCCTCGTTAGCTAGCTTAAGCTTTGGGGGTTCCAAAAGTACAAAAATTATCAACTAAAACCATCAAAATCACTTACTTGTAAGGAAGAAAGCTTGGCTAAAATTTTGAGCTCTCAACCCCCATTTTTTCTGCTCATTTTCGGTGGAGAGAAGATGGAGAGGAAAGGTGATATTTTATTTTCTTTATTTTATGATAAAAATAAAATTTTATCACCAAATTTCCACCTAACCATTGACAAAGTCCTTTCTTTGTCCCCCTATGGCCGGCCATCACTCTTCCCATGGCCTATTTGCACTTTAAGGACTTCCAATTAATACTCTATGGCTATTTGGCACCTCTAGCAAATAAAATAGAACTTTTGCACTTTATGCGATTTAGTCCTTTTTCGCAATTATGTGTTCAATCGTTAAAATTAATGTACCAAAATTCTCATGCATCCTTATAAACATGTTACAACACATAAAAATAATATCAAAATAATTTTCCTCCACCTCTGATTAGTGGTCTCAAAACCACTATCCCGACTAGCCCCTAATTCGGGCAGTTACAGAGCTTTCAATTCTTTTAATTCTGTTGGAGCCATTCTGTATGGAGCTATCGATATTGGTGTTGTTCCCGGTACTAATTCAAGACCAAATTCAACCTCTCTGATCGGTGGCAAACCCGGTAATTCTTCTGGAAATACATTCGAAAACTCACAAACAACAGGTACAGCAGATACCTTAGTATCTAATACATATGCAAGATATGCATCACAACCCTTTTTCATACAGTAGGTAATTCACTTGAATCATCAGACTCAATCCAAAGAATTTCACCGTTTTGATATTTCAATTCGATAGTCTTTCGCAATTTCACAACTGCATCATACGTAGTCAGCGAGTCCATACCCAGAATCACATCAAACTCATCAAACGGTAGAAGCATCAAGTCAGCCTGAAAATAGTAACCCCGAGTCATCAAAGAACAATTCTTACAAATTTTATCAACTAACACAGATTTGCCTAAGGGGTTCGATACTTTAATTACAAACTCTATAGACTCGACATGTAAACTCTTTTTAAATACTAAATTCATACAGATATATGAATGGGTTGATCCAGGATCTATCAACGCAACTATATCAGTATCAAAAAGAGAAAAAAGTACTGGTAATAACATCTGGCGATAATGCCTCCTCCCGTGCACGGATAGCATAAGCTCAGGTAGGTGCTCGTGTTTCAGATCTCACAGCAGAATCTCTCGTAGCACCTCAGTTACCACTTGTATTTCTAGTGTTTCGGGGTGGTCTCCCTCTAGTAGCCGTATTACTCACTTTTGCTGGTTGATCTCTTTCAGCTATAGACTTTTCTGGATCCACATCTAAAACAAGCTCCGCTCACTATTTTGCATTCACCGTAATGTCACTTGTTGCAATGCTTACATTCAGGTACAACATTTCTAACACTACCCGCACTGACAATGAGGATGATATTCTTTAGATTTCTTTGATGCTGACTGATGTGATTTGCTAGCAAATCTTTTTCTAAAGTCTCTAGCCTCAGAATCAGCTTTTCTTTTCTCTTTGCTAAGCTCTTCGGCTTTGCAAGCCCTGTCAAATAGAACAACGAACTCTTCCAGCTCTAGAATCCTAACTAATAATCTGATTTCTTCATTTAACCCATCTTTGAATCTTTTACACATTATAGCCTCAGAAGAAACATATTCACGAGCATATTTGCTGAGTTGTACAAACTCTCTTTCGTATTCCGTTACCGACATACGGCCCTATTTCAATTCAAGAAATTCCTTTCTTTTCTGATCAACGAACCTTTGGCTAATGTATTTTGTTCTGAATTAAACTTGGAAGAATTCCCATGTAACTCTTTCTCGAGGAACTACAAATATCAAGGTATTCCACCACTGATACGCAGTGTCTCTCAACAGTGATACAGCAGATTTTAAACATTCTTCAAGTGTGCATGACAGTTCGTCAAATACCTGAATCGTGTTCTCAAGACAAAACTCAGCTCTCTCATGATCATCGCTAACAGTAGCTCTGAAGTTTTCAGCCCCGTGTTTCCTTATCTTATCAATAGGTGGCTTATTCAATCACAAAGGATCCATACCTTGAGGAACTACAGGGATCGATTGGGGAATAGGTGGGGGTGGAGATTGTTGAGAAGCCAGATTCGTATGAATGTATTGTGTGAACCATTTGTTCATCATTTGGAAGAAGGCTTCTTTAGCCTCTCCTCCTTGGCTACCCGTTACGGGTCTAGAGTCAGATGGCGCTGTCCCTTGTGCGAGAGTAGGCGCGTTACTCTTAACCTCATCAACTATAGCTCGATCAGGATCCATTTACTATATAAAAACACATTTAAAATGTCAGGAGTCATCACACTATCACAGTTTATATGTATGGCATGTATAGCTAGACTCACATACACTACGTTAGTCCAAGAATCGACTAAACTGTAGCTCTGATACCAATAAATGTAACACCCCTAACCCGTATCCATCGCCAGAGTAGGGTTACGAGGTATTACCAATCATTACACATTATTTAACATACAATGCTCATACATCTATGCATTCATACTCAAATACCATTCAACACAATCATATTGTCCCTTATAAGAGCCTACGAGGCCTTAAATATGCTTTAAAAGTGGTTCGGGACTAAACCGATAACATACACAAATTTTGGAAAACTTAGAAATTTTTCATCTATACAGGGGTCACACGCCCGTGTGAACAGGTCGTGTGACTCACACGGCTCCATACACGCCCGTGTCTCAGGCCGTGTGAAAACAGGGTATACATACTGACTTGGGTCACACGTCTGATCACACACCCGTATGTCTAGCCCGTGTGCCCTTCGAAACAGCCACACATGCCCGTGTGCCTGGCCGTGTACTAGGCCGTGCCAAAACTATAGGGTATACTGACTTATGCAACACGATCTAGTCACACGCCCGTGTGCTAGGCCGCGTGCCATTTAGGGGGTATACTGACTTGTACCACACAACCAGTCACACGCCCATGTGTGAGACCGTGTGGAGCATACTAAATTAAATTTAATATCAACACTAGGGGACACACGATCGTGCAACATGACCATGTGTCGCACACGGTTGAGACACACGCTCGTGTCTCTGCCCGTGTGGACAAAAATAGGCCATTTGTTTAGCCATTTTGCCACCCTATTTTTACATGCATATGCAAGCATAAATTGCAACATTTCACAACTCATTTGGCAGCCAATACATAACATTTCATACACATATTACTCCCATTCAACATGGAATTCAAATGCCTAATAAATCACATACATTTTCCATTCATATACTAACCACATATCAAGATAAAATTTGCATATTTTCATTCCATCTATTACTAGCCAAAACATACCATTTTTGAGTACTTAAACACAACCAAAATACTATACCAAGTTAAGCCAAATCACATGGCTTCAACTCATACCATAACATGTACCAAAATCAGTATCTCAAGTAACCTTAACTATCATTCTTATAACTAGCCTATACATGCCATATTTACAAATATCCACAAATTCATAAGTACCAATCGATAACTGGATAGTGTGATGCGTAACTCCGACTTTATCCGAATCGAGCGAGCTATTGAACCTCTATAATACACGGAAAAGAAACAGAGTAAGCTTTATAGCTTAGTAAGCCCGTATAAGTTAGAAATAATCTTACCATTCGTACATAATCAAGACAACAAGTAATGTAAACTCAATTAAATTTCCAAATGCCTAACAAAGCCTTCATCAACAAGTTAGTCACATAAATACATGTAATCATCCATTATCTCAATCTCAATACTCAATACATTGTATCATACCAAATTCATATATCATGTACATCATATTCTACATTTCACTCTCAATCATATAATCAATAATTCATTCAATAAAAGTACTCATCTGTTTAAACATTATTTATGCCTGTTGAACCCATTAGAACTTCAAAGGATACTCGAGTGATATTCATCAGTAATCTGTCAATTCATTATCATTTTCCCTCTTTCAAGCTATGATCAGTAAGCTCCTCCTGAGCTGATGTACAGTAAGCTCTATTGAGCTGAAACGGTAAGCTCTAACGAGCTAAAAATAGTAAGCTCTTATGAGCTGATATATCGGTAAGCTCATACGAGCTGTGGTGAGTCCGCAACAAATGCAGGAGCTTGACCAAAACGGTAACCCTAGGGACATGTCACTCGTATCCTACGAATTCATACGGTTCAAACGGGGCTCAGTAACCATCAGTTTATCTCAAATAGGCATTCGTATTCCAAGTATATCAATTTCTTAATTATATACATACATTTTAAATAAATACAAGTATTTAAAAGTTTGATTTTAATTATACGAACTTACCTCGAGTATGAAAACGATGAAATGAGTTAATTACTCGATAATTTTGCCTTTCCCCCGATCCAATTCTGGATTCCTCTTTTCTTGATCTAGATATATTCAAAATTAACTTATTTAATCAACCATTCATTCAATTCAGTCCAAAACACATATTACGACTATTTTACACATTTGCCCCTAAACTTTCACATTTTTACAATTTAGTCTTTATCACATAAAATTGCAAATTAATGCAATTAAACCCTTAACTAAGCTAGCTGAATTTCATAGGGACTCCTAGCAACCCATATCTTTCATTATTTCACAAATTTACCACATAAAATTTCACATTTCACAATTTAATCCATTTTTGACATTTTTGTCAAAAATCACATTACAAAACATGAAAATCTATCATCAAAAATTCATATTTCAACTTCAAACACCAAAGAACACATAAAATCATCAATAGAAACTCTTAAAATCTTTAACAATTTCGAAATTAAAGGTATGGGCTAGCTAGATTGAGTTACAACGATTACAAAAACATAGAAATAATCAAAAATGGAACAAAAACCATACCCAAATGAGCAAGAGAAGCTTGGCCGAATATCAACCCTAACAATGGCTTTTCTCCCTTCAATTTTCGGTTAAAGAAGATGATAATGGATGGAAATTTTGTTTTGTTTTATTATAATTAACCTTATTAATCAAATTACTAAATTAGCCTTAATGAACATTAGTAATTTCAAATTTACCAAGCCACTATCATCCACTATCATGTTAATGGTCTAATTTCAACATAAAGACCTTAAGTTTAAGGTTCTATAGCTATTTGACACTTTTAACTAATAGAATGCAACTTTTGCATTTTACGCAATCTAGTCCTTTTTCTCAAATTAAGCAATTAAACGATAAAATTAGCTCACGAAATTTTTACACATATTAAATAACATGCTGTAAACACAAAAAATAATTTTAAAATAATTTTTTGACATCGAATTTGTGGTCCCGAAACCACTGTTCCAATTTAACCTAAAAACGGGCTATTACATGTTATATGGAAATATGATATGAAAAGCACATTTTTATGAAAGTTATTACATGATTAGCTCATCCTTGATTTTTTTTGTTTACATGATATACATGACTAACAAGTTTCTTTAGATCATATGTGTTTAGGCAAATGGCCATAATGATTTGGATGCATGTTTGTATACTTATTTTGAATGTACATGATTGGTAAGTTAAATTCTTGTTATATGAACTTACTAAGCATTTGAAATGCTTACTCGATTTTATTTTCTCTGTTTTATAGTGCTTGGAAGCTCGTAAAGGTTGGAATCAGTTGGAGCATCATCACACTATCCTTCAGCTCGTTTTGGTATAAATAGCAAACTTATTTTGGTATAATGGCATGTATAGGCTAACTTAGCCAATGTTGGCATGTAAATGGTTGTTTGCAATCTAGCCATTTGAACGGCTAGTGATGGTATTTTTAGTGAATATATATACGTGAGGTTATAATATGGTTAATATATGTGTGCTTGGTATTGTTAGATTGAATGATGGTAAACATATATATCTTTTAAAAAGGTAAGTTTGAATACACGTGATGATATATCATGTATAATGTTAATGTTGGCTTGATTTAATTGTCTTGAATTGGTTTGGAAATGTGTTAAAATGTTAGTATAGGTACAAGGCAAAATTTGGGTGAGAAATAAGGCTAGGAAATGACTTTATTTTGTCCACACGGGTAGACTCACGGGCGTCTATCTCAACCGTGTGTGACACACGGCCATGTGCATGGGCGTGTGGTTTGGCCTTGTGTCCCCTTTATCTTGAAAATTTAGAAACAAAATGCTTCTGTAACACCACAAACTCGGCCTAGAAGTTAGGCCCGAATCTGGCGTGTCACATTGAAGTGTTTTTTGAAAACCATGTTTTCATTGAAAAACCCTTGTACATTGAAAGATTATTAATTTTATTCCCAAAATATCTTTTTAGTTGCGGAAGCTAATTTTGAGAGTAATCGATTTACGAAAAAGTTTAAGTTGCGCAACCATTCCGAAAATGTTACAAAACGTAGTGTTGTTGAAAAATAGTTATCATTTTGGAAAATCGTAACTTACTTCTAACCGATATAAACCAAAGTAAAGAAAGACCCGGAGTTAAAATCCAGAAACTTAAAGAGGCCTTATTACAACCCGAATCAAAATACTTGAATGTAAATAATCAAAACAGAAATCATAAGCAGTGTGTGGCCTTCTCCGAGTCCCTCACAGCACCGATCCGTCTAAGGGTGGGGATTACCTGCATGATTAAAAGCGGGTGAGTTTACTTAAGCTTCGGTGTATAATCCCCTTACTAGAGTAACGATCAAGCATCTGAAATGTAACCGAAAGCGATGCAGGCCAAAGCCCTTTAACGAGAACAGGGGCAGCCCGATTCGGAAGAAACATGGGCCATAGCCCACTACCATATCATTTGGGTCACAGCCCATACTGAATCAATTGGGCCTAGCCCAAACCAATAACAGAACAAGTGGCCTAAGCCCAGTAAAGTGACAGATCTCATAACAGATATGCAATAGTATGAGGATGCATCCCACCCCGATCCAGCCAACACACCACTCGTACCAACCCTACACTTACGTGGGGATAAAATCGACCCACCCAGCCAGCACACCAATGTTAGCACCGGTTGCGGCCCTAACCGAAATCGCAGCAACGTTGCTAGTATATATATACGGCTCTAAGCCTTAAGTAGCGGTATTATAATTGGCAAAAAGCCATCAGTAACGGTATTATGTTTGGCACATAGCCATCAGCGACTGTAATATAATCGGCACCCAGCCTTGGGTAAATACGTCGACACAAAGTCATCGATATATATGTTAGGCACATAAATACGATTGGCACAAAGCCATAATCAAGATTGCACAGAGCCATACTTAGGTTGGAATAGAGCCATAATCAAATTACGCGGCTTTAAGCCGTCCGTCGGTCCAAAGTCGTCTCATGCGATCCGTGCGTCCTTAACAGATCAATACTAGATCCACAGTCGTCTCATGCGATCCGTATGACCCTATCAGATCAATACTGGATCAACAGTCGTCTCATGCGACCCGTGAGACCCTATCAGATCAATACTTGATCCACAGTCGTCTCATGCGACCCGTGCGATCCTATCAGATCAATACTGGATCCACAGTCGTCTCCTGCAACTCGTGCGACCCTATCAGAACTTCCTCCGTATCAATGTCCCAACCCCATGCAATATGTCGTGTATGTCATGCTCAATCGTTACACGTGTATGCAAAATGGCCATGCTCAGTAACAAACATTTAGACATATATTAAAAGCATATCATTCATACAACCACCGTCAAGTAAGTTAAAAAACAGTCATACAATCCCAGTCAAATCAGTCAAATCATAGCACAAGTCAGTCATTTACCCACAAGGGCAAAACAGTCATTTTACCCTTACAAGGGTATTACGGTAATCCTACCCTACAGAGGTATTTCAGTAATTCTACCATACATGGGTATTTCGGTAATTCTGCCCTACAAGGTTATTTCCCAAATCAAGGGTATTTTGGTAATTTTACAAAGTAAGGGTATTTCGATAATTTCACAAATTGAGGGTATTTCAGCAATTTTACAAATCGGGGGTACTTCGGTAATTTTACAAGTTGAGGATATTTCAGTAATTTTGTAAACCAAGGGTATTTTAGTAATTTTGTAAACCAATGGTATTTCAGTAATTTTTCAAACCAATGGTATTTCAGTAATTTTGTAAACTAAGGTATTCTAAACAGAGATAACGATGCGAATGGGCCTAGGGCCCATTCTCGGCCCAAATGGGCCCACACACTCGTGTGGCCCATTTAGCCCAAATCTAGCCACAGATATGAGATTCACATAGTCCAGTCCAATATTTACTACACAATCATACAACTTATCCGATTGGGCCCACGGGCCTATTGGCCCCGCATGGCCCCTTTCGGCCCAAACAGTCTAAACCCACAAGAACACTCATGATGGCCTCAACTATATCGCGTCGAAGCCCCCACACGTGCGCTCGCATGCTCGTGTGGCTGCCATCGTCGTGTGACCGGCATTTCGGCATTTGCCGCTCTACAGCTAGAGTAGTACGAAATACACACCTGATAGGAATCTGGAGTAAATCCGCGCTCCGAACACTCCTATGCCCAAACGCCAACCAAGGTATGCTTACTCTCCTCATTGATCGCTCTATTTAAAGCCAGCTTCTCGCCCAACCTCATGTTAGCTTCCCGATGTGGGATCCCTCCATCGATCCTCCAAAACCGCTCTAAATTAGCAAAATAATCACATTTCGCATGCAAGGGGTTTCGAACTTAGGCTCCCCTAAAATTTAATCCACACCGCTAGCCACCTTACCAACTAGCTCCTTATGTAATAAAACAAGCACAACTAAATATAAGCCTATGGGCCAAAGTCTAAGTTCATTTAAAAGGAAATCAAAATGAATTGCAAGTGCCAAGACTTGAACCCATGCTCCCTTGCAACCTTAATGACGCCTTGCCACTAGACCACTCACTTCCTTGTGTCATATTTTAACCAAACAAATTTATAAGGCCTTCCAGCTAACGCCAACTCTCTTTAAGGTAAAACTAAAATTTTTGCTAGAGCTCTGGTTTGAACCCAGGACTTCTCCAACACTCCCAACTCTTCCCAAATCACTTAGCCACTAGACTAAAGATGCAATTAGTGAAATTTCCTCGCACAACTAAAATCCAATTGCTCCGATACTCGAAGCCCATTTCTCCTAGGCCCACAATTTGGGGCGTTACAACTCACCCCTCCTTAAAGAAATTTCGTCCCCGAAATTTCCAACTAACAGGGTGGTTGTGTAACAACTACACCCCTACGCTACCGCTGCGTACTCTCATCCCAATAACACTAATACACTTTTAACTTATTCTTGAAACCTCTTACACACAACCAAACATCTAACCACAGAAGCGAACATACACAGAATACAAAATCTAAATTCAAGTGTCTCAGTTTTAAACAGATAACAGTATCAAGGAAACTTACAGATTCGGCGCCGGAGACTCGGTCAACCACACTTTCAGAAAAAAATTCAGAAAACATATTGAATACCCAAAATCTTTTCAAATCCTTTGAAACAATTCTTTCAGAAATTCAATTTTAAAACCCAATCCACATTCGAGTTTTGCAACCCAGGCTCTGATACCACTAAATGTAACACCCCAAACCCGGCCTAGAAGTTAGGCCCGAATCTGGCGTGTCACATTGAAGTGTTTTTTGAAAACCATGTTTTCATTAAAAAACCGTTATACATTGAAATATTATTAATTTTATTCCCAAAATATCTTTTTAGTTGCGGAAGCTAATTTTGAGAGTAATCGATTTACGAAAAATTTTAAGTCGCGCAACCATTCCGAAAATGTTGCGGAAACGTAGTGTTGTTGAAAAACAGTTATCATTTTGGAAAACCGTGACTTACTTCTAACCGATATAAACCAAAGTAAAGAAAGACCCAGAATTAAAATCCAGAAACTTCAAGAGGCCTTATTACAACCCGAATCAAAATACTTGAATGTAAATAATCAAAACGGAAATCATAAGTAGTGTGTGGCCTTCTCCGAGTCCCTCGCAGCACCGATCCGTCTAAGGCTAGGGATTACCTGCACAGTTAAAAAAGGGGTGAGTTTACGAAAACTCAGTGTGTAATCCCCTTACTAGAGTAACAGTCAGTATACATAAATAGAACCCAAAACAGTCTGGACAAAAGCCCTTTAACAATAACAGGACAGTCCAGTTTAGAACATACGTGGGCCATAGCCCACTACCATATCATTTGGGTCACAGCCCATACAGAATCAATTGGGCCTAGCCAAAACCAATAACAGCACAAGTGGCCTAAGCCCAGTACAGTGATAGATCTCATAACAGATTTGCAATAGTTTGAGGATGTGTCCCACCCCGATCTAGCCAACACACCACCCGTACCAACCCTACACTTACGTGGGGATAAAATCGATCCACCCAGCCAGCACACCAATGTTAGCACCGGTTGCGGCCCTAACCGAAATCGCAGCAAAGCTGCTAGTATATATATACGGCTCTAAGCCTTAAGTAGCGGTATTATAATTGGCACAAAGCCATCTGTAGCTGTATTATGTTTGGCACATAGCCATCAGCGACGGTAATATAATCGACATCTAGCCTTGGGTAAATATGATCGAAACAGAGTCATCGTTATATATGTTAGGCACATAGCCGCGGGTAAATACGACTGGCACAAAGCCATAATCAAGATGGCACAGAGCCATACATATGTTGGCACAGAGCCATAATCAGATTACACGGCTTTAAGTCATCCGTCGGTCCACAGTAGTCTCATGCGATCCGTGCGACCTTAACAGATCAATACTGGATCCACAGTCATCTCATGCGATCCTTGCGACCCTATCAGATCAATACTGGATCCACAGTCGTCTCATGCGACCCGTGCTACCCTATCAGATCAATACTGGATCCACAGTCGACCCGTTCGACCCTATGAGATCAATACTGGATCCACAGTCGTCTCCTGCGACCCGTGCGACCCTATCAGAACTTCCTCCGTATCAATGTCTCAACCCCATGCAATATGTCGTGTATGTCATACTCAATCCTTACACGTGTATGCAAAATGGCCATGCTCAGTAACAAACATTTAGACATATATTAAAAGCATATCAGTCATACAACCACCGTCAAGACAGTTAAAACACAGTCATACAATTCCAGTCAAATTAGTCAAATCATAGCACAAGTCAGTCATTTACCCACAAGGGCAAAACAGTCATTTCACCCTTACAAGGGTATTACGGTAATCCTACCCTACAGAGGTATTTCAGTAATTCTACCCTACAGGGGTATTTCGGTAATTCTACCCTATAGGGGTATTTCCCAAATCAGGGGTATTTTGATAATTTTACAAAGCAAGAGTCTTTCGGTAATTTTGCAAATTGAGGGTATTTAAGCAATTTTACAAACAGAGGGTAATTTGATAATTTTACAAGTCGAGGATATTTTAGTAATTTTGTAAACCAATGGTATTTCAGTAATTTTGTAAACCAAGGGTATTTCAATAATTTTTAAAACCAAAGGTATTTCAGTAATTTTGTAAACCAAGGTATTCTAAAAAGAGATAACGATGCTAATGGGCCTAGGGCCCATTCTCAGCCCAAATGGGCCCACACGCTCGTGTGGCCCATTTAGCCCAAACCTAGCCACAGATATGAGATTCACATAGTCCAGTCCAATATTTACTACACAATCATACAACTTATCCGATTGGGCCCACAGGCCCATTGGCCCCGCATAGCCCCTTTCGGCCCATCGTGGACCAAACAACCTAAACCCACAAGAACACTCATGATGGCCTCAACTATATCGCATCGAAGCTCCCACACGTGCGCTCACACGCTCGTGTGGCTGCCATCACCGTGTGACCGGCATTTTGGCATTTGCCGCTTTACAGCTAGAGTAGTGCGAAATACATACCTGATAGGAATCTAGAGTTAATCCGCGCTCCGAACACTCCTATGCCCAAACGCCAACCAAGGTATGCTTACTCTCCTCATAGATTGCTCTATTTAAAGCCAGCTTCTCGCCCAACCTCATGTTAGCTTCCCGATGTGGGATCCTTCCATCAATCCTCCAAAACCGCTCCAAATTAGCAAAATAGTCACATTTCGCATGCAAGGGGTTTCGAACTCAGGCTCCCCTGCAATTTAATCCACGCTGCTAGCCACCTTACCAACTAGCTCCTTGTGTAACAAAACAAGCACAACTAAATATAAGCCTATGGGCCAAAGTCTAAGTTTATTTAAAAGGAAATCAAAATGAATTGCAAGCGCCAAGACTTGAACCCATGCTCCCTTGCAACCTTAATGACGCCTTGCCACTAGACCACTCACTTTCTTGTGTCATATTTTAACCAAACAAATTTATAAGGCCTTCCAGCTAACGCCAACTCCCCTTTAAGGAAAAACTAAAATTTTTGCTAGAGCTCTGGTTTGAACCCAGGACTTCTCCAACACTCCCAACTCTTCCCAAATCACTTAGCCACTAGACTAAGCATGCAATTAGTGAAATTTCCTCGTATAACTAAAATTGAATTGCTCTGATACTCGAAGCCCATTTCTCCTAGGCCCATAATTCGGGGCGTTACAGCTTCGATTTGCTCACACGGGCAGAGACACAGGCGTGTGTCTTAGCCTGTGTGACAATCAGCCTAGCACACGGGCGTGTGTCTTGGCCGTGTGAATCTTGCACCTAATTTTTGAAAATCAAATTATCTACACGGCCTAGCACACGGGCGTGTGGCTGGCCGTGTGACCCAAGTCAGAGAGTTACACGGGTAAAGACACGAGATGGGACACAGCTGTGTACCCCTATTACGAGTGCCCACACGGCCTGAGACACGGGCATGTCATTTGGCCGTGTGAGCCACACGGCCTACCCACACGGGCTTGTGTCCCCTGTATCTAGGAAAATATTTGAAATTTTGCGAAATTTTTTTCGAGTTTTCGATTTAGTTCCGACTTGTTTCTAATGTATAAATTGGGCCTCGAGGGTCCAATTAAGGGACAATATAATTCAATATGATTGGTTTCGGATATGAATACTGAAAGATATAATTTAACTGTATTTGTTCTAAAAATTCTTGTAATGCTCTATAACCTTGTTGCGGCGATGGATATGGGATAGGGGTGTTACACTTATGCACTTTGCTAGAGCAAATTAGACCTTTCAATTTTGATGAACAATGCTTGGTAGTTCATGTATATACGCATGGAGCTGTTGATGATAGAGATATGAAAATGGGGGTCACATTTAAAGTTAATGAACAATGCTTGAAGCACTACTGGGTGCTCATGTAAAGTGAGACAAACCGTCTATTGATCTTCGAGATGTTTAACTTCAACATCTTGAAAATTCTTTTTATTTTTGTTTCATTTTTCGACTTAAATTTCTCATAGTTATTTCATTTCATTTGTTTAATAAGTTGCAGGAGGGGAATGGGTCAGTGACGCAAAGCCCGTTGAGACGAATCCTGCCAATGAAGAGAATGTACCCAAAACATCAGAGGAAGAACCAGAGAAAAAAGAGTCTGTCAACATTGAGACTGACCGTGAGGACGAAGAGGAAGTAAATCCCTTAGTTGCACCACTAGTGGACAACACTACAGCTATTCCATCTCCATCTACTGAACCAATGACTGAACAGGATCGTGAGATCGATCAGATTATTTATGAACTCACCAGATTTGATAATGAACAGGAGGATGTACCACTCTATTTACTTAAAAGGCCGATGCATTATAGGATGAGTGCATGAAAGACCACTCGCTGCAATTAAAGTACCACCATTCAATTACAAGTTTGGGAAGTTTTTCTCCCTTTATTACATCTCATTATGTACATATATATGTTCTTGCATTCATGATTCATATCAGTACATGCATTGACGACAATGCATCCCTTAGGTTTGGGGGTGTGTTCTGCATTTAGGCTGGATTTTATATCTAATATGTATGATCATTTTAGTATAGTTAAATTTGTTTTTGCTACTGCAACGTAACTACTAAGTATTGTTTTGCCTATGAGGAGTAAAATATTTACTTATGATGTTCGATGATGAGTTCACATTTTTCGGTATACCTAGAACATATGACAGTGGATTGGGTGAATTTAGCTTAAGTTAAGATGCTTGCAAATTGAATCCTAAAAATTGGATGTCTTATACTCAATGTGTTTGTTTTTTAGGATATAGTAAGTATCTTTTAATGAACTTAGGGATTTTTAAAGCCAAACATTAGTTATATTGCCATAAAATTATTTAAATAAAGGACAGTAGACACTCTAATGGTTAAAATTGCCAAGTAGGTTAGCATCACTTTGTTTGCTCCCTCGTGCTATTGATTAGAAAGGTGAGTCTAAGCAAGAGTGTGTTTCATGGAAATAAAATGAGGGGCACTCCACTGTAGCAAAAGGGACTGGGTAGCTCAAGAGGTAGTTGCATGTTCCATCCATCTTTTAAGTCAAAAACATGAGCTTCATGAGTGACTTTTGGTTTAATTTGTGACATGATTGAGTACTCGGCAATTCGGTGTATGCTCCACTATGATTGTCAAGTCAAAGAATTTTGTGACATGCTAAATCCCCTAATAATAATACCATAAAAAAGCATAAAAATGATTAATATATTCTGAATGGGCTTAAAGCAAGTAACTTATATTTAGGTAACAAATGAACTAAGTAAATTAGAATATGGTTGCTATAGGCCAAAAGAGAGAATACATGAGTATGTAGGAGATTCTGTGTTTAGGGAGAAATTCTTGCACTACCTTGTTGAGCAAACCTTTGAAACTCAAACAAATTTTTAGAGATAGAAGATTGCTGAGAACTGAAGTATACATTGTTCCTTGAATGGACTGACAATACAATGTGGTTATATGCGTACGCAAGTATTGTTGCATTTATGCATTCATGCATATTTTGCTTGAGGACAAGCAATAACTCAGGTTTGGGGGTGTGATAACTCTTGAAAAGAATTATATTTCATTCCTTTAGACCTAGGTAATTGCCTGTACTTGAGTAAATTTTGTTGCATTTTAGGACATTCCATTCATAATTTTCATTGCATTACATTAAGAAGATTGGACTATGCTTAAATGTTATTATATGTTACTTTTAATTGTGTGTGGAAGGGTTGTGTTTGGAGGTTTGGCTTGTGCAAGAAGTGGAGAAAGAAATAAAAGAATAAAGGTTCGTCACGGCAAAAGGTTGGACAGTTTGTGTAACACCCCTAACCTCTCTCCGTTGTCAGATTAGGGTCACGAGCATTACTAACTAATCAAACAATTAAATCAATCATAATCAACATATAAACTTACTATTAATATTGTAATATGCAGGGGTAGGTCACGACAATCTGATACTTTCATGCAAGATTCTTATACATTCGAATATAAATTATGCTATGCATTTCTAAACTTGGTTTTCCACTGTCTACACTCTTATCACTATTTATCCCTTCTAGAATTTCAGAATTCAGATACATATAAGGCTATTCCGATTATTAGCATCAGAGTATTAGTCCATACTCTATCTATGATTATCTTTTTAATTTATCTTCGATGATGTTAGTAGAATGCACTTAATTTAAGTTTGCTAATCCACCCCAATTCACAGTAAAAGCTACTCTTACAGCCCCTATTACGAGTCTACGGAACCCTAAAAATAGTTCAAAAATAGGCAGGGACTAATTTGAAGCAATTCTGGAAGTTTAGGAAATAATTACAAAAATTTTAACTGCAAGGGTCACACGGCTGTGTGGCCAGTCACACGGCCAAGTAACACCCTTGTGTGTCTGGCCATGTGGGCATTCGAAGTAGGGACACATAGCCGTGTCCCAGCTCGTGTCCGTGCCTGTGTAACTCATTGACTTGGGTCACACGGGCAAGCCACACGCTCGTGTGCCAGACCGTGTACCCTTTCGAAATGGCCTCGTACGCCCGTGTTCTAGCAGTGTGTCTCACACGGCCAAGTCACACGCCAGTGTGTCTGGTTGTGTGGACCTAAAATTTGCCTTAAATCACAAGTTTACCATTTCCTATTTACTTGGACACTAAGCAACTCAATTGCTAATCGTTTAACCTATTCAAAACATGATTAAACATGCCCAAAATACACCAAATTCATCACCTAATATGCCTAACCAATGTACCCTCATTGGTACCACATTTTATATGTTCAAATACATCAACATTCAAGTCTTTCATTCATATCACACTTGCCATATTTGAACTAAATTCCAAACTTCTAAAGTTACCAAATATGATGCTAAGCACATACCAAGCATTATGCTAAGCTACCAACTTTAAACTATCACATACCAAAATATAAACTAGACTAGCATACCAACATAGCCTCAACCACAACCATATACAAATTTAACCATCATTTCAATAGCAACTAGGTTAACAACATCTTATAACGATATCAACAAAAGACTCCCTAGGTATATGCTATTACAAAATGAAATATCACTACACTTGAGCTCAAGATTTGTGATTTGATGCTGAGTCGGCAATAATTCGAATAGTACATAGCCTGCGCACCGAAAACAAAATCACACGCTGAGTAAAACTCAGTGGTATTCTATAATCCGAATAACATAAACTTGATATAAATATTTATAATGCAAAAATGCAACAAGTAAGCTATGTTCATGTGTTTCAATTCAATAGTATAATTTTTGCACATCCCTTATTGACATCTACTAAGATTTTCACATGTTCAAATATATAAGTATATATATATCAATGGCATTTCATTTAACATTTGAATACATCATCTCATGCAATGCCATGATTCATACATTTGATCAATACTTGAGTTCATTCAAGTTTCACATCTTGATTCATCATTTCATATTTCATTTCTCATCTCATAATTATTTCCCATATTTTCCATTTCAATATTTTCTCATCTCATAAATTATTATTTTACTTTCCCCTATTAACACGACACAAACTCCGACGGATATACGAATCCAACCAACACACCAGTTTGGCACCCAGTGCCTCATCGGATAAATTCGAAGTAATAACTGCGCCCAACGCTATGTCAATTGACACCCAGTGTCTCATCAGTTAAACCGAAGCAAATTGGCACCCATGGCCTCATCGACTCAAGGTCGAAGTAATCCTTGAACTCTTCATATCCTATGGCATGCCATCTATATCCGACTCAACTTGATACAATTAATAGAGATTCATTTCACTTTTTAGTACAACCAATGTCTCAGTTTCATGAATATATATATTATCACATATAAGTATATATTCAATTTGATAATCATCACATTTTTTCTCAATACACATACATTCATAACTAATGTATTTTATAATATACAAAATCAATCCATTTCATTTCAATTATGAATTTAATTCAATTCCCAAGTACCAAAGTACTCACCTTAATTGCTTACCATATGCAAACAATTATATATGCAATAATCTACTATTTAATTCGGATTATAGAAACACAAACTGTGATTTCTGAGCTATTCGACGTCAATTTTATCCTTCCCCTTTTTACTCGAGGATTCCGGTACGACGTTAGCTACGGAATAAAATAGTTATATCACATTAATATTACACGTTTCAATTTCACATTAAAATTTCAATTTTCAAACTATATTTTGCTTATTCTTTAATTTAGTCCCTAAACCGAGGCTAATTTTAATCATCACATTTAACTTTATATTTTTGTACTAATTTCACTCTAGACCACATTTAGCTTCCTCTTTCCAATTCGACCCCATAATTTTGAATTTTTCACAATTTAATCCCTATTGTTCAAAATCAACAATTAATTCCACAATTTAGTCATTTTCCATTTCTAACTTAAAAATCTACCTATTTGATCCCTAATACTTAAACTATTCAACAATGTCAACATCTAAAATCTTGAACAACACTAAAAATTACAATATGGGTCGGGTAGCCCTAAGTACCGGGATTCCAAAAATATAAAAATTACAAGCATAGGGACTAAATTGCACTAACCAATTTGGATTTGAACTTCCAAACCCCTAGCCATGAGCTTTTTCTCCTTTTTCTTTCTTTCTTTTCTTTTTCTTTCTTTCTAATTTGCATGCATTTCATCTCTTTCTTTCTATTTCATTTAATTTGTTTTAATTTAATTTATTATTATTATTATCATTATCATTATTAACTTATATTATAACATATATAAAAAATACATACATGCATTTACACTAAACCATATTCGGCCACCTACACAACACCATTTATTAAATGGTTTAATTCATACTTTAACCCCTTTAGTTTATTTCAATCTATATGTAACACCCCTAACCCGTAACTGTCGCCGGTCTAGGATTAAAGGCGTTATCGGAAAAATTGGAATCTTTTACAAACATTTCATAACATAATTTAACAAATCACATCAAAGTGACTAAACCGAATACATTTCATTAAATAGGTCTAAGAGACCTTAATCATGCTTTTGAAAGGGGCCGGGACTAAACCGAACACATACGGAAATTCTCAGAAATTTAAAATTTTTTCAAAGTTACAGAGGTCACACCCCGTTGTGGGCAGGCCGTGTGCCTTCCACAGCCTCAGACACGCCCATGTGTCTAAGCCGTGTTAAAACAGGGCATACATACTGACTTGTCCACACGGCCTAAGACACGCCCGTGTGCCTCACCCGTGGTCGAGCCTGACTTGCACCACACGGCCAGTCACACGCCCGTGTGTCCAGCCTGTGGTCGAGCCAAACTTGTTTTGAAATTCAACCACGAAGGACACAGTCGAGCAACACGCCCGTATGCTCAACCGTGTAGGCAAATATAGGCCATTTGCAAGGCCAAAATGCCACCCACACTTTGGGTCATCCATACAAGCACCTACAAGCATCATACCAAACACAATTGGCAACCAAAAACATACCAAATGGTCATCCTTTTCAAATCATTCAAGTACATTTCATCACAACATATTATATGCCATTTAATTCAACCAAATCACAAGTATATCTAAGTAATATTCACCCATAAACTTACCAATTCATTATGGCATCTCTCCATCAATATTATACCAAATTTTCATCACCAAAACATAGATCAATATTACCATATGCTCAACCTTTAACAAAACACATAACATAGCCTATCTACTTATTCATAACATATCATTAACTAGCCATATCACATGGCTATGTACATATCACAAACATAATTCAAAGTGACTAGCCCATACATGCCATACTTAATATAGATAAACTTTCAAAAGGTACCAAAAATAGGATTGAGTAGTGTGATGACGATCCTCGACGATCCCTGAGCCTTTCAGTAGCTTTGACGATCTATAAAACAGAATAAACACACACAAGTAAGCTTTCAAAAGCTTAGTAAGCCATATACAAATAAACTTAACATATAGGCATTCATTTATTCATCTCAAATATAAGATCACTAATAGCTCATTTCCACATTCATAATTCTCCATGGCTCATTTGGTTAGCCATTTGCTTTCCAACATATATGCATCACCATGCAATTCATTAGATTATAGTTCATTCATTCACATACACATTTTACTTTATCAAATCCATTCACATATGTTATTTAGGTAAGTTCATATAAACACTTACCTTTCATACACTTGCTTTGTGTATAATTCATACGTACCTAATTTGTTTATACATTTCACGTAGACTTCCATTTCTCAGATTTGCCTGTTGAACCATTCGAAATCTAATAGGATACTCGTAATGCTTAGAATAGTCGTACAATGATAACGTCCCAGACGAGGTCTTACGTGTACTCAGATATCGATGCCACTGTCCCAGACAGGGTCTTACACGGATCAATTACAATGCCAATGTCCCAGACATGGTCTTACACGTAAATCTCATATCGATGCCAACATCCCAGATGTGGTCTTATACGAAATCTCGAATCAACGCCAACGTCCCAGGCGTGGTCTTACATGATATCACATATCGGACACCTATGTCATGACATATGTAATCCTATCTATTCCTAGGTTCGCTCGGGAGTCGACACTTCCTCGGATTTCATACACATAACATTCGAGCATTATTCATAGCAGACTAAATTTCATAGATGCATAACTACTCAATTAAAATACATTTATTTGTATATCGACTTACCATGGATTTGAGTAAACGAAAACGAACTTGGCTACTCAATTACTTTCGACTTTCCGCGATCTAATTCTATTTTCTTTGGTTCTTGATCTATACATATTCAAATTTAATCCATTTATTCACCAAATCATTCAATTCAATCCAAAACCACATATTTAGGGCAATTTACAAATTAGCCCTCACATTTTAACATTTTGACATTTTAGTCCCTATTTCACAAAATCACAAAATACACATAAATTGCTTATACCCATGCTTAGCCAAATTCTCTATAGGTCCCTAGCAACCCATATTTTTCATTTATTTCACAATTTAGTCCCTCAAAATATTATTTTCTCAATTAAGTCCAAATTACTCAAAATCACCAAAACTCCAAAGACAAAACATGTTAATCTAACACATATATTTCATATTTCATCATCAAACATTTCAAAGCTCATGAATTCATCAATGGCCTTTTTCAAAATCTTCATCAATTCACAAAATTGAAGCATGGGTTTTGATGAACACGAAGCAACGATTACAAAAACGTAGAAATTATCAAAAACCGAACAAAACTCATACCTTAATCAAAGAACTTGATGGCCGAATACCCTAGCTTCTTATTTCTTTTTCTTTTCTTTGTTTTTCGGTGGAAGAACACATAAAACATCCACTATCTTTTAACTTTTGTTTTTATTATAATAACATATAATATGTTATTATTATTAACTAAACTTTCATAATTTATATATAAAACAACATATTATTCATTATGTCGTCCACTACTATCACTTTTGGCTAAATTGCAACATAAATCCTCATAAATAAGAAGACACGTCAATTAGGCCACTCAATCAAATGGAAAGCTACTTTTACCTTTTATTCGATTTAATCCTTTTCTCAAATTAAGCATACAAACGGACAAATTAATTCACAGAAATTTCACACAGGCTTAATCACATATCATAGGTACGAAAAATAATATTAAAATATTTTTATGACTCGGATTTGTGGTCCCAAAACCACTGTTCCGACTAGGGTCTAACCGGACTATTACACTATAATTCAACTTTTAACCCTTAAGCGATTTAATCCCTATACCTTAATAACTCCTAATTTCACAAAATTCACTATTCCAAAAATTAATTAGCTACTAAGCTAGCCTCGTAAATATTTAATAAAAATATTTACGATTTTTATTTACGAAAATAGAGTCCCGTAAATACGTTTTTCAACACCTTTGACTATCGGGTCGTTATAGTTTGCGAACAAGAATGCCATGGAAATTCTAGGAAGACCGAGTCAACATTCAGTGCATATCAGTTTCAGCTCAACTCTAATTGTACCAGAAAAATTAGCCTGAAAAAGAGGAAAAAAATCATGAGAACATGGGCTGATGACCACCTATCCTAAAAGAATGGATATTAAACCAAAAAGAAAATCTAAAAAAAAAAAGGAAAAGATAATCTTGGACTGTTGGATTTATCCTAGGAAAAAATTTATAAAAAGCCAAAGGAGGAAACCCTAAAAGGGCGAATAAAAAGGGAGAAAAAACACAATAAAAATGAGGAGATCTTTAGGCGAAACTAGAGGGTAGCAGTTTAGTAGAGATAGAAAGAGGAAGATGAATCCAGTCCCTCTCAGACACCACATGACACTATGCCGCTGGAATGTGAACTGGACACGCAAAAGTTGTCTTCCCATTGTTCTTTTGTTATCTCTTAACTATTTATCCGTGAATTGATTTGATGAAAACGATGTTAATGATATTTTGGTTTTGAATTTTATTTGCCAACCCATGAGCTAAATCTCATAGGGTTGGGATTACATGATGAAACATTTATTTTGTTTAATCCTTGAAGCATAATATCTAAATTAATTTACTATTTCATTCAATTGTTTTTATTTTCCAATTGTATGTGTGCAATCCCTAGACATAGATGACTGTGCAGTATGCCCTTAAATTAATCTAATTCTGAAAAGGTTGGATTACTTGGATCAAAATGGAATGATATGAGCAAGTACTCGATAGATACTTATAGTAGACTCTAGACATAGAACATCATTCATACAAAAGGAAATAGTGCAGGGTACCGTATTAAAGGCCTGTAGACACGGGCAATGTAACTTAAGGTTTTTGCTTTCAAAATAAGTAGACCACTTTAGAACTCTTCTAAGCCATAGATTCTTAGTAATTCCAACCTTCCCTATCAACATCGTAAATGCCTTATCCCTTGTCGTAGTATCTTTGCCATCGCATCCTTAGTTATTTACTTGTTTGGGTTACATATTATTCACGTAGTTATTCTCGTAATTGCCATTGTATTTTTACTTTTACATTACCATAGCATTTTCAATTATTCATCAGTTACATATTTTGTTCACATTAATATTCCTTTTGTTTACCACTGCATTCTAATCATTATTTTACTATAACATTAATCTAACTATATTATAATAACTTGATTATTTGTATACCTAATTCAATCCCTATGGAGACGATCTTACTTATCACTTTATTACTTGATCCGATATGTATACTTGCATAATTCGCATATCATTTCACATGCGACATATATGTTTAATTGTTATGTGATAATATGAATATTGTGATATACACTTAAATGTTATACATGCTTAAAAGTGAATATGATTATCGTGTAAATGAACTAGTAGATAATGCACGAGTAAGAATAATATGACACTAAAGTTGGAATTGTTGAGGTTGTGCTATATGGTTGTTTCGTTAATGCTTGATGAATTCCTTGCATGGTAGTTGTTCTAAACATTCACTGAGCTTGTTAAGCTCACCCACTCCCTTCTTAAACCATTGGAGATTAGTAGTGTGCCGGTGTGAGCGGTGTGGTTCCAAGGGGTGATCCAAGCAAGTCCATTCTCGTTATTTCGTAGGTGTTATTATTTTTTTTTGTAACATTTTAGGAATAAGGAAATGTGGTAGACTTTTTACTAGTAATTGCCATGATATTTTGGATGTTTCCATAGCTGATTGGTTCTTAGGATTTAAAGATTTGAATCTTGATAGGTTGATTATTGCTCGGACTTATTCTCGATGTTTGAAACTGTTATTATAGTCGTTTTAATGCTTATTTGATGATTATATGATAATATGATGTATTGGTACAAGTTGTAATGTCTTATATGCTTAAAAATGTGGTATTTTTATGGTCTAAGGCAGAGATATCAATAATCGGGTTTTAAAAAATGATACCTCTATGTTTTGAAAAGTGTAGGGAAGTCAGTATAGAGATTTGGTATCGATACCTTTGCTTGAGTACTTATACTTGGGGTAAATATATCGATACTCTATGCCAGGTACAGATAATTTTTGATAGAATGATTTTTGTGTGAGAAATAGAATGCAAGTTTGGTATCGATTTTCCAGGTGGTATCGATACCACTGAAAGAAATTATCGATACCCTAGGATAAGTATTGTTACCTACGTGATTGTCTTAGAAATTTTGCTAAGTGATCCTATTTACTGTTAATTTATTACTATAAGTTTATTTAAAGTATGTTTGGCATGTTCTAATGATGATTGATAAAGGTTTGACTAAAAATGTATAAGATCACCGGTAAAGAGGATAATTTCTTAATAATGTGACAATTTACTATGAGTGTGACATGAGACGGTGATGTGGCATATTTATATTCGAGCTTGGCAACCAAGCCGGGTATATGGTGTTACATTTGGTGGTATCAGAGCTCTAGGTTCATTAACTCTCAAACTTATGTGATTGTTGTGTGTTTGGATTTTCGAAACTCATGAGTCAAATATTTCTATTTTCTTGAAATTGTTTATATAACTCTGATTGATTTACATGGAATTATTCGAAATGTCTTTGATTGAATTGCATGTGGGGTAGGAACAGGAACACATTGCCTTAAATCCTAAAGTTTCCTTGTAGGAACGAGACTTGGATCATCTCCTTGCCATTCACACCGTTTATTTATTTGTTTGTATGTTATATTAGATTCGATATGCCTCGTAGACGCGTTAATGTGAGTGTGAATGTATTCATATGTTTTAAGTGAATTATCTAGTAAGTTGGAAATTTCAGTAGGAGTGCTTGTTGAGGGTTTCATTTGGGCTAGACTAGGCAGCAGAACACCATAGTGGTTGCTTCAAGAGATTCATCAGCAAAGTGCAGCAGAAGCGTGGTGTAGATTTAGGTTCGATGCCTTCATAAATTTTGAGTGACTTAGCTAATAGGTAGAGAATCTCGAAAGAGACTATTGAATAAGCAAAAATGATTACGAGTTCTTTAGATGAAAGAATGTCATAGTGAATACAGGAAACCGTTAGCAAAGTTATCGTAGAGTAGTTCGTGTTAGTCAATAGAATCATTAAGAAAAGTAGTAAGAAGTTAGAGAGAGTAGGAATCAGAGTGCACAGTGAAAGTGTGATGGTTAGTTTAACAATAGGAATAACATATTCTGTGATTAAGCAAATAACGTGTTAGAAGGGAATTTCAGGGATGAAATTGTTTTTAGAGGGGGAGAATTGTAACACCCCAAAATAGGGCCTAAGATTTTAAGGGTATTTTAGGGATTTTATCCTTAGAGTGTTCGAAATTTTACGACATGATTTATCGGTAATGTTTTTTACTATGGTTTTTAGAAAATTAAATCAATTTCTGAAAATGAGTTTTAAATACCTTTAGTTTTGAAAAAAAGGGACTGATTTGTAGAAGAGTCAAAACTTAGAGTTTTTAAGAGGTAATTAGACCATATTTTAAAATCTAATCTAAAAACCCCCATTTATAGTTTTATTTTCACGTTAGTTTCTTCTCCTCTTATACTTGTGCTATCCATATTTCTCCCAAATCTCCCATTCAATTTTGATTTCCAAATCCTAATTCCTTTCAATTTCTATAATCTTTTAAGCTATAAACCTCAATTAAATACTAAGAAAAACACCCAAAACC
This sequence comes from Gossypium sturtianum, assembly GCA_025698515.1. NCBI lineage: Eukaryota > Viridiplantae > Streptophyta > Magnoliopsida > Malvales > Malvaceae > Gossypium > Gossypium sturtianum. Next base: position 59,730,543 of record CM046946.1, read on the forward strand.
ACCATTGATTTCTCCATTGTCAAGCTTGTGAGTTTTTTGGGTTTCCGATCAAACGCTCTATTTTTCATTGTCTAAGGTAACTATTTAACTCCTATATAGTTTTAAATGTTATTTAGTCTTTAAAACTAAGTTTTTAGCCATTAAATTGCATGTTTTAAATAAAAGCCGAAAATTGGGTCGTTAATGGTGGATTTTGGGATTTATGGTAAAAACGTGATTTCAAAGTTTTTTCAATTAGTTTTGACATGATTAAGAGGTTTCTAAACTTACTTTGAATTTTTGTTGAAGATTTCTTGAGTTTTTAATGAATTTTAAAAAAACAGCGATAAAACATGTCAAAAAAGTCGATACTATGAATTGAGTATTTTTGTAACGCCCCAAAAATTAGGGGTTGGTAATTTTTGCTTAATTTCATGTTGTGCTTGAACGGCTAGCTATTTGAGTGTATTTGAGGGTTCTAGGAAGGCCTGGGTTCGAGTCTGAGCTTTGGAAAAATTTTAGTTTTTGGCCTTTAAGAGGAGAGGGCTGTTAGCAGTAGGACTTAAGTATATTTGTGTGAGCTTTGTGATGCAAAGAGCCTGTTGGGAGTTAGTGGTGTGGCGTCAATGGGATAACAAGGAAGAGTGGGATTCGAATCCCACGAATTGCAATTGGAGACTTTTATTTTGTGGCTTGAGAGTGGAAGAAGTAGAGTTTGGATCAAACTCTACAAGGGAAGTTGGAGACTTGGTCAAAAGTTTCAAATGGATGGATGGGAGCTATTCTATGAGACTTTAGTGGAGAAAATCAAGGAAGTGATGTGTGTGGGAGTGTTGGTCGAAGTTGGGAGTGTGGCTAAGTGAGAAATTCGGCTAGAGGGGTGGCATTTGGGAGCATTTTCGGCAGCCTTGAGTGTTAGTAGAAACTGAAACCCTTTTTGCTTTTGGGAGTTTTCTTTTTGGTCTTTTCGGGTTTTCTTCTCTGAAGCATTTCGTGCACTTTTCTTTACCTTTCGTGCATTTTTCTTTTCTTCTTCTCATCTTGCTAATAGCCTTTCTTAAACATTTGTCACTCATTTTAGCTTTCTCTGGGTTGGCCGAATCTTACTATTCTTCCCATTTCTCTTCACACTTCATTTGATTTCTTTTCTTTTTCTCTTGGCCGTATAGTTATACTTCTCCCTTTTCGATTTCTCCTTTAGCCGAATATCAATTCTTCAAAAAGCTTTGGTTCTCCTTCTGCTTGCCGAATCTTGTAATTCTAAGCTACATACATTCTTCATCCTGAATCTTCTTGTTCTTGGTGGTTGGGGCCGAATCCTGTTGTCAAACAACTGACGATTGTCGTCGTTCATTGGTGTTGGTAAGGGTGGAGTAATTCAAATGCTTTCTTAATTCGTTGCTAGTTAGTATTCTTGTGACTTCATGAGTAAACTTCGGTCTTCCTCTTTTCTCAGTGGGGGCCGAATGTTGGGATGGTTGCTAACTCTCTCTTGTTCATCAAATATTGCTAGGGACCCATTTTCATTAGCCAAGGAATAGGGCCAATTACCGTTGCACTGTAGGGGATCGCGTCTCATGGTAAGTAAAGCTAGTTGAGTAGGGTATTTCAATATTATGAATCTCCAAGGGTGTTGAGACTAACTAATGATCATTGTAATCATAGGTGCCTCGAGAAGTGTCTCAAACTGCAAACCAAATCAGGTGTGTAATCGTACACCTATTACCATACTGTTCAAACACAGAATATTGTTGTTCTCACTTCTGTGCTACTGTATACCGATAAAAGCCAAAAAATTGATAAGCTGAGACTTCGGCATCCGAGATCACTCGACCGTGCGAGTGCTCGTAGCGATAAACCGAGCCAAAATTATTGGCGATAGACTGTTGGGAGTGCCACAAACTTTCTCGTGGGCTTAGGCCGTAATGGGCCTTGTTGGGCCGAAGTGGGCCTAGTGGGCAAAAAGGGGCTAATGGGCCCACAGGGGTGAAATACATGGTAAGTGTCGGATAATAAATGTGGCCGCGAGGTTCACAGAATCGTGATCGAAAATGGGCTGAATGGGCCACACGAGCGTGTGGGCCCGCTTAGGCCGAAATTAGGCTTTAGGCCCAGTTGCACCGTTTTGACCAGAAAGGGAACATGTGTCGCTCGAGGCGACAGTAGGCCTCTGGAAAAGCCGTTAGATGACTAAAATTACCGAAATACCCTCGATGGGTAAATTATTGAAAAACCCTCAATGGGTGAAAATTACTGAATTACCCTCGATGGGTAAAATTACTGGAATACCCCTGCAGGGTGAATTACTGATTTAACCCCAACCGACCAAATGACTGTTATATCCTTAGTGGTAGTATCATCGATGTATGAGTACTATTTGTATGATTGATTTTGATTGTGATGCACTGCACACATGAGCTAATTATGACATGACATACTGCATTGGGTTGGGTTATGAATTTTGGAGGAAGCACTGTATTGGTGGCCCTGCCACGTTATACTGATTTAGTGGCTTTTGCCACGTATACTGATACTAGTGGCTCAGCCACGTATACTATTACTAGCAGCTTTGTTGCGTTGATATTATGACTAGACTGCGTTATTGGTGTCTTTGGTTGGGTGGGTTGACTTGGTCCCCACATGGTGTGTTGGTTATTTGGGTGGTCCATTGCTTTGGGTGGGTTGGGTTACATGTCTGTTTTGCATATCATAGGGCTTAGGCCCGCATTCATCGAATAGGGCTTAGGCCCAGTTGTTACTTGAATAGGGCTTAGGCCTGCATCACATGGATAGGGCTTAGGCCCGCATCGATATCGTATGGGCTTGGGCCTGCATCGCGGATCGTGTGATGGGGATTACACACTGAGTTCTCGTAACTCACCCTTTTCTTTAACTGTGTAGGTAATGTAACATCCCGATTTAGGGCCTAGTCGGAATAGTGGTGCGAGACCACAAAACTGAGTTAGTAAATTGAGTTCTTAAGGTTTATGACCTGTTTGCATGATAGTATTAAAGTTCCATGTAGAAATTTTGTGAAATTGACATGGAATGATCAAATAGGACTAAATTGCAAAAGTTGCAAAATATGAGTTTCTAGAAGATTTTTGTATGAAATAGCTTTAGAATATAAATTAGAAGTCCTTAAATAGCAATTTTCCCAAATTATAAGTTTTGGACAAAAATGGACATGTGTTAGTAATTTGTAAATTTTTAAAGAGAAGGGCATTTTAGTCATTTACCAATTAAATGATTAAAATGGGAAAAAGATGATAAAAAATTCATTCATCTTCTTCCTTGTGCCAAAAATTGTGAGACTCCATAGCTAGGGTTCTTCAAATTTTTGAAGTTTGCAAGTAAGTCATCCTAGCCCCGTTTTTAATATTCTTCGTATTTTTGGAGTCCTCGTATTATGAATTAGCTATTTTTAGCTATAAGATGAGCTAAGAAGCATGTTCAAAAATCTATCCATGTGTATCATGTATGTAAAATGATATTTTATGGAAGTTTATGAGAGTTTGATGTTAGATAAACATCTTTTCCTTAGTGAATTTCATGAAAAATGATAGTATGGACTAATTTGTAATAGTTATGAAATTGGTCATACCTACTAGAAATAGTGAGAATTGATGATTATTATAGTAGAGAAAATGAATCAGCTAAGCATGATGTTTAAGAAAGTTGAGTGAGAATCATTTTACGAGCCTAGGGGCAAAAGTGCAAATAAGAGAAAGTTTAGGGGCAAAATAGTAATTTTGCCAAAGTATGAGTTAAGAGTCAATTTAGTCAATGTGAGTATTAAATGATCTCATTATTATTATTATAGATCAAGAAAAACGAAGCCCGGATCGAAACTGAGGCAAGAACAAAGTCGAGGACTAAATTGCATATCTACATACATTTTGTATATTGAGGTAAGTTTGTATGATTTCTAAGCTTTATGATTATTATCATTGAATTGCTTAGTATAATGTACATTATTACCATAGAAATGCTTATTGCTATGTTGAATAAAGAAATCAATGAGATTTAGCATTAGAAAGTCCCGATTGAAGTTGAATTACTTAGGATACTCAATCTACCACACGAGATAAGAAAGTTCGTATAAGACCAAGCCAAGGCATGGCATCGGCAATCAAGCAAGTCATCATGTAAGTCCAAGACAAGTCTTGGCATTGAAGAGTTATTATGAGATGAAGACCCATGTAAGCCCAAGCCAAGGCATGGCATTGGTGAGTCTCCAAGCAAAGATGTCATGTAAGTCCAAGACAAGTCTTGGCATTGAAAAGCTATCATGAGGTAGAGATTCCATGTAAGTCCAAGCCAAGGCATGGCATTGGTGAGTAACAAGAAAGATTTCATGTAAGTCCAAGCCAAGGCTCGGCATTGACAAGTTCATGAGTAAAGATACCAAGTAAGACCATGTCAAGACATGGCAATGGTAAGTTCCCAAGGGAACACACAAGGAAGACTTTGAGTAAGTCCATGTCAAAACATGGCATCAATACCAAGATGAGAGATCCCAAGTAAGACCATATCGAGGATATGGCTTTGGCATCGAATTATGTGGGATGAGATTCAGTATCTTCGGTTATTCGCAGAAATTCATCGGGCAAATGAGTAAAGTTAAAATGATAACAAGAAAGACAAGTAAGAAAAGCTATTATCAAGTTAGAAATGAGTATTACTCATATTATGAATGATGAACTAGAGATTATAATTATTATTGTAGAGTATCTTTGATCTATGTGATCAAGTGATACAGTACCTTGTTTTACCTCACGAGTATGAGACTAGTAAGTATCATGAGATATGGAAGAATCTGTATGAGTAAGTAAGCTTAAATAGTCGAAATTTATGATACCATTGTTTATGTTAAATGGTTATATTGAGCAAGTATGTTGCTACGTGCTTTATATGCAAACTTACTAAGCTAAATGCTTATGTCCTTTATTCTTTCTTTCCATGTAGTCCCGCTTAAGCTAATCTCGTGGATCATAAATCACGAGAGCTCGGAGCACACTATCAATCGCTATTTTGGTATAGCCAAGTTGTTTATATTAAGTATGGCATGTATAGGAAACATTTCATTTTGAGTTATGTTTTAAAACTAGCCAAAGTGTTGGCTATCAAGCTTAGTATTCTTTTTGTATATGGCCAAAGAGATGAGTCATGAATGATTAAGTATGTATGTTTTAATCTATCAATGAAGTATGCATCCTTGTTTATGATAGATGTAATACTTGAGTTCTTTGAATTGAGCATGAGTTTGGTCTTGATTTCGTGGTGGCAATTGGCTTGGTAAATAGCCTCTAAGTACCCACACGGATGGACACACCAAGCGTGTGTTCAGGGCGTGCACCCCGCACCTTTGTATCTTAAGTCGAGACTAGACCACGGACCACCACACTGCAGGCGTGTGTTTAGACTCTAGGCCGTGTTAAGGTAGTCAGTGTGCACCATGGGTGGTAAGCACGGGTGTGTACCTTGGCCGTGGGGCATTGGCAGAATGTTGGGGTTTTAGACACGGTTTGGGGCCACGAGCGTGTTCAGGCCGTGTGTGAATTGCCAGTATCCATCACGGGTGAAAGACACGGGCATGTTTTAGGGGTGCACGGGCATGTCCCAAGTCACACGGACATGTGACCCCTGTTTGGAGAGAAAGTTTCTAGATGAGTTCCGAAAGTTTCAGGACGTAAGGCTGAGGCCTCGTAGGCCCATGAAATGCCTGATTTGATTAAGAAAGAGAAGTTTTTAATTCGGAATGAAATTTTATAGTCCGTAAGTACATGATTAAGTGAGTTCAAGCATGGTAATGTCTCATATCCAGTCTTAGTCTCGGACTCGGGTATGGAGTGTTACATTTAGTGGTATCAGAGCTACGGTTTAGTCAGTTCTAGGACTAACATAGCACGATCACGAGTCTAGCTATACATTCCATACGTAAGAATGTTTTTATATGATAGTGTGACGACTCCTGACGACTTAAATTATATTTATACATTTAGTAAATGGATCTCGATAGAGCTGTGGCGGATGACGTAGAAAGTAACGTGCGGCTCATCAATTTGGAGGGATGTCTGCGAACACGAATGAGAATAGACCCACTACGGTGAGTCAAGAAGGAGGAGAAGAGGCTAGAGAAGCCTTCCTCCATATGATGAATATATGGTATACGGAGTTCGTTCGTACGAACCCGAATGCGTAACCCCCTCCACCCCCACCTATTCCTCAACCTATCCCAGTAGCCCCTCAAGTAGTAGAGGTGGTAAGAGGAGAGAAGCCTCCAGTCGATAGAATCAGGAAACATGGGGCAGAAGAATTCCGGTCTAGAAAAGATGATGATCCAGAAAAAGCTGAATTCTGGTTAGAAAATACCCTCAGGGTATTTAATGAGTTTTCATGCACACCTGATGAATGCCTGAAGTGTGTAGTCTCTCTTTTAAGAGATTCTGCTTACCAATGGTGGAACACCCTTGTGTCGGTGGTACCGAGGGAAAAAATCACATGGGAAATTTTCCAAGAAGAGTTCATGAAAAAGTATATCAGTCAAAGGTTCGTGGACCAGAAAAGAAAGAAATTTCTAGAGTTAAAGCAAGGCAAGATGTCTGTGACTGATTATGAGCGTGAGTTTGTACGGCTCAGCAAATACACTCGAGAATGTGTGTCCACCTCGGCCATCATGAGTAAGAGATTTGAAGATGGGCTAAATGAGGACATCAAATTGTTTGTTGCTGTCCTAGAACTAAAGGAATTCATTGTGCTAGTAGAGAGGGCTTGTAAAGCCGAAGAACTAGTAAACGAGAACAGAAAATCTGAAGTAGAGTCTCGTGACTCTAAAGAGAGACAGTGGAATAAGTCATTCCAATCCTCATCCAAGAAGTCAAGAGATTTCTCCCCCCGATCGGTTACTTCCACTGGGTTTTCAAGGAAGGACAAGAGTAAGTAGTATTCGGGGAGTAAGGCCTGAGCGACCTCGGTTGCTAGTGTGGGGAACATCCGATCGGATAGACCGAATGCCCTGAGTGTGGCGAGACGTCATCTTGGAGAATGTCGAGAACATGAAAATACATGTTTCAGATGTGGTTCCCAGGACCACTACATAAAAGATTGTCCAGAGACAATGAAAGAAGATAGAGCTTAGAACCCGAGATCTGGGAGTGTGGTTAGAGGAAGACCGCAGAGGAACCCAGGAAGTGGGGCAAGCGGGAGAGGTAACCCTAGAGAGCAGGCTGCGAGACTCGAGGGTAGGGCACCTGCGAGGACTTATGCCATTTGCGCTCGCGAAGAGGCATCTTCTCCTGATGTTATTACGGGTACCTTTTCTCTTTATGATATCAAAGTTATTACTTTAATAGATCTCGGATCCACACACTCTTACATTTGTATGAAACTAGTATCCAGTATGAATATGCCTATAGATTCTACAGAATTTACGATTAAGGTGTCTAATCCTTTAGGCAAGAGTGTGTTAGTTGATGAGGTATGTAAGGATTGTCCATTAATGATTAGAGGTCATTATTTTAAAGCAAATCTTATGTTGCTACCATTTGATGAGTTTGACATCATTCTTGGTATGGACTGGTTGACCACTCATGATGTAATAGTTAACTGTGGGAAAAAATATATTGAGATGAGATGTGAGAATGGGGATACTCTCCATATAGAATCAGATGAGTAAAGTAAATCTCCGGCAATGATTTTTCACATGACGGCACAGAGATACGTAAGAAAGGGGTATGAGGCATATTTGGCCTTTGTGATGAATGATAAAGAAAAAAAGTTAAAGACTGAGTCAGTATCAATAGTATGTGAGTATGTGGATGTTTTTCCCGAAGAATTACCAGGACTACCACCAGTTAGAGAAGTTGAGTTCAACATTGAGCTAGCTACCGATACGGTACCAATATCTATTACTCCTTACAGAATGGCTCCAACGGAGTTGAGAGAGTTAAAGTCACAATTGCAAGAGTTGACAGATAAAGGTTTTGTGAGATCGAGTTGTTCTCCATGGGGTGCTCCGATTTTATTTGTGGAAAAGAAAGATGGCACCATGAGATTGTGCATAGATTACCGTCAACTTAATAAAGTGACAGTAAAGAACAAGTACCCATTGCCAAGGATCGATGATTTATTCGATCAATTGAAGGGAGCCATTATGTTCTCTAAGATAGACTGGAGATCGGGGTACTACCAGCTAAGAGTAAAGGAATCAGATGTGTCCAAGACAGCTTTTCGAACAAGGTATAGGCATTATGAATTTTTAGTCATGCCCTTTGGTTTGACCAATGCTCCTGCGGTATTCATGGGCTTAATGAACCGCATTTTTAGACCATACCTCGACAAGTTTGTAGTCGTTTTCATTGACGACATCTTGATTTATTCCCGAGATGACAATGAGCATCTTTGAGCACCTACAGACGCTTTTCTGAGACTCTTGAGAAAATCAATTATATGCCAAGTTCAATAAAAGTGAATTTTGGCTCAAAGAAGTAGGAATTCAGGACATATTGTCTCGGAGATGGAGTCGAGTAGATCCAAGTAAGATTTCAGCCATAATGAAGCTGGAATCCACCGAGAAATGTCTCACGAGGTTAGGAGTTTCCTAGGCCTAGTGGCTATTATAGGCGATTCGTCAAGGGGTTTTCTATGATTGCAACCACGATGACTAAATTGTTCTGAGAAAAATGTGAAGTTTGAGTGGATGAGAAAGATGCCAACAAAGTTTCGAGAGACTAAAAGCGATGTTTAAAGAAGATCCAGTTTTAGTACAACCTGAGACAGGGAAAGAATTTGTGATTTACAGCGATGCATCCTTAAATGGATTAGGCCGTGTACTTATGCAAGAAGGCAAAGTGATTGCTTATGCCTCAAGACAGTTGAAGCCACATGAGAAGAATTATCCGACCCACGATCTAGAGTTGGCTGCCATAGTCTTCGCATTGAAGATTTGGAGACACCACCTATATGGTGAGATATGTCGGATATTCACCGATCACAAAAGTTTGAAGTATTTGATGACGCAGAAAGAGTTGAACTTAAGGCAGCGGAGATGGTTAGAGTTGATAAAAGACTATGAATTTGTCATTGACTACCATTCCGGGAAGGTGAATGTGGTCGCTGACGCTTCGAGCAGAAAGTCCCTATTTGCATTAAGGGCAATGAATTCACGGATGACTTTATCCAACGATGGTTCTATTCTAGCTGAGTTGAAAGCTAGACCAGTATTCCTCCAAGAGATTTTTGAGGCTCAGAAAGAAGATAGTGAATGGCAAGTCAAGAGAGCTAAGTGCGAGATAGATGTTGAGTCTGATTTCCGGATTAGTCCCAATGGAAGTCTGATGTTCAAAGATAGAATTTGTGTACCAAAAAAGGACGAGCTTATTCAGAGAATTTTGCATGAAGCACATAACGGATGTTTATCTGTACATCCGGGTAGTACCAAAATTTTTAATGACTTAAAGTAACAGTATTGGTGGCGGGAATGAAGAAAGATATTTGAGTTTGTTTCAAATGCTTGATTTGTCGCAAGTAAAGGTTTGAACACCAAGTACCTTCGGGTTTGCTTCAACCCATTTTGGTTCCAGTGGAAATGGGACCGTATTACTATGGATTTTTAACTGGGTCTACCATTATCTCCGAGCAAGAAAGATGTTTGTATGGGTTATAGTTGATAGACTCACAAAGTTAGCTCATTTTATACCATGCGAGTTGATTACTCACTAGACAAGTTGGCAAACTTATGCGTTTGAGAAATAGTAAGGCTTCACGGTGTTAGTTGTCAATCATCTCGGATAGAGATCCGAGGTTTACATCGAGATCTTGGAAGAAGTTACAAGAGGCCTTGGGTACAAAGTTGAACTTTAGTACCGCTTTTCATCCTCAAACCGACGGTCGATCGGAGAGGTTAATTCAAGTACTCGAGGATATGCTCGGATGTTGTATTCTCAAATTACGAGGCGGTTGGGAAAAGTTTCTCCCATTGGTAGAATTTGCCTACAATAATAGTTTTCGATCGAGTTTAAAGATGGCGCCTTATGAGGCTCTATATGGGCGTAAGTGCGAACGCCTTTATTTTGGGTGAACTAAAGAAAACCAAATTCACGGGGTTGATTTGGTTAGAGAAGCTGAAGAGAAAGTGAAAGTGAAACGAGAATGTTTAAAAGCTGCATCAGATAGACAGAAGTCCTATTCGGACTTAAAGAGAAAAGAGATAGAGTATCAATTCAGAGATAAAGTTTTCTTGAAAGTGTCACCATGGAGAAAAGTTCTCATATTTGGCCGGAAAGGCAAGTTGAGTCCACATTTTATTAGACCGTATGAGATTACCGAGAAAGTTGGGCCGGTAGCTTATCAATTGGCTTTGCCAATAAAGTTAGAAAGGATTCACGATGTATTTCACGTGTCCATGTTGCGACGGTACTGATCAGATCCTTCACATGTAGTTACCCCGTCAGAGATAGAGATTCATCCCGACATGACTAATGGTGAAGAGCCAATTAAGGTTTTAGCTCGGGAAGTCAAGCAGCTAAGGAATAAAAGTATTGCCCCGGTAAAAGTATTGTGGCAAAGACATGGAATAGAAAAAGCTACGTGGGAACCAGAAGAGAGCATGAGAGACCAGTACCCAAACCTGTTTGCTGGTAAGATTTTCGTGGACGAAAATTCCTAAGAGGGGGAGAATTGTAACATCCTGATTCAGGGTCTAGTCAGAATAGTGGTGCGAGACCACAAATCTGAGTTAGTAAATTGAGTTCTTAAGGTTTATGACCTGTTTGCATGATATTATTAAAGTTCCATGTAGAAATTTTGTGAAATTGACATGGAATGATTAAATAGGACTAAATTGCAAAAGTTGCAAAATATGAGTTTCTAGAAGCTTTTTGTATGAAATAGCTTTAGAATATAAATTAGAAGTCCTTAAATAGCAATTTTCCCAAATTATAAGTTTTGGACAAAAATGGACATGTGCTAGTAATTTATAAATTTTTAAAGAGAAGGGCATTTTAGTCATTTACCAATTAAATGATTAAAATGGGAAAAAGATGATACAAATTTCATTAATCTTCTTCCTTGTGCCGAAAATTGGGAGACTCCATAGCTAGGGTTCTTCAAATTTTTGAAGCTTGCAAGTAAGTCATCCTAGCCTCGTTTTTAATATTCTTCGTATTTTTGGAGTCCTCGTATTATGAATTAGCTATTTTTAGCCATAAGATGAGCAAAAAAGCATGTTAAAAAATCTACCCATGTGTATCATGCATGTAAAATTATATTTTATGGAAGTTTATGAGAGTTTGATGTTAGATAAACATCTTTTCCTTAGTGAATTTCATGAAAAATGATAGTATGGACTAATTTGTAATAGTTATGAAATTGGTCATACCTACTAGAAATAGTGAGAATTGATGATTGTTATAGAAGAGAAAATGAATCAGCTAAGCATGATGTCTAAGAAAGTTGAGTGAGAATCATTTTACGAGCCTAGGGGCAAAAGTGCAAATAAGAGAAAGTTTAGGGGCAAAAGAGTAATTTTGCCAAAGTATGAGTTAAGAGTCAATTTAGTCAATGTGAGTATTAAATGATCTAATTATTATTATTATATATCAAGAAAAACGAAGCCCGGATCGAAATCGAGGCAAGAACAAAGTCGAGGACTAAATTGCATATGTACATACATTTTGTATATTGAGGTAAGTTTGTATGATTTATAAGCTTTATGATTATTATCATTGAATTGCTTAGTATAATGAACATTATCACCATAGGAATGCTTATTGCTATGTTAAATAAAGAAATCAATGAGATTCAGCATGAGAAAGTCCCGATTGAAGTTGAATTACTTAGGATACTCGATCTACCACACGAGATAAGAAAGTCTGTATAAGACCAAGCCAAGGCATGGTATCGGCAATCAAGCAAGTCATCATGTAAGTCCAAGACAGGTCTTGGTATTGAAGAGTTATGATGAGATGAAGACCCATGTAAGCCCAAGCCAAGGCATGGCATTGGTGAGTCTCCAAGCAAAGATGTCATGTAAGTCCAACACAAGTCTTGGCATTGAAAAGCTATCATGATGTAGAGATTCCATGTAAGTCGAAGCCAAGGCATGTCAATGGTGAGTAACAAGAAAGATTTCATGTAAGTCCAAGCCAAGGCTCGGTATTGACCAGTTCATGAGTAAAGATACCAAGTAAGACCATGTCAAGACATGGCAATGGTAAGTTCCCAAGGGAACACACAAGGAAGACTTTGAGTAAGTCCATGTCAAGACATGGCATCAATACCAAGATGAGAGATCCCATGTAAGACCATATCGAGGATATGGCTTTGGCATCGAATTATGTGGGATGAGATTCAATATCTTCGGTTATTCGCAGAAATTCATCGGGCAAATGAGTAAAGTTAAAATGATAACAAGAAAGACAAGTAAGAAAAGCTATTATCAAGTTAGAAATGAGTATTACTCATATTATGAATGATGAACTAGAGATTATAATTACTATTGTAGAGTATCTTCGATCTATGTGATCAAGTGATACAGTACCTTATTTACCTCACGAGTATGAGACTAGTAAGTATCATGAGATATGTAAGAATCAGTATGAGTAAGTAAGCTTAAATAGCTGAAATTTATGATACCATTGTTTATGTTAAATGGTTATATTGAGCAAGTATGTTGCTACGTGCGTTATATGCAAACTTACTAAGCTAAATGCTTACGTCCTTTATTTTTTCTTTCCATGTAGTCCCGCCAAGCTAATCTCGTGGATCATAAATCACTTGGAGCTCGGAGCACACTATCAATCACTATTTTGGTATAGCCAAGTTGTTTATATTAAGTATGGCATGTATAGGAAACATTTCATTTTGAGTTATGTTTTAAAACTAGCCAAAGTGTTGGCTATCAAGCTTAGTATTCTTTTTTTATATGGCCAAAGAGATGAGTCATGAATGATTAAGTATGTATGTTTTAATCTATCAATGAAGTATGCATCCTTGTTCATGATAGATGTAATACTTGAGTTGCTGAATTGAGCATGAGTTTGGTCTTGATTTCAGGGTGGCAATTGGCTTGGTAAATAGCCTCTAAGTGCCCACACGGATGGACACACGTGCGTGTGTCTAGGCTGTGTGCACCCTACACCTTTGTATCTTAAGTCAGATTAGACCACAGACCAGTCACACGGGCGTGTGTTTAGACTCTAGGCCATGTTAAGGTAGTCAGTGTGCACCACGGGTGGTAAGCACGGGCGTGTACCTTGGCCGTGGGGCATTGGCAGAATGTTGGGGTTTTAGACACAGTTTGGGGCCACGGGCATGTCCAGGCCTTGTGTGAATTGCCAGTGTCCACCACGGGTGAAAGACACGGGCATGTTTTAGGGGTGTACGGGCGTGTCCCAAGTCATACGGACGTGTGACCCCTGTTTGGAGAGAAAGTTTCCAGATGAGTTTCGAAAGTTTCGGGATGTAAGTCTGAGGCCTCGTAGGCCCATGAAATGTCTGATTTGACTAAGAAAGAGAAGTTTTTAATTCAGAATGAAATTTTATAGTCCGTAAGTACATGATTAAGTGAGTTCAAGCATGGTAATGTCCCGTATCCAGTCTTAGTCTCGGACTCGAGTATGGGGTGTTACAAGTAATCCCCAGCCATAGAGGATTTGGAGCTGCGAGTGACTCGGAGGTGGCCACACGTCTGATATGCTTTAAAGTTAAATTTAGCGACTTTATTCTATTTTATTTTAATTTATTGGGTTAATAATTTTGTAATAAGGCCAATGGGATTTTTAACTTTTATATAGTGTTTCTTTTAATTACAACCTGCTAGTCTATTAAACATGGGTTTTTTTAAAGAATAACTACTATTTTCAAAGTATCACGTTTTCGCAACTGTTTGAACCAAACTTCCACAACAAACAGGGTTTTAAAAATAATAATATTTTGCAAGAGAATGACTCTGAGTAAATCTTGTTTTGATTTTAAGCAACTGAGACTGGGGTTTTTAATTGATAGAAAGCTTTAAATTGTAGAAGGGCTTTCAAAGAACACATAGTTTTCAAACAAACTTTGATGTGACACGTTAGATCCGATCATAACGTCTAGGCCGGGTTTAGGTTGTTGTATTCAGTGGTATCAGAGCCAGGTTGCAAAACTCGACTGTGGAATGGGTTTTGAAAATTTTTCCTAGTCTGTTTAAATTTTGGTTTGGAACGTAATGATGTTACTAAAAGTGTGGCACACCGAGTCTCCGGCACCAAATTCGTAAGTTCCCTGACACTGTACTCTTTTATATACTGAAATGACTGTACTGAGAAATTACTAGGGATAGTAGTAGCATACTGAAACTCCTTAGTTAGAGAAACTGAGATTATAGGAGACTGGAAACTGTAGTAAATTCGATTTGCGAGAACAACCCTAATTAATGCTTTTCATAAAATATATGTTAGTAATTATGAGAACTATAAGCTGATTCATAAAACTCTTTAATCAGATAAATACGCTACATCGATATGAGCACAAGAGGTCGCGGAAGGGGTACACGTGGCCGTGGCAGAGGCCGAGGTGCTAGGGCTGGGTCCTCAGCATCAGGACATATGCCTGATAGGGAAGTGCTGGCCTCACCAGTGACTGACCGAGCCGGTGGGGATGATGCCCTGCCCCAAGCGATGTTACGAGTTCTTGAAATGGCTGCTGGAGCGAGTACTGGGTCAGTGGGCTGAGGGTCAATTTCTGAACGACTCCGGTCGAATGGGGCGGAAATTTTCAGGGGCATCTCTGGTGTAGCCCCGAATGTAGCAGAATATTGGTTGGAGGCTGTCGAGCGAATAATGGATGATCTCACGGTGGAGCAAAAACTGAAAGGAGCAGTGTGTTTACTGCGAGATGAGGCATACCAATGGTGGCTTACCGTGAGGGAAGGCACGTAGGCCGACCGTGTGACATGGGACTTCTTTAAGACGACCTTCCAAGGAAAATATGTTGGGGCGAGTTATGTGGATGCCCGAAGGAAGGAATTCTTGAGTCTGATCCAGGGAAATAAGTCTGTGGCAGAGTATGAGGCAGAGTTTCTGCAGTTGAGCCGGTATGCTCAGGGCATAGTCGCGACTGAGTATGAGCGCTGCGCGTTTTGAGGATGGTCTCCAGGATGAGTTGCGGGTACTGATAGCCCCGCAGAGGGAAAGAGACTTTGCTGCCCTGGTTGAGAAGGCAAAGATTGCCGAGGATGTGAAACGCTCAAAGCGTCAAAATCATGAGCAGGATAGGGGTAGAAGTAAGAGGAATTTTGGGCCCTCAAGTTCTTCTAGTGGGCCTAAGAAGAGGCCTAGGTTTGATGGGCGGCCCCCAGTGGGGTTCTGTTATGGCTATCGACCATGACTTGCGGCGCTGATTGTGGGAGATCTTATCAGGGAGAGTGCTGGAAAAGATCAGGGGCATGCTTCAGATTCGGGTCTAGGGATCACCAGGTTAGAGACTGCCCTCAGAGGCCTATTCAGATGCAAGCTGCAGGTTGGGGTTATGTTCAGCTAGGGAGAGGTGGTCAGCAGCCACCAAGAGGCCGTGGTCCAGCCAGAGGGGGAAATGGTTTGGGACAAGGTCGTGGAGCACCGGGAAGAGGTACTGGGAACACGGAGGTGAGGCAGCCAACGTTGGTCTATGCTGCTCGGCGCCGAGAGGATGGCGATGCTCCTGATGTCATAACTGGTACGTTCTTCATTTATAATGTACCGTATACTGCTTTAATTGATATTGGGTCTACACACTCGTATGTTGCATGTACTGTGTCTGGGTCATTGGGTATACAGTTCGAAATTACTGATAGGGAAATGTCGATGATTAGTCCACTGGGACAGTCGGTTAGAGTGAATAACCTATTTATAGATGTGCCCCTAGAGGTCCAAGGGGTTATCTTTCCGGCGGATTTGATGGAACTGGCATTTGGCGAATTTGATCTCATTTTGGGCATGGATTGGTTAGTGAAGCACCGTGCGAATTTGGATTGCGTTGCTAAGCGTATGGTACTGAATTCTTCAGAGGATGAGGAGGTGATTGTGATAGGGGAGCAGAGAGATTATTTATCTAATGTAATCTCAGCACTAAAGGCCGAGAAACTGATTCGCAAGGGTTGCGAGACATTCTTAGCTTATGTCAGCATTTTTGAATCCGTGAGTTCATCTGTTGAGAATGTCAGAACTGTAAAAGAGTTTCTAGATGTATTTCCTGAAGAACTTTCGGGGTTGCCTCCAAATTGTGAGGTCGAATTCGGCATTGAGCTTCTACCTGGAATGACTCCGGTGTCCATCGCCCCTTATAGGATGGCGCCGAAAGAGTTGGTAGAGTTAAAGGCTCAGATCCAAGAGCTGCTGGACCGAGGATTCATCCGACCGAGTGTTTCTCCTTGGGGAGCACCAGTATTATTCGTGAAGAAGAAGGATGGATCAATGCGCATGTGTATTGATTATCGTCAATTGAATAAGCTGACGATTAAGAACAAGTACCCTTTACCAAGGATAGACAATCAGTTTGACCAGCTGCGAGGGGCTTCGGTTTTCGCCAAGATAGATCTCAGATCGGGGTATCATCAGCTAAGGGTTAAGGAGGCAGGTGTGTACAAGACTGCATTCCAGACTCGTTATGGACATTATGAGTTTCTGGTCATGCCATTCGGGTTAACGAATGCACCAGCTGCTTTCATGGATATGATGAACCGGGTCTTCCAACCCTATTTGGACCGGTTCGTGGTGGTGTTTATAGATGATATTCTGGTGTATTCGAGAGCCAAGGAGGAGCATGATTCACATCTCCGAATTGTTCTGCAAATACTGAGAGAAAAGCAGCTTTATGCCAAGTTTAGTAAGTGCGAGTTTTGGCTGCGAAATGTGACATTTTTGTGTCATGTAGTGTCTACCGAGGGGATTAGGGTTGACCCTCAGGAAATTGAGGCCGTATTAGACTGGAAGCCACCAAAGACTGTGTCCGAGATTCGAAGTTTTCTGGGTCTGGCTGGGTATTATAGAAGGTTCGTAGAGGGGTTCTCACTGATTGCTGCACCCCTAACTAAGTTACTGCGTAAAGGAGTACCGTTTGATTGGACTGATAAACAGCAGGAGAGTTTTGAGAAACTAAAGAAGATTCTGATTGAAGCCCCGGTATTAATACAGCCAGAGGCTGGAAAGGAATTCATTGTCTCCTGTGATGCATCGCACACGGGTTTGGGTTGTGTGCTGATGCAGGAGGGTAAGGTGGTGGCTTATGCGTCTCGTCAGCTTAGGCCGCACGAGGTGAATTGCCCCACTCATGACTTGGAATTAGCTGCGGTGGTATTCGCACTAAAGAGTTGGAGACATTACTTGTACGGGGAGAAGTCGGTCGTTTATACCGACCATAAAAGTCTCAAGTACCTCCTTACTCAGAAGGAGTTGAACTTTAGGCAACGTAGATAGATAGAGTTGCTTAAGGATTCTGATTGCTCGATTGAGTACCATCTGGGAAAAGCTAACGTAGTGGCAGATGCACAGAGCCGTAAGGTTGTATCTGATCTAAGAGCAATGTTTGCTCGTCTCAGCCTGTTTGAGGATGGTAGTCTGTTAGCTAAGCTTCTGGTGAAATCGACTTGGATTGATCAAATTAAGGAGAAGCAGTTGCTGGATGAATCGTTGATTCCTCATTTCCGACTTGTGAAGAAGGGAGAGACTGTGGATTTTGGGCTGAATAGTGAAGGAGTATTATGCTTCCGTGGGAGAATTTGTGTACCGAGGGATTCTGAGTTAAGGCAGTCTATACTGTGGGAGGCGCATAATAGTCCATACGCTATGCATCCTAGTGGGAACAAGTTATATCGAGACCTGCGTGAGCTGTATTGGTGGCCAGGGCTTAAGCGTGAGGTTACCAATTTTGTAGGTAAGTGTCTGACATGCCAGCAAGTGAAGGGTGAGCATCAACTACCTTCTGGACTACTACAACCTGTTAAAATTCCACTCTGGAAGTGGGAGAGGGTAACCATGGATTTTGTTAGTGGGCTTCCTCTGACGCCTACTAAGAAAGATTCGGTATGGGTAATTTTTGATTGGCTGACTAAGTCCGCCCACTTTATACCGGTTCACAGTGATTTCTCATTGCAGAAGTTGGCCAAGTTGTATGTGGCTGAGATTTTGAGGTTACATGGGGTACCAGTGTCTATCATCTCAGACAGGGACCCCAGATTCACATCGCGGTTATGGAGAGTGTTACACGAAGCTTTGGGTACAAGGTTAGATTTTAGCACGGCATTTCATCCTCAGACTGATGGTCAGTCGGAGAGGGTGATACAGATTTTGGAAGACATGCTAAGAAGCTATGTGATTGATTTCAAAGGCAGTTGGGAAGACTATTTGCCATTAGCAGAATTCGCTTATAACAACAGCTATCAATCCAGTATTCGGATGGCAGCGTACGAGGTGTTATATGGTCGTAGGTGTTGTACCTCTACTTGTTGGACAGAATTGGGTGAGCGGTGAATGTTGGGACCAGAGCTAGTTTCTAAAATCGAGGAAAAAGTAAAGCTGATACGGGATCGGTTAAAAGAAGCATCTGATAGGCAGAAGTCGTATGCTGATTTAAAGCGTAAAGAGATTGAGTACGCAGTAGGAGATTATGTCTTCCTAAAGGTCTCACCATGGAAGAAGATTCTGAGATTTGGGCGAAAAGGCAAGCTGAGCCCTAGATTCATCGGACCTTATCGGATATTAAAACGTGTGGGACAGGTCGCCTATCAGCTGGAGCTACCTCCTGAGTTAAATCGTATACATGATGTGTTTCATGTCTCTTTGTTGAGACAATACAGTTCTGATCCCTCTCATATAGTGCCGGTGGAGGAGATCGAGGTTAGACCTGATCTGACCTTTGAGGAAGAACCGGTGCAAGTACTGGATCGTGATGTTAAGGTGCTGAGGAGGAAATCTGTTCCGTTAATCAAGGTGCTGTGGCGTAATCACGGTTCAGAGGAAGCCACGTGGGAGCCTGAGGAGGCGATGCGACAGCAATACCCTCATCTCTTCTGATCAGGTAAATTTCGAAGCCGAAATTTCTTTAAGGGGGTAGACTTGTAATGCCCCAAAAATTAGGGGTTGGTAATTTTTGCTTAATTTCATGTTTTGCTTGAACGGCTAGCTAGTTGAGTGTATTTAAGGGTTCTAGGAAGGCCTGGGTTCGAATTTGAGCTTTGGAAAAAAAATAGTTTTTGGCCCTTAAGAGGATAGGGCTATTAGCAGTAGGACTTAAGTATATTTATGTGAGCTTTGTGACGCAAAGAGCCTGTTGGGACTTAGTGGTGTGGCGTCAATGGGATAACAAGGAAGAGTGGGGTTCGAATCCCACGAATTGCAATTG
The DNA here is from genome assembly GCA_025698515.1 of Gossypium sturtianum. Classification (NCBI taxonomy): domain Eukaryota; kingdom Viridiplantae; phylum Streptophyta; class Magnoliopsida; order Malvales; family Malvaceae; genus Gossypium; species Gossypium sturtianum. Next base: position 59,749,881 of record CM046946.1, read on the forward strand.
GAGACTTTTATTTTGTGGCTTGAGAGTGGAAGAAGTAGAGTTTGGATCAAACTCTACAAGGGAAGTTGGAGACTTGGTCAAAAGTTTCAAATGGATGGATGGGAGCTATTCTAGGAGACTTTGGTGGAGAAAATCAAGGAAGTGATGTGTGTGGGAGTGTTGGCCGAAGTTGGGAGTGTGGCTAAGTAAGAAATTCGGCTAGAGGGGTGGCATTTGGGAGCATTTTCGGCAGCCTTGAGTGTTAGTAGAAACCGAAACCCTTTTTGCTTTTGGGAGTTCTCTTTTTGTTCTTTTTGGGTTTTCTTCTCTGAAGCATTTCGTGCACTTTTCTTTACCTTTCGTGCATTTTTCTTTTCTTCTTCTCATCTTGCTAATAGCCTTTCTTAAACTTTTGTCACTCGTTTTAGCTATCTCTGGGTTGGCTGAATCTTACTCTTCTTCCCATTTCTCTTCACACTTCATTCGATTTCTTTTCTTTTTCTCTTGGTCGTATAGTTACACTTCTCCCTTTTCGATTTCTCCTTTAGTCGAATATCAATTCTTCTAAAAGCTTTGGTTCTCCTTCTGCAGGCCGAATCTTGTAAGCCTAAGCTACATACTTTCTTCATCCTGAATCTTCTTGTTCTTGGTGGTTGGGGCCGAATCCTGTTGTTCAACAACTGACGATTATCATCGTTCATTGGTGTTGGTAAGGGTGGAGTAATTCAAATGCTTTCTTAATTCATTGCTAGTTAGTATTCTTGTGACTTCATGAGTAAACTTCGGTCTTCCTCTTTTCTCGGTGGGGGCCGAATGTTGGGATGGTTGCTAACTCTCTCTTGTTCATCAAATATTGCTAGGGACCCGTTTTCATTAGCCAAGGAATAGGGTCGATTACCGTTGCACTGTAGGGGATCGCGTCTCATGGTAAGTAAAGCTAGTTGAGTAGGGTATTTCAATATTATGAATCTCTAAGGGCGTTGAGACTAGCTAATGATCATTTTAATCATAGGTGCCTCGGGAAGTGTCTCAAACCACAAACCAAAGCAGGTGTGTAATCGTACAGCTATTACCATACTGTTCAAACACAGAATATTGTTGTTCTCATTCTGTGCCACTGTATACCGATAAAAGCCGAAAAATCAATAAGCCGAGACTTCGACATCCGAGATCACTCAAACGTGTGAGCGCTCGTAGAGATAAACCGAGCCTAAATTGTTGGTGATAGACCGTTGGGAGTGCCATGAACTTTCTCGTGGGCTTAGGCCGTAATGGGCCTTGTTGGGCCGAAGTGGGCCTAGTGGGCAAAAAGGGGCTAATGGGCCCACAGGGGAAAAATACATGGTAAGTGCCGGATAATAGATGCGACTGCGAGGTTCGCCGAACCGTGACTGAAAATGGGCTGAATGGGCCACACGAGCGTATGGGCCCGCTTGGGCTGAAATTGGGCTTTAGGCCCAGTTGCACCGTTTTGACCAGAAAGGGAACTTGTGTCGCTCGAGGTGACAGTAGGCCTCTGGAAAAGCCGTTAGATGAATAAAATTACCGAAATACCCTCGATGGGTAAATTATTGAAAAACCCTCAATGGGTGAAAATTACTGAACTACCCTCGATTGGTAAAATTACTGGAATACCCCTGCTGGGTGAATTACTGATTTAACCCCAACTGACCAAATGACCGTTATACCCTTAGTGGTAGTATCATCGATGTATGAGTATTAATTGTATGATTGATTTTGATTGTGATGCACTACATACATGAGCTAATTATGACATGACATACTAAGCTTGTTAAGCTCACCCACTCCCTTCTTAAACCATTGCGATTAGTAGTGTGCCGATGTGAATCCAAGGGGTGATCAAAGCAAGTCCATTCTCGTTATTTCGCAAGTGTTATTGTTTTTTTTTATGTTTTTGTAATAAGGAAATGTGGTAGACTTTTTTCTGGTGTTTGCCATGATATTTTGGATGTTTCCATGGCTTATTGGTTCTTAGGATTTAAAGATTTGTATCGTGATTGGTTGATTATTACTCGGACTTATTCTCTTTGTTTGAAACTGTTATTGTAGTTGTTTTAATGCTTATTTGATGATGATATGATAGCATGATGTATTGGTACAAGTAGGAATGACTTATATGTTTAAAATTGTTGTATTTTTATGGTCTAAGGTAGAGGTATTGATAATCGAGTTTTAAAAATGATAACTCTATGTTTTGAGACGTGCAGGGAAGTCAGCATAGAGATTTGGTATGTAACAGCTCGTTTTTAGTTAAATTGGAACAGTGGTTTTGGGACCACAAATACGATGTCAAAATAATTATTTTATTATTATTTTAATATTTACAGCATGATAGTATGTTTGTGTGAAAGATTCGTTAAGAAATTTTATCGTTTAAGTGCTTAATTTGATAAAAAGGACCAAATCGCGTAAAGTGCAAAATTTGAGTTCTATAAGCTAAAAGATTTTAATAGCTATGAAATTAAATGTTTGAAGGGTTTATGTTGTAATTAGACCACTAATGGCATGAGTGGACAATTGTGGACATAAATTAGATGATTTATGATGTTTTTATTAAAGGTTAAAATAGTAATTTATAAAATAACTTAGTAAAAATAATACAAACATTTTCCATCGAAATTTAGGGTGAAGAAAGCCATTAAAATAGCTTTAAGCATTCGGTCACTTGCAAGCTTAATTGTAAGTTTGTTTTTGTCTCATTTTTGATGATTTTTATGTTTTTGAGATTGTTGCAACTAAATCTAGCTAGCCCAGGGACTATTTTGCAAAATAGTTAAAGGTTTAGGGTTTTCCATTGATGAATATTGATGTATTTTGATGTTTAATGGTAGAAAATGCATGCTTGTTGTTAGATAAACAACATTTGTAAAGTGATTTTTGACAAAATTGTCAATTAGGGGACAAATTGTGAAATGTGTAAATTTAGTGGTTAAATTTTGAAATAAATGAAAAATATGGACTGCTAGGGACCTAATTGAAATTCGGCTAGCATGGGTTTTGGTTGAATTGCATGAATTTGTGATTTTATGAAATAATGTCTAATTTGTAAAAATGTTGAAATGTTAGGGGTAAAAGTGTAAATTTGCCTTAATGTGTATTTTGGACTAAATTGATAATTAAATAAGCTAAATTTGATATTATTTAGATCAAGAAAGGCAAAATACGGTTTTAGATCGGGGAAAGAACAAGGTTTCGAATTAATCGACTTATTACGCTGTTATTGCATTCGAGGTAAGTTCATATATAATAAGCTTTATTATAATTGTATTATAAAAGCTTTGATATTGCATAAATTGTGAGTACGACTCTACGGACATGTTCGACGATGATTCGGCAAGTGAGAAATCCCAGTTGAACCTTAGGAATAGATTAGGATACGAATGACATGTTATTAGGGGTTATGTGATTTGGGTGTTGGTCCGTATGTCCTACCGGTGGATGAGTTATCAGGAATGTGCTGCAAATACTCGTCAGCTTGTGTGAGCAGCACCGTCATGACCGTCAGCTTGTGTGAGTAGACCCGTTGATAGCTCGAGAGTGAGCATTATATGTTATACGAGATTGAGATAGCTTCGGGTATATATGTGGCACTTAGGGTGTGAGATTCCCGAGTATCCAATAGTATTCCGAATGGTTCAACGGGTATATATGTTAAAGATGTGGTTGAGTATAAGATTGATACGAGATGGTACAGGTATGTACACGAACCGTATGAGCTTTGAATCGAAGAAAACTGTGAATTTTACATCAAATCTTATGATTGAATATGTGAAAGGTTTGTTAGCTAATATGAGTTATATGTTCATTTATTCAATTGGTTGAATTGTATATTTATTGTTATTTGAGTTTATTATTATACGAACTTACTAAGCTTTATAGCTTACTTTGTTTAATATTCCGTGTTTGATAGTGAAATCAAAGCTACTCGGATTCGAGATTGTCAGATACTTCATCACACTATCCTACTATCACTTTGGTACTTTTTAACTTAAGTATTTTAAGTATATGGCATGTATAGGAACTTTGGTCATTTTTGTTATGGATTGATAATGAATTTAGCCATTTGAATTGGCTTGTAAATGTAAATGTTTTGGTTTTGTATATAGCCATGAGATTTGGCTTAATTTGGTTGTTTTGGTTGTGTATATATATGTGTATATGGCTTTGGTTAGGTGTTTAAATATGGTTATGTTATACTTATTAATATTTGGTAACTATAGGTATTAAATGGTTAAGAATTGAATTTGGTATGCTTGTGGGATTAGGCTAAATGATGCAAAATTGGGAGTGTTCATATTGATGATTTGAGATTATGAGCTTTGGTATGAAATTGAATGGCATATTGTGGTATTGTTGTGATATGTATTGGTTGGCATTGAAATGATATAATTTATGCTTGGTTGAGAGTAGATGAATGCCTATATATGCCATGTTTTGATGCTAAAAGGATTGTTTTAGGTATGTGCAAAGTTGGGTGGAAAATTGGCTAGGTAAATAGCCTATTTATGTCCACACGGGCAAAGACACGGGCGTGTGTCTCAGCCGTGTGTGACACACGGTTATGTTACATGGCCGTGTTCCCCTGGTGTTGAATTAAAATCAAGTCAATATGCTCCACACGACCCAGCACACGGGCGTGTGATTGGCCGTGTGGCCTAAGTCAGTATACCCTACAGGTTTGGCACGGCCTAGTACACGGCCTGGCATACGGGCGTGTGTGGCCATTTTTAGGGCACACGGGCTAACCACACGGGCGTGTGTGCTAGCCGTGTGACCCAAGCCAGAGACTTACACGGGGTCCGACACGGGCTAGGACACGGCCATGTGATTCCATTTTGAATGTCCACACGGCCTGTGACACGGACGTGTCTTTGGCCGTGTGAGACACACGGTCGAGCCACACAGACGTGTGTCCCCTGTATTTTGCAAAATTTTTCTAAGTGTTCCAAAATTTTCCTAAGTTATTAGTATAGTCCCGAACCACCCTGAATGCATGTTTTAGGCCTCGTAGGCTTATACTAGGGATGATATGCATGTTGTTGAATGATGATTATTTGGAACTTGATAATGCATGTGAAATGTAAGTGTAATTGTATAATATGTTCGCTAATGCTCCGTAACCCTATTCCGACATTGAATACGGGTGAAGGGTGTTACATGGTATCGATACCTTTGCTCGAGTATCGATACACAGGGTAAATATATCGATACTCTATGCCAAGTACAGATACTTTTTAACAGAATAAATTTTGTGCGAAAAACAGAATGCAAGTTTGGTATCAATTTTCAAGGTGGTATTCATACCACTTGAACAAATTATTGATACCCTAGGATCAGTATTGATATCTATATGATTGTCTTGGAGATTTAGCTAAGTGATCATGTTCCATGTTCAATTATCATTATAAGTTTATTTAAAGTATGTTTGGCATTTTCTAATGATGATTGATAAATGTTTGACTAAATATTATGAAATCACTGATAAAGAGGATGATTTCTTAATAATGTGACAATTTACTATAATTATAACATGAGACGGTGGTGTGGCATATTTATATTCGGGCTTGGAAACCAGGTCGGTTACAGGGTGTTACAACCTACATTACAAAAAATGAAGAGATGAGCTGAGGCTTGCGTGCACGGGGAATTAAAGTCCCGAATTTTTCCTATGAGTCATTTATTCTTGAAGGACCGCAGAGGCTTAGCGATACCAGCAACAATGGTTTTTTGCTTCCCTTCCATGCTTTGGAAGTTGTGTTTCACCTAGCCCTGCACCCGTTCTTTTACAATCTCCCCCGAGAGTACCAGGTTGCCTCTGGTAAACTTTGTGGGTTTTTCTGGTGGATCGTGGTAGCTTATTTCATCGATTGTTGTTACCGTGAAAAAGCACCAGAGCTCACAGTTTTCTAGAATTTTTACTTATTGAAGGCTCAGGATCAAGGAAATTCACCGGGTTTCTAGTACTTTTCTCCACAGGGCAGAAATGAACCAATAATTGTTAACATATGCGCTAACCTTCGGTTAAACTGGGGAAAGTATATCAAGGTGAGGTACAAACTTGCAGATGTGTTCGACTTTCCTACAGAGTGGTCTGCACCGAGCAAGGATATGTGTTCATTTATGCGGACTATGATAATAGACATTGGGAAAGCCTAATTGAAAAGGCTCGGCGTTGGCAGTCCCTTGATTTTTGAGGGTCTCATAACCGTGAGGAATGTATTCCTATACTGCTTGGAGGAACAAAACCCCAATGGATACAAGCGGGGTGATAATAGGGAAGTTGCTAAATCGCTAGGTGCAGTATCTGAGAGACAGTCATGGCCCCACGTGCTCTATGATTAATCTTAACGGGATCTAAGGAGGAGCTTGTGAACTTCTTTTATATTTATTGTAGGATAAGGACTCATCTTTGGGTGCTAGTGGCCTCATCGTGAGCAGAAAGTGTTGCCCCTACTAATTTGATAACTATTCCTGCTTATACTAGGGTTGTTGGTAATGTAGGCAGAACTTGCACTATAGGAAGTGACTCTAAGGAAACAACTAGCACTTCTCAAGGGGTGGAGGATGTTTTGAATTTATGAGCTTCTCTAAGGGAAATGCGCAAGAAGCGTAGAACTGATGTGGGGCTGCTAATGTAGTTATCAGCAGTGAGGAAGAGGCAGACAGTGGGAGGCTAGAAATTTGTCCAAAAAGGAGAGAAGATTTTGTTGGGCCTTTTTCTTTGGTGGTTGCTACCACTGCCGCTCCAGCGAGCTCAGCTGACAGGGTGAGTTCCCCCACTACTATCCCTGATAACCCTCCTATTCCTACTTCCCCTTGTGCTCCCACTCCTTCACCTCTCGCTGAGGGATTGCCTACTGAGGAACAAAGTGAGTTGCTCCCAGGTTGCGAAAACCTAAATACGAGGGAGCTACATGGGTTGATCAAAAGCTGGAAAGTTTCAGTGCCTGAGACTGCTAAAAATCAGATGCGTGGCGGTGGATCATCAAGTGGCCCAAAAATGCCTCCCCTTGTGGAGCTTACCTCTGTTTTGCAAAACGTCTTGGTTGAGGCTACCATGATCAGTCTGGGTTTCAATGAAAATGTAGGTGGGGTTGAGGCCTGTCATAAGGAGCTCGCAGTATTATGGGAGAGAGATCGTGTAACGCCCCTCACCCATATTCAAAGCCGGAATAGGGTTCCGGGGCATTACCGGACTCATAACACAATTACACATACATTTACTCATACATTTCCCAATTTCATTCAAATATAAATCATCAGATTCATATTGTCCTTAATACTAGCTTACGAGGCCTTAAACATGCATTGGAAGTGGTTCAGAACTAATCCGATAACTTGGAACTTTTTGAACATTTATAAAAATTTTCTAAAAAAAAGGGACACACGCCCGTGTGGTCCGGCTGTGTGTCTCACACGGCCAACAGACACGTCCGTGTCACAGACCATGTGGACAATCGAAATGGGATCACATGGCCGTGTCCCAGCCCGTGTTTGACCCCGTGTAACTCTCTGACTTGGGTCACACGGCCAACACACACGCCCGTGTGCCCTAAAATTTTCCATACACGCCTGTATGCCAGGCTGTGCCAAACTTGTAGGGTATACTGACTTATGCCACACGGCCAAGTCACACGCCCTTGTGTAAGGCCGTGTGGAGCATACTGACTTGGTTTCTAATTCAACACCAGGGGACACACGGCCGTGTAACATAACCGTGTATCACACACGGCTGAGACACACACCCGTATCTCTGCCCGTGTGGACAAAAATAGGCTATTTACCAAGCCATTTTGCCACCCTATCTTATGAACACCTATATCAAATTCAATAGCACCAAAACATAACATTTATAAGCATTTAAATCAACCAATTCAAGCCTAACTCACACACATTCAATACTCCCATTCTCTATGTACCCTAATCACAAAACATATCATACCATTTATACCAAAATCACATTTACAATTCAACTATTTATACACTTCTAAACATACATCATTTTGCATCAAAATCATAAGCATATAACTACTCCAATATCAATCAATTAGCCTCCACAATCTTTATAATATACAAGTAACAAATACCTATTCATGAACTTACAACACAAGCCATATATTTATATATATATACATGGTTCAAACATACCAAAACAAGCCAACTTTCATGCTTATATACACAAACCAAAACATATACATTAACAAGCCAATTAAAATGGATAAATTCATTACCAACACATAACCAAAATGACCAAAGTCCCTTTACATGCCATATACTCCAAAACATAAGCTCAAAAGTACCAAATTGATAGTTGGATAGTGTGATAATGCCTCCAACGATCCCTGAACCCGAGCTAGCTTTGAATTCACTATAAGACACAGAAAATTAAAAAATGTAAGCTATATAGCTCAGTAAGCTTGTATAAAATAAACTCAATGAAATCATAAATACACAAATCATCAAATAAACATATCAACATGTAATTCATGTTAACTAGCAAACCTTTCACATTTTCTATCATAATCTTATGCATGAACTTTTTAACTTCTTCGATTTAAGCTTATACGGTTCATGTACATACCTGTACCATCTCGTATTAATCTCTTACACAATCACATCGTTCATTTACCCGTTGAACCATTCGAAATGCTGTCAGATACATGGGAAACTCGCACACGAAGTGCCATATATATAGCCGAAGCTATCTCGATCACATATCACGTATATGCTCATTCTCGAGCTATCAACGGGCCTGCTCACATAAGCTATGGGTCAAGACATAGCTACACGGTGCTGCTAACACAAGCTGTCAAGTAACCGCAACACATACCGGTATACTCAACCACCGGTAGGACGTACAGGACCAGCAGTCGGATCACATAATCACATAAATCCCCTAAGGACATGTCACTAGTATCCAAATCTATTCCTAAGGTTCAACCGGGAATTTCAATGTCGAATCGTCAAAAATTATTGCCGAACATGTTCGTAGTCATGTATTCACAGTTCATACAATATCAAAGCATTTAAAACATAATTATAACAATGCTTATTACATACGAACTTACCTCGGATGAAATAACGACGAAACAGATCGATTAGTCAATAACTTTGTTTTTCCCCCGATTAAGTCCTTATTTCGCTTTTCTTGATCTATATAATATCAAATTTAGCTTATTTAATTATTTTTCTATTCAATTTAATCCAAAACACTCATTAAAGCACATTTACACATTTGCCCCTAATATTTTAACATTTTTACAATTTAATCCCTAGGCTCGTAAAACAAAATTCATTCAATTTCATCACAACCCAAGCCTAGCCGAACATTTATCATGCTTATAGAAGCTGAAAATTTTCATTTATTACACATTTTAACCACTAAAGTTACACATTTCACAAATTAATCCCTAATGTGCATTTTCACTAAAAATCACTTAACAAAACTTGTATAACTATCATCAAACATTCAAAATCTATCATTAAACATCAAAATACTCATGTATTCATCAATGGCAACATTCAAAATCTTTAACAATTTTTTAAAATAGTCCCTGGGCTAGCTAGACCTAGTTGCAACGATCTAAAAAACATAGAAATCATTAAAAACCGAACAAAAATGGACTTACAATTAAGCTTGCATGTGGCCGAACCCTAAAATGGACAACAATGGTTTCTTCTTCTTCAATATTCGGTTGAAGATAAGAGAAAATGAAAGCTTTTTCTTTTGTTTTACTTATTTTATCTTAATTGTTAACTACTTTACTATATTAACCTTTTAATGAATAAACAAAAATAACTTAAACAATACCCATAATTGTCCACTTACTAATATAATGGTCTAATTACAACATAATGACCTCTAATTTAAGATTCCATAGCTATTAGATACCTTTAGTAAATAGAACTCCACTTTTACACTTTACGCGATTTAGTCCTTTTTATCAAATTGACTAATCAAACGATAAAATTTTTAAACGAAACTTTCACAAAATCATTCAATCATGCTGTAGACATTAAAATAATAGTAAAATAAATATTTTGGCTTCAGATTTGTGGTCCCAAAACCACTGTTCTGATTTGACTAAAAACGGGCTGTTACAGATTACGAGTTGTAGTTGGAGATGATGAGAGAAAATGAGGTGGTCTCCAATTAGGACCAAGGGCTTGTTGGGAACCTGGGGGCATCTCAATTAAAAATCAATAAGCTATCCACCGAGCTCGCGGTTGAAAGGGAGAAGAATAGGGCCTTAAAGGCTGAGATAAAGAGGGTTGTCGAGGAACATAGGGTATCCATGGATTGCATCATTGCTGAACACATGGCCTCGATGGTGAGCTCTAAGCAGAAGCATGCTGAAGCCTTATAGAAACTTAAGAAGAGCTCCATGGAAAGTCTAAGCAACCCTTTTACTGAGATTAAGTCCAACATTCTCCTGCATAATCAAGTCGAAATTGGACCTTTTGATGCCGACCAAATTGACTTCGATGCTCTCTGCGAGGTGGATGTGGATGACCTGGGTTTTGATGTTCGCTTTCCCTCAGGAGCTACTTGGGAAAATTTTGTCGCAAAATAGAAGGGCTCAAAATGTTTTTACCTTGGTGAAATCCCTGGTGAAACGAGTACTGTACCTACTGGTAACAACAGTGACATTGTTTCTGAACCTACTATTGAAAACACTGGAGTGGTTGAGGAAGAAGAGATGGAGAACGAGGCTTGTAGTGATCTTGATGTAAAGAATGAAGATTAATTACCTATAATTTTGTAGCCTTGTACTTCCTTTCTTTATGAATGAAAGAACCGAAGTTAGAAAATTTTTTCAGTCTATTTGTTAATGTCATAATGTTCTATCACTTCGAGAACTTGATCAAAATTTTCACTTAAGAAAATTCTCAAACTTAAGTAAACTTTCACACTTAAACAAAATTTTAAACTTAAGTAAAATTTTTATTTAAACTGGTTTCGGAGACTTAGACTGTTTTTGAGTCAATTTTAAACTTAAAATGCAAGCTTTAACTATTTTAGAAGGGGAAGTTTTTGAGCCTGCGAGCCTTAAGATCATAGTTGGGAGTTTGAGCTCTAACTAACTATTTAGGAGGCTACAATGTTGAACTTCCGAGCCTTAAGATCACAACTGAGAGTTTGACCTTGCGTTAACTATTTTGGAGGCTACAGTGTTGAACTTGCGAGCGATAAGATCACAGCTGGGAGCTTGAGCTTGCGCTAACTATTTAGGAGGCTGCGGTGTTAAACTTTCAAGCCTTAAGATCATAGTTGGGAGTTTGAGCTCATGCTAACTAATTTGGAGGCTGCGATGTTGAACCTATGAGCCTTAAGATCACAGTTGGGAGCTTGAGCTCGTGCTCAGTATTTTAGAGGCTACAATGTTGAACCTGTGAGCCTTAAGATCGCAGCTGGGAGCTTGAGCTCGCGCTAACTATTTTGAAGGCTACGGTGTTGAACATGCGAGCCTTAATATCACAGTTGGGAGCTTGAGCTCGTGCTAACTATTTTGGAGGCTATGGTGTTGAACCTACGAGCCTTAAAATCACAACCAAGAGCTTGAGCTAACACTAACTATTTTGGAGGTTGCGGTTTTCAACCTACGAGCCTTAAAATCACAGTTGGAAGCTTGAGCTCGTGCTAACTATTTTAGAGGATGCGTGTTGAACCTGTGAGCCTTAAAATCACAGCTAGGAGCTTGAGCTCGTGCTAACTGCTTTAGAGGATCATATAAAATAAATACAAGAATGAAAGAACGTCTTTCAATTAAAGTGTTATAGTTTATCCATAATACTTTTTCAGATGACGTGTGTTCTATGTGCATGGTAGAATTGAACCTTCCAGCCTTGCCAATTTATATGCTCCGTAGCCCATTTTTTTTCCAACCTTGTGTGGTCCCTCCCAGCTTGGGGCCATCTTTCTTTTTTGTAAAGCTGGAAAGCTGCCCTCGGTGATTTTGAGTACGAAGTCATCCACTCGGAATTGTTTATTCTTAACCTTGGAGTTGTAGTAACAAGCTACTTGTTGAGCACATGCCGTATTTTTTATTTTTACTACTTCCTGAACCTCATTAACAAGATCAAGGTTGAGTTTCATAGCTTCCTGGTTAGCATTTACATCGAAATGTGTTGTTCTATATGATCTCATGCCAATCTCCACAGGAATTATTGCCTCTGCACCGTAAACTATCGAAAATGTTGTCTCTCCTATTGTAGTGTGAGCCGATCTTTGCAGGGCCCGCAAAATATCAAGCACTTCCTTTAGCCAAGCACCCTTGGCCTCTCCCACTTTCTTTTTCAAAGTTGTTAAAATATTTTTATTCATAGCCTCTACTTGCCCATTTGTTTGTGGTGTTTTAACAGAGCTTTGAGCTCGAGTGATATGTAGGTTAGTACAAAAGTTCTTGAACTTTCCTTGGAACTACATGCCATTTTCCGTAATAATAAGATGCAATACACCGAACCTACATACGACAGACCTCCAGAGAAAAGATTCCATTTGTGTCTCGGTAATGGTTGCCAAAGCCTCAATTTCAATCAATTTGGTAAAGTAGTCCACTAATTTTTTCTGTGCTATGGTTATGGGGAGTGGGCCTAGGATGTCGACTCCCCAGGTCGCAAATGAACAAGGGCTTGACATGATTTGTGGTTATCGCTGTACTTGGGCATATCTTTGGCAGGAATTGCATGTGCTAATTAGCTCACGTGCTTCTTTCTAAATTGTGAGCGAGTAATATCCCTGCCTAAAGACCTTTTTGGTGAGCAATCTTCCACCCAAGTAATCACTACAAATGCCTTCATGAATCTCTCACATCACATATTCAGCCTCCGATGGCATCAAACATCACAGTAGTGGCTGTGAAAACCCATTTCTATACAGTACAACCTATAAAAGGGTATAACTAGAAATTGTAGAACAAAATGAATCGCTTTAAGTTGTTATGCACTCAAATAGTTTAATAACTAATCATTTATTATCCAATTATCTAGTCCATATACTTAAAGCATTCAAATATGTGTAACACATAACGTAGATATACATACCTCGCAGCTTTGCATTGTACCTTTGTGAGGTCTTTTTGTCTGAATGGTCATTTATTCCTTGTAATATGTGAACTATTAGAGTCATCCATGTGTCTTCTTGATCTATACTACACACTTGGAGTGCGTCGTAACTTGGAGCTTTTCAGTGCTCCAACAAAATCTTCTCCTTTACTCGATGACAATGGAATATTCTAGCTTAGACAGAGTGTCCGCACGTATGTTATCGCTTCTCAGAACTTTCCTTATTTGTACTTTATCAAACCCTGTTAGCAACTGAATGGCAATTATATGGTATCTTTTCAACCTTGACTCCTTAACCTCATACTTACTGTTCAACTACTTGGCGACCAACTGGGAATCTGTGTGAACAATAAGCTCTCTTACCCCAAGCTAGCGAGCTAGTTGTAATTCTGATACCAATGCCTTATACTCTATAGTGTTATTAGATACCTGGAACCCAAAGAAAAGTCCATACTGCCACTCGTTTCCTTTAGGGTCCACTAAGAGTACCCCTACTCCTGATCCAGTTCTTGTTGTAGACCTATCGCAATAAACAAGCCATTCTTTTTATTTGTTGGTGGTTACAGTCTCTTCTTGTGGCAGACTAACTCCTGATGAGTTGGTAGGTGTCTCAAACGAACATTCGACTATGAAGTCAGCTAATGCTTGGCCCTTTACAGTAGTTCACAGGGCAAACTATATACCAAATTCGGTGAGCTCTATACTCCATTTGGTCACTCTTCCAAATTTGTCGGGCTTAGATAAAATTTCTTTGATGGGTTGATTCATCACGACTACCACGGGATGGGCTTGGAAGTTGGTCGCAACTTGTGAGCTACATTGCTCAAAGTGAATATGAGTTTTTCAAATTTTGTATACCTAAACTCACCGTTTCGTAGCACCATGCTAATGTAGTATACTGGGAATTTTCGAACACCCTCTGCCCTAAATAAGACAAGTGCCACAGTTTCCTCAAATGCAACTAGGTACAAGTTAAGTGTTTTTTCTTTGCGAGGTGACATTAGCAATGGTGGGGATGTAAGATACTCTTTGAGCTTAAAAAAAGCTACTTGACACTCTTATGTCCAACAAAAAGAGGTGAGCATGGCCTTGAAGAAAGGAAAACACTTGCCGGTCATCTGCGACACAAATCTGTTAAGCGCAACCACCCTTCTAATCAGACGTTGGATATCCTTTGTGGTTTTTGGAGGGGGCGCCTTCAGCATAGCCTGAATCTTCTCGGGGTTCACTTTGATTCCTCTATCTGAGACTGTAACACCCCACACTCGGCCTAAACGTCACAACCGAATCTGGTATGTCACATGGAAAATTTGTTTGTAATTTTAAAGGAAACTTCAAAAATTTAAAAACTTTTCGTTTTGTGTTTTTAACTTGAAAATTAACTTCAGTTTCAAGGGTTTCTTACCAAATTTTATTAAAAGAAAATCAAAATAGTGGAAAACAGATTTTATGATACGAAAGTCGAAATTAGGGGATTTCATAAGTGTGACATTTAAAAACAGTTTGTGTAGTTCTAAGAAAATTTTCGAATTCAATAATTTATTTGTTTGTTATCCGTGTGTCATTATTTGAAAATGTTTGTTTACGTTTTGTTTAGAAAACTCCCAAATTTAATGTCTCATAAAATATAATCACCGTAATAAATCGAAAACCAAATTATAAAAGAAACCCAGGAGGCCTTATTACATAACAAATTCCCAAATTGAAAGTAAGTTTAAATAAAGGAAACAAAGTTTACGAAAGAAGTAATGCATGGCCACCTCAGAGTCCACCTCGGCTCCAAATCCGTAACTAGGGGTTACCCGCAAAATTAAATAGAGGGGTGAGTCACCAAGACTCAGTGTGTAATTCCCCTTACGAACACAATTTGGCCTTAAACCCACAGATGCACATTGGGCCCTAGCCCTCACAATGTGGCATATCAAAAAGTGTATGCAATGCAACCTAGCCCAACCTAGTATTCCATCCTCTACATCACCTGAACCAGCCAAACACCTGTGGCACCAAGCCACTGTGGTACTAAACCACCGTGGATGTGAGTCATCGATAAAAATATGTGGGGCCAACCCATCTGTGGTACCAAACCACCGTGGATACCATCGATGAATATATGTGGTGCCAAACCACTGTGGTACCAAACCACTATGACAGTCACTGATAATAAATGTGGTGCCAAACCACTGTGACAGAGTCACTGAATTACACTTCCCCTTTCAATATCATATCCCAAAGCCCATGCAACATATTATCATAATATGATGAATGCAATCATACTTCCCCTTTCTTTTCCCTTGTTTTATAGTGTCGAAGAGCCAGCTCGGGATACGGAGAAAAGCAAAGGATCACCCACACTATCAGCACATCTTGGTATAGTTAGACTTAGCATTTGGAGTATGGCATGTATAGGGTCTAGACTTAGTTGGATGTCATATTGTTTTGGCCAAATGTGTTGGCTCATTCAAAGATGAACACTTTTGTATAGGGCAATAGTTTGTGGCACTTTCTTACTAATTTATGAAAAGACGAGGTTATTCATGGTTGTGCAAGTAGTATGATGATTTACTTGGTTTAATTATGCATGAATGGGTTAAAGGTTTGATGTGAATCATGCTTGTATGAGTTAGGGTGATGGAATGAGCTTGGCAAATAGCTGTGTTCTTCTCCACACGGGTAGACACACGGTCGTGTGTGACACACGGTCAACCTCATGGGCGTGTTGTTAGGCTGTGTGTTCCTTTGCATGCTAGGTTTACAAGTCAATATGCTCAGTAGTAAACACACGAGTAGAGACACGGCCGTGTGTCTCAGCCGTGTGAAAGGCACAGCCAAGGACATGGGCGTGTGCCCATGCTGTGTGAAGTCTGCACCTAAAATTAGGAGTCTAAATTTCCACACGGTCGAAGGACACGGGCGTGTGCCTAGGCCTTGTGACATTTATGGGGTGATGATGTCAAAAATAGAATTCCAAGGTTTTTGGCACACGGGCTAAGACACGGGCGTGTCGAGGCCATGTGAGGGACACGTGCGTGTGTCCGATCGTGTGAAAACCCCAGTAGGTTCAAATTGAAAATAATTCCACACGGGTTTGGAACACGGGCATGTGATATGCCACACGGGCATGTCCATTCTTCCACACGGGCCTGTGGATTGTTTAGTGATAATTTTCTAAGTTTTTTCTAGAAATCTTTAAAAGAGTTCGATTTGATCCCGAACCATTCTTAAAGTGTGATTTTGGATTCGCAGGCTTGTTTAAGAGGTGTTATAAAAAGTTTTAATTTGGAGTGGAAAGTCATGTCTCGGTACTGCATAATTGTTGGTGTAGTAATGCCTCGTACCCTGATTCGGTGTCGAATACGGGTAAGGGGTGTTACTCTGTACCCCTATTATGAAAGCATCTATAGCCCACTGATCCTAAAAATTCTTCGTATTCAGAGTTGTTGCATGAAACCGCTTCACATAATCCTAGAGGGACTCACCCTCCCTCTACTTCACCAACATCAAACCCATGGGCGTGCTCGTTGTAACATCCCATTTTTAGTCAAATCGGAACAGTGGTTTCGGGACCACAAATCCGAAGTTGAAATATTTATTTTATTATTTTTTAATGTTTACAGCATGATTGAATGATTGTGTGAAAATTTCGTTAAGAAATTTTATCGTTTAAATGGTCAATTTGAGAAAAATGACTAAATCGCGTAAAGTGCAAAATTGATGTTCTAATAGCTAAAAGTATTAAATAGCTAAAGAACCTTAAAGTCAAGGTCCTTATGTTGTAATTAGACCATTAATAGCATGAGTGGACATTTATGGACAACCATTATATGTTTTCAATGTTTAATTAGTAAGGTTAATATTGTAATTTGGTGAATAACATTAATTAAAACAAAAAAGTCATAATTTTTTTCCTTCTTCATGCTAATAGCCGAATTTAACAAAGGAGAAAACCATTCTTAGAGTTTGAAGCATTCGGCCAACTCCTAGCTCAATTGTAAGTCTGTTTTTGTCCCGTTTTTAATGATTTCTATATTTTTGAGATCGTTGCAGCTAGTACTAACTAGCCTAAGGACTAATTTGCAAAACTGTTAAAGATTTTGAATGTTTCCATTGATGAATATGTGTGAGTTTTGATGATTGATGATATATTTTGAATGTTTGTTGTTACTTAAACAAGTTTTGTAAAGTGATTTTGAGTAAAAATGAAAAATAGGGATTTATTTGTGAAAATGTGAAAATGTGTGGTTAAATGTGTGAATAAATGAAAAATATGGGATACTAGGGGCCTTATGGTAATTCGACTAAGCATGGGTGTTGTAAAATTTGCATGAATTTGTGATTTTGTGTATTGAGGACTAAATTGTAAAAATGTGAAACTTTAGGGGGAAAAGTGTAAACATGCCTAAATGTGTATTTTGGACTTAATTAAATAAAGTAGTGATTGAATAAGTTAAATTTGATATTATTTAGATCAAGAAAAGTAGAATACGGACTTAGATCGAGGAAAGAACAAGATCTCGGATTAGTTGACCCGTGTCATCGTTTTTACGTCCGAGGTAAGTTCGTATGTGTTAAGCATTATTATAATTATGCTTTAAATGCTTTGATATTGCATAAATTGTGTATACGATACTACAGTCACATTTGACGACAATTTGGCTATATATATATATATGGCACTTAGTGTGCGATTTGAGATAGCTTCGACTATATATGGCACTTAGTGTGCGAGACTAAAATAGCTTCGGCTATGTACTGGCACTTAGTGTGCGAGAGATCGAGTATTCGACAGTATTATGGATAGGTATGAACTCGTTATGAATTTGTACAGGTATATATATGGAAAGTATGAGCTTTAAATAGAAGAAGTTATGAAATTGTACATAAGCATATGAGTAAGTATGAGAAAGGTCTGTTTGTTATCATGAATTACATGTTAAATGGTTCAAATCGATGAATTGTGTATTATGAATTGTTGAGTTTATTTCATACGATCTTACTAAGCTTCATAGCTTACTTGGTTTATTTTTCCCGTGTTTTATAGTGATTTCAAAGCTAGCTCGGATTCGGGGATCGACGGAGACATCGTCACACTATCCACTTATCACTTCGGTACTTTTGAACTTATGGTTTGGTCATATGGCATGTATAGGGACTTTGAGTCATTTTGGTTATGTTTTGGTAATGAGATTGGCCATATGAATTGGCATTGTAAATGTTTATGTTTGGCATGTATATATAGCCACGTGTGATGAATTATTTTGGTTTATTTAGTATGTTTGAATAATGTACATATATGTATAGTTAAGTCTTGTGAATTGAGTTGGTTGATGGTTGTTTGATGATTGAAGATAATAGGAACTATGAATGGTAAATTGATGATTTGTGGATATAGATATGCTTGTGAAATTAGGCCAAATAATGCATCTTTTTTAATGATCATTTTGATGATTTGAGAAGACAAAGATTGGTATGAATTTAGATAGCATATTGTGGTACTTATGTGCCTTGAATTGGTTAGTATTGAAATGGTCAGATTTAGGCTTGGCTTGGTTGTTTTGGATTGCATATTATGCTATGGTTTGGTGTCATTTGTGTAGATGAAGATTTGTACCAAATGGGGTGGCGAAATGGCTTGGTAAATAGTCTTTTTGTCCACACAGGCTAAGACATGGGCGTGTGTCTCAGCCGTGTGTGACACACGGTCATGTTGCACGGCTGTGTGTCCACTGGTGTTAAAATTGAAATGAAGTTTGTATGCTCCACACGGTCTCACACACGGATGTGTGATCGGCCGTGTGGTATAAGTCAGTTACCCCCTAAGTTGCACGCGGCGTAGCACACGGACGTGTGACTTGGCCGTGTTGCATAAGTCAGTATACCCTACAGGTTTGGCACGGCCTAGCACACAGCCTGGCACACGGGCGTGTGTGGCCACTTCGAAGGGCACACGGGCTAGACACACAGGCGTGTGGTTGGCCATGTGACCCAAGTCAGTAAGCTCACTTGTTTGGACACGGGGTTGAACACGGGCTGGGACACGGCCGTGTGCTTCCATTTCGAACGTTCACACGGCCTATGACACGTGCGTTTCTGGTGGCCGTGTGAGACACACGGCCTGGCCACACGGGCGTGTGTCCCCTGTTTTAAGAAAAAATTTCTAAGTGTTCCAAATGTTTTAAAAGTTATCGGTTTAGTCCCGAACCATTTCCAATGCATGTTTAAAGCCTCGTAGGCTCGTATTAGGGACAAATTGATTGAGATTGAATGATGATTGCATGTATTGATTAAATGTATGAGAAAAGTATCTTTAAATGTGTTGTGAGTCCGGTAATGCTCCGTAACCCTATTCCGGCATTGAATACGGGTGAGAGGTGTTACACTTGTGATTTTCTTGTGGGCCCTGAACCTTCCTAAAAACATCTGGCCTAACTGAGAGAAACCCCAAACTAAACCCTGAGGAAGTGTAACACCCCTTACCCGAGACCATCGCCAGAGTCGAGCACGAGGCATTACCAGACTTAACTTACTAGTTCGGGGCATAAAAGTTTTCTTTTAAAATTAATTCGTTCACATACATCCAATATGTTCCTAAAAAGGGCCTTCGAGGCCCTCAAACATGCAATTGAAACGGTTCGGGACCCAACCGAAAACATTAAAAATTTTCTGATTTCTTAAACAAATCAAAACAATTTATTACCCTATTCATAATGAAACTATCCATTTGCGTCATGGTCACTAAATTGACTATAACTTGAGTTACGAAACTAGAAATTAAGATCCGTAAATTTTCCTTAAAACTAGACTCATATATCTTCTTACTATAATTTTTCCAGAATTTTTGGTGTGGTCAATTTGTACAGTTTATTAGTTAAAGTCTCCCCTGTAACACTGTCTGCTGGTTCTGACCCTGATCGCTGTGAAGTCAGAGTTTTAAAATTTATAAAGATAATGATCGAACCTGGAAACTAACTATGACAATGATTGAGGCAAGTGCACCTATCGAACAGTAGTATAGCTTAGCCAAGACCGGATTGTCGAACCCAAAGGAACTAAAAGTACTAATACTAACTTTCTTTCTATTATTTAGCCTAAAATAATTGAAGTTGTTTATTAATCTAAATTAACTAATTACTAAGCTAAAGATGCAAAGACAAAAAGAATGAATTGGGGAAATACTTGGAAAAACTCAGTTGATTAAGACGATACCCTTAGGAAGAATCCACCTAGACTTCACTTGTTATCTAACACTGAACCAGGCGATTTATTCACTTGACTTGATCCGTAAGACTCCCTAACGTATATTAAACCCTCTCTCGAGGCGAATAACGTCTAACCCTAGGTTAATTAATTGAAATCTCTTTCCCATTAATAACCCCCTAGAATAGCAGTAAATCGATCTATGGACATCCCATATTAGGTTTCACCCTAATCCGGCAAAATCTCGTCACCCTATCTCTAGGCGTGCGATCAACTCCACTTAATTATGCTAGATCTACTCTTAAGCAGGGACTTTTGCTCCACCACCTAAGCACATTCAACTTGAATTAATATCCGCGAAATATCAACACAAGAATTAAGCACACATAATTAAGAACAAATCAAGTATTTATCATATAGTTCAGAAAACAATAACAAGATTCAGGTATCTGAAGGGTTTAGTTCATAATAGTAAAAGAAAACATCTCAGAAGAAAAGATAAAACAAAACATAAGAAATCCCTAAAACCCCCTGAAGGAATTGAAGAGGAGATCCTCCGTCTTGAGTAGAATTCCGGCTTCTTGAGATGGATCAACTGGCTATCCCTTGAGAGTTTCCCACAAATCTGACCTTTTCGGCTCGGCTCCTTGGCCTAGCTGACCGGCCGTCGACTCCCCCTTTTAGGTCATACTTAGGGTGTGTTTATAGGCTTTTGTAATGTGTTTCTTTGCCCCTAAGTATCCAAATTTGAGTGAAATTACTCTCCTCCACGGCAGGGGCACGGCCATGGCACACGCCCGTGTGAATCGAGGTCAGGCCGTGTTGGACTCCGTTAGTGAGGCACAGCCGTGTAAATCGTGGTTGTGGCTACGTTCTAGTATATTTGAGGAGGCACAGCCGTGTGGTCTTTGGTCCAGGCCGTGTCGATTTCATGCTTCGGCCCATTTGTCCCGTTTTAAGCCCGTTTTGCATTTTTTTATTCTTGGGTGCTTTCCTGAGTATAAGACATGAAAACAACGGATTAAGAGCACCTTTTTACATAAATCAAGGGATAAATCATCCAAAAGTATGTTAAATGTGGGATAAAAATATGTTACTATTTCGGTTTATCAAATACCCCCACACTTAAACTTTTGCTTGTCCTCAAGCAAAATTCTCAACTTACAATTAAAACGAACTTTCAATAATTCATAATTCCTATCAACAATGTCTTATCATAATTCGTAGATAATTTATACATGGATAATTCAATTCAAAGAGTCCTAAGGATTTAAACAATCTAAGTCATAGATTTGTAGCTCAAAAATATAGGCGTCTCCCCTTATCTAAATAATTACCTTTAATTCAAAACCGACAAGGATTGACATCCTCACTAGAGATTCACTCAAATCACTCAAAGTGTTTAAGGTTCAGGAAAAAGCGCTCAAAAGTCGAACATGAAAAGTTAATCCCATAGGCTTGCCTGAAAATCAAATCTCCACCACTATAATATGAGATGATGCACAAATCAAAAGGTCTTTAATTAGGGTTGTAACGGGGCTAGGGTTAAGGTGTGGATAAAGGCTAAATTAGAAGGTTAGAATCGAGATTGAATTGATAAATTACCTAACTAGAAACAATAAACTGAATAATTACATAATGAATTGAAACCTTAATAATACGAGATTTTTCTTCAATATTTGGAATTCAAACGTATAAGCTCACTTAATCACAAAACTAATAATGAATAACGACTATACTTCAATTTTTTTTAAGAAAGAACAAATCATAAATACATAACAAAGGATAAATTACTGAAAATACATAGTTATGCTATTAATCAAATCAAATCTCGATATAAGGGTAGTCAAAAGGAATGGGGATAACAAAAACAAAGGGTTTCTGGGTTAATATTAGTGGTTATGTCAATAAAAAGAGTTGTTAGGATTAAAAGGGGTTCACTAGGGGTTAATTGTGAAGGTAGGCTTTTTATGGAGTTAGTGGGTTAAAACCTAGGTGCCTTAATCATCTCTGTATATCAAATCATAGGTGTGGTCTCGATATGTATAAACGAGGAAAGTTCTAGAATAACAAATCAATGTTGACATACTCATAATCAATAAAGTGAGCATGAAAAAGAATATATGCTCTATAAGGCTCGAAATCTCACAAAAAATTTGGGTATTTTGACATCAACCTTGTAAATTTCAAACTTCAAAGTAATATTTAAACTCAGTTCGACAACCTAGAAAATTTTTAATTTTTGAAAAACAGACTTATCATGCTTGATTCTCTAGTATTCTTAGAATTTAATTATCAATGCACAATTATCAATGACTTAATCTAAAACATATCAATAAAAATCATAAATCATTAGAAATTTTATCCTAATTATAATATGAGAAATTTACTTAAAAACAAGACTAAATTCAGGATTTTGAGAACAATGAAAAAAGTTTGGCACCTAATTTCAGAAATTTGAGAATAATGAAAAAAGTTAGGCGCCTTTTTAGGTTGTTCACCCCCCACACTTAAGATGTACATTGCTCTCAATGTACAAAGTTATATATATAGACAATAATACTAAAATCAGAAGATAT
The DNA here is from genome assembly GCA_025698515.1 of Gossypium sturtianum. Lineage (NCBI taxonomy): Eukaryota > Viridiplantae > Streptophyta > Magnoliopsida > Malvales > Malvaceae > Gossypium > Gossypium sturtianum. The sequence goes on from CM046946.1 coordinate 59,772,719, forward strand.
GGAGAGAAGTGAAACTCCCTGAATTTTGGATGGATTCCTTGAGTCTTAGGTGAAAGATAAGTTGGAGGGGCCGGTCTAGATGACGATCCTGCGCTAGATAAAGAAATTGGGTAGCTCGTGGAGGATTAGCCAGGATATAATAATAATAATTAAAACTATACTAATTAAATAATTAAAGAAAAACAAGCTAAAGTGAAGAAAAATAAAGATGAAACTAAAATTAAAAGAAAAGATGGATGGACCGTAGGGTCCTTATTATTGGATGGTTCGCGAGGTGGGTGTGACCTCTAAGGCTGCGGAGGTGGTGGTGGTGGCGGAATTGGCGTGATTCCCTAGTAGCCTTTAGAACCTAAAATTAAGAAACTAAGATAAAATAAACTAGATTAAGCATAAGAGTGTTAAAGAAAAGGAAAATAAAGGAGAAGATAAAAATAAAAGACCAGATAATTGGTCTCAAAGACCCTTGGCTTGGCGAGTGATTGAACCGGCCGACATGAACTTATATGTATCAGTCTCCATGAGGGAGACTGTGCTTGGCTTCTTCCGCTTCTTTGGAATTGTTTTGGTGTAGCTCAAGGGTATAGAGAAAAGGGGTAGGAAATAAAATGAAAAGTTGAAGGTTGAAAGTTAGTAGGAGAAGAGGGAAGGGAGGGGGGTTTAAATAGATTTTCAAACCTGGTACCATCCCACGCCCGTGCTCCTTAGGCGTGTCGATTCACACGGCCGCCTTGCACGGTCGTGTGTCTAGGTGTGTTGGTTCACCCACGCCCGTTTTACAGATTGCCAAGCCCATTGGTGATAAGTCAGTGTCGTCCACGGCCGCGTCGCACGGCCGTGGCATTCGTTTGCGTGCGTGGGGCGATGGTTGGAGTCCGTGACTTCGAAGATTTGATTCTCTCGACTCGCACCACCTCCGCCATGTCAAGATCGTGATTCGGTATCCACACGCCACGGCCATGGCGTGTGCTAGGCCGTGTGGCACGGAAATCTGCACTTTTGGTTAGTTTAAAGCTAGATACTATAAAGAAAGGGTAAAATAGAATAAATAAGAAAAATAAAAATGTAAAAGTTAATGGGGTTAGTGCTCTCGGTTGCCTCCCGAGAAGCGCTCGTTATAGTCTTAAGCTAGACTTTCCTCTCGTTTGCATCATCGTGGTGGTTTGAGGAGTTGGAAGTCCTTCCTCATGCTATCGTTTTATCCTCGTGAAAAGTTCAAGTCGAGATGCGTTTATAGTGAAAGTACCAAAAATAGGATTACTTACCTCGACTGTTCCGTATGGGAAAACACTAGTTACCCTAAAAGGTATTTCTTTGTTTGTGTTAGGGTTCGGAGGAGATATTCGAGGATCTGCCTTATCTAACAGTACCTGGTCTCCTCTTTTGAAGTGGTTTGTTGTTCCTATGAGCTCTTCTGGGGGCTCCTTCGGTTTTACCTTGTGTGGTTCCAGTTCTTCGTCGTGTATCCCTAATTTTTCCTTGAAGTGTGTCTTCCACTCGTCTAGATCATCCATCTAAATCCTTCGATCTTCATCAACTACTTCCTTGTTGGCATGGGGTTTAGGATCAGGTTCAGTTGTATTCTTTTGTGGTGCTTCCTGAAAATAAGGGTTAACCGAATGGTTATTGGTAGAATTTACGTTCTCACCTTGATTACTCGATGTTCTGGCTGAGTCGAGAGCCTTGAGGGTGACTGTCTCGTTACCTACACGAAGTATGAGTTCTCCTGCATCAACATCAATTTTAGTCCCGGCAGTTGTTAAAAAGGGTCTTCCTAAAATTAAGGGAATCGAATTATCCTCATCCATGTCTAAGACAACGAAATCTACTGGGAAAACGAATTTGTCAATTTTTACAAGAACATCTTCGATAATACCCCTAGGAATTCTAACAGTTTTATCAGCTAATTGAATGCTCATCCTAGTTTGTTTTGGTTTCCCTAGACCTAATTATTTAAACAATTTAAAAGGCATGACATTTATGCTTGCCCCTAAATCAGCTAACGCATTATCAACAGTTAGTCTACCAATTAAACATGGAATTGTAAAACTCCCTGGATCTTTTAGCTTTTGCGGTAGTCTACTCTGTAACATTTCTGAGCATACTGCGTTTAATTCCACATGTGAATCCTCGTCTAATTTGCGTTTGTTCATCAAGAGCTGTTTTAAAAATTTCCTCGAATCTGGCATCTGTGAAAGAGCTTCAAGTAACGGTAAGTTAATATGTAATTTCTTTAAAAGTTTAAGAAACTTATCGAACTGTTCCTCTCTGTCGTCTCTCGTTAATGCTTCAGGATATGGTATGCGAGGTTGGTACTCCTTGATTACCGATTTTGGTTTCTCTTGTGTTACCTCAACTTTACCTTCTTCTACCTCATTTTTTTTGTATTGGACTGGGTTCATCTAATCCTTCACTTTCTTGAGCTGTTATGGCTTGGATTTGCTCCTTTGGATTAATCTTAGTGTTTCTTGGTAGACGCCCTTGCGGTCGTTCGGAAATTATCTTTGCAAGTTGTCCAATTGTGTTAGTAAGTTGTCCAATTGTCTTAGAAACTTACTCAACTGACTTAGTGACTTCCCTAACTTGGCTCTCGATCCCTTTGATCGATGCTTGTTGGGTCTTAAGGGTGGTTTCAGTGTCTTGGAGACGATTTTCTATGGATGCCATGAATCTTGTCAGCATCTCTTCAAGGTTCGGCTTCTTCTCTTGTGGATAGGGCTGATTTTGGAAATTTTGAGGAGGTTGTTGTCTTTGATTTCCTTGATTTCCTTGACCTCCCCATGAAAAATTTGGGTGGTTCCTCCAACCTGGATTATAATTATTACTATAAGGATTATTATTGGATCTGAAATTGTTACCTATATAGTTCATCTGTTCGCTCTCTGTGCTTGGTTGGTAGGGTGGGTACTCAGGATTTGCCACAGTTCCACTTGCGTCGCACTGCATTACTGGATGTACCTACGAAGAACACAAACTATCAAGCTTTTTATTTATCATCTCTACTTGTGTTGATAGCATGGTTACTGCATCTATGTTGAGAACTCCGGCTGATTTTGTTGGTTTGGTCCTTGTAACCTGCCACTGATAGTTATTCAGTGACATCTCTTCAATAAACTCGTAAGCTTCTTCAGGAGTTCTATTGTTCAGGGTTACACCGGCGGCTGAATCAATTAGATGCCTCGTTGAGGGGTTTACACCGTTATAGAAAGTTTGGACTTGGAGCCACAAGGGTAAACCATGGTGCGGACACCTTCTCAAGAGATCCTTGTATCTCTCCCATGCGTCATAATGTCTCTAAATCCATCTGCACAAAAGAAGAGATATCATTCCGTAATTTGGCCGTTTTGGCCGGTGGGAAATATTTTAATAAAAATTTTCAGTCATTTGTTCCCATGTAGTGATTGACCCTCGTGGTAACGAGTGTAACCACTGTTTGGCTTTATTCCTTAATGAAAAGGGAAATAACTGAAGCCTTATTGCATCATCAGAAACGCCATTTATTTTGAAGGTATCACAAAACTCTAAAAAATTAGCTATATGAGTGTTTGGATCTTCGTCCTGCAAACCATCAAATTGAACAAATTGTTGAATCATTTGTATAGTGTTAGGTTTTAATTCAAAATTATTAGCAGCTATAGCAGACCTAACAAGACTAGATTCAACTCCTGTTAAATGAGGTTTAGCATAATCATACATAGTACGTGGAGCATTATTTTTTGCCACATCTTATGGTGGTGGATTATTTTCGTCCATCCCTTCAGTAGGATTGGATCTATCTTCTCGCTCTTCTTCTTGGTAATTTAGGGCTCGCCTAATTTCTCTGCGATTTCTACGAGCGGTAGCTTCAATATCACTATCGTATACTAGTGGTCCTCTCGGGTTCCTTCTAGTCATAAACTAGAGGTACCTGCTAGGAAAAGAAAGAAATAAAAATTTAGCAAAGTTAAAATTTAAACTTAAAAATAAAAGTAAATTGCAGAAAATAAAAAAAAATAATGGCTAAAGTAATAAAAATAGAGTTTTCTTAATATTTTAGTTCCGTGTGGCGCCAAAAACTTGATGTTGTGAAGTCGAGTTTTAAAATTTATAAAGATAATGATCGAACACGAAACTAACTATGACAACGATTGAGGCAAGTGCACCTATCGAACAAGAGTATAGCTTAGGCAAGACTGGATTGTCGAACCCAAAGGAACTAAAAGTACTAATACTAACTTTCTTTCTATTATTTAGCCTAAAATAAGTGAAGTTGTTTATTAATCTAAATTAACTAATTACTAAGCTAAAGATGCAAAGACAAAAAGAATGAATTGGGGAAATATTTGGAAAAACTCAGTTGATTAAGACGATACCCTTAGGAAGAATCCACCTAGACTTCACTTGTTATCTAACACTTAACCAGACGATTTATTCACTTGACTTGATCCGTAGGACTCCCTAACGTGTATTAAACCCTCTCTCGAGGCAAATAACGTCTAACCCCAGGTTAATTAATTGAAATCTCTTTCCCATTAATAACCCCCTAGAATAGCAGTAAATCGATCTATGGACATCCCATATTAGGTTTCACCCTAATTCGGCAAAATCTCGTCACCCTATCTCTAGGCGTGCGATCAACTCTGCTTAATTATGCTAGATCTACTCTTAAGCAGGGACTTTCGCTCCACCACCTAAGCACATTCAACTTTAATTAATATCCGCAAAATATCAACACAATAATTAAGCACACATAATTAAGAACAAATCAAGTATTTATCATATAGTTCAGAAAACAATAACCTGATTCATCTAGGTTTCATCCCCTTTCAGGTATCTGAAGGGTTTAGTTCATAATAGTAAAAGAAAACATCTCAGAAGAAAAGATAAAACAAAACATAAGAAATCCCTAAAACCCCCTGAAGGAATTGAAGAGGAGATCCTCCGTCTTGAGTAGAATTTCGGCTTCTTGAGATGGATCAACTGGCTATCCCTTGAGAGTTTCCGACAAATCTGACCTTTTCGGCTCGGCTCCTTGGCCTAGCTGACCGCCCGTCGACTCTCCCTTTTAGGTCATACTTAGGGTGTATTTATAGGCTTTTGGAATATGTTTCTTTGCCCCCAAGTATCCAAATCCGAGTGAAATTACTCTCCTCCACGGCAGGGGCACGGCCATGGCACACACCCGTGTGAATCGAGGTCAGGCCGTGTTGGACTCCGTTAGTGAGGCACGGCCGTGTAAATCATGGTTGTGGCCATGTTCTAGTATATTTGAGGAGGCACGACCGTGTGATCTTTGGTCCAGGCCGTGTCGATTTCATGCTTTGGCCTATTTGTCCCGTTTTAAGCCCGTTTTGCGTTCTTTTTATTCTTGGGTGCTTTCCTAAGTATAAGACATGAAAAGAAAGGATTAAGAGCACATTTTTACATAAATCAAGGGATAAATCATCCAAAAGTATGTTAAATGTTGGATTAAAATATGTTACTATTTCGGTTTATCAGACCCCTCTTCACTAAAAATCAATTATCTCATAATATACAATTCTTTTGCCTACTGTTTCTTTAATATAAAAATAGACTCAATAAGCTTTAATTCTATACCTCATTCACACCCTAATTCCATTTCTACTATCCTCAGTGATTTTTCAAAATCACGTCACTGTTGCTGTCCAAAAACTGTTCCTTTGCAAATTTTACTCTTTCATAATTTCTTTGTAATAACTATCATTTAGGCATACATAACACCCAAAACATGTTCTTATTTATTCATTTTAATGGATATTCATTATCAAGTATTTACAAGCCATTCTTTAGCCATATCATAAGGACATACACACAAAATGACTAAGTCACTATACATGCCATAACTTAAAACGTTTCGAGTCACAAAATACCGAGATAATCCTTTGATAGTGTGAAACGATCTTCGACGTCCTTGTGATCCCCGAGTTGGCTTACGATACTATAAAAAGAGAGAAAGGAATGGGAGTAAGCATAAAGCTTAGTAAGTTTGCATGTAAATGAATAACAACATTCTTAATGAATTATCTTATTCTTTTCTTATCAAGATCATTTAAACCTTTAACTTAATATGAAGTTTTGAATTCTTACCTGTACCTTTTTAGCATGAACTTGTCTTACCTTTCCTTTGGTATACTCTTTGAATTTTCCGTTGAACCACTTGGAATACTAAGGATACACGGGTACCTTTCCTTTTGAAACTTACCATTGCCATGTCTTGACATGGTCTTACGTGGTATCCTTTCCTTATGAACTCACCAATGCCATGCCTTGGCATGGTCTTACATGGGATCTTTGCCTTATAGTAACTTATCAATGCCATGTCTTGACATGGTCTTACACGATTTCCTTAAACCCTAATGTCATGACATTTGTATCCTACACATTCCTAAGGTTCAACCGGGACTTTCTGAGATTGCTTCTCCGTCAATTCATGCTTGAGTCTTTAAATGATAAATTTACAGAATAAATATGTAAATGCTGGAATTTAATAGTATTAAATGTAAAATAATAGAATATTGCATTTATTTACCGCAAACTTACCTCAGAACAAAATACGATCAACTATATTAATTTAGTCCACTATCTTTTTCTTTCCCGGTCTAACTCCGGATTTCGTTCCTCTTGATCTATAATAGAATATTTAGCTTATTTAATACTCACATTTATTAAAACAGTCCTTGACTCTAACTTTGGCAAAATTATGATTTTTTCCCCTAAACTTTTACATATTTACACATTTGCCCCAAAGCTCGGAAATTAAACTTTATCCCTTATTCTTATGTTTTATGACATGCTTATCATTTTTCCCTTCTATGACAACATCAAATTCTCACTCTAACATGTACTTATGAACATTAGGTATTTTTACCGGGTTAAGCCGTTTTACTCGTTTTCACTTAAAATCGCTTAGCAAAAGTTGTTTAACATAATTTCAGACTTCATATTCTATCATAAAACATCAAAATAAACACATTTTACCGATGGGTATTTTTCCAAATATGAACCCTAGGTTAAATTATTGCTAGATTAAGCTAAATCAAGTTACTGGGACTCTAAAAACGTAAAGAACATTAAAAACGGGGCTTAGATGCACTTACTATGAGCTTGAGAAGTTGAAAAAACCCTAGCTATGGTGTCCTCTTTGAAATTTCGGCCAAACAAAGAAGATGGACAACATTTTGCCATCTTTTTCCCTTTTTAATTCCAAATGACTAAAATGCCATTCATTAAAACTTTAGTTATTTTTATCTATGTATGTCCATTTTTGTCCATGGAAAATATAATGGTCTAGTTACCATTTAAGGACTCCTACTTCAAACCCCCATTTCAATCAAGCACTCTATGAATTAGAACCCCTATTTAGCAACTTTTGCAAACAAGTCCTAATAGGCAATTTAAGTATGCAATCAACAAAATTTCTTATCGATACTCTAACACATGTATTTAATCACTCGGTTAATCATAATAATTAATCGTAATAAACTTTTCTATCTCAGATTCGTGGTTTCGCAACCACTGTTCCGTTTAGGCCCTATTTTGGGATGTTACAGGAAGGGATAACTACAAGTCCTTAGCACTTCCCTTAAGTGTCGTGGAAAAAGCCTTTCATTTTGCTGCATATGGTGCTCCTAGTACGTTCATGTAATCATTGTACTGCATTAAGTGGGCTCGTAGGTCTCCTCTCCCCTCAAACATGTCTTTTGGGACTTTGAAATCATGCGACAATTTCACCGTTGCTATCTCAGGGGTCAATGGATTTGTAACACCCCAAACCCGGCTTAGACGTTACGACCGGATCTGGCATGTCACATGGAAAGGTCGTTAAAGAAACTTTGTGATCGTTTAAAAATTTCAAGTTTAGTTATTTATAGCTTGTGATCCATTTGTTAATATTTTAGAAAAGAGCTATTAATGTTTGAGGAAAACCCCGTTTGAACAATCAGCAATAGATAATAACCGAGTTAAAATTAAAACCAAAATAAAATCCCAGAGGCCTTATTACATAACAAATTCCCAAATCTAAAATAAGTTTCAAATAAAGAAGACGTATTTACGAAAGAAATATTGTATGGCCACCGCAAAGTCCTCTTCGGCTCCAAATCCTCGAACTAGGAATTATCTGCAAAATTAAGCAGAGGGGTGAGTCACCAAGACTCAGTGTGTAATTCCCCTTACAACATAATCGGCCCTTAAGCCCCCAATGCACATTGGGCCTTAGCCCATTCAATATAGCATATATCACATGCATGCAATGCAGCCCAGCCCAACCTAGTTTTCCATCCTCTAAATACCTGAATCATCCAAACGCCTGTGGCACCAAGCCACTGTAGTACCAAACCACTGGTGGTTCCAAACCACTGGTGACAGAGTCACTAAATATAATATGTGGGGCCAACCCACTGTGGTACCAAACCACTGGTGACAATCCCTGATAAACATATGTGGGGCCAACCCACTGTGGTACCAAACCACTGGGACGAGCCACTGAAATAATATATATCTGGTGCCGAACCACTGTGGTACCAGACCACTGAGACATAGTCACTGGATAAATTATGTGGGGCCAACCCACTGTGGTACCAAACCACTGTAACAGTCTTTGAATCACACTTCCCTTTTTAATCATATCCTAATCCCATGCAATATGTCATAATAATTCGTGTATGCAGTATGTCATGTATGCAAAACATATATCAAATATAACGTATGAAATGAATTACCATCATAATCAAATAACAAGCTGCAACATAATCAAGCTACTCAACCTCTAAAGGTATAACCGTAATTTTTTACCTACGAAGGGTATTTCCGTAATTTACCTTCTAGGGGTACTTTGGTAATTTACCCTGCAGAGGGTATTTTGGTAATTTCGCACTTGCAATGGCCTTTTCGAAGGCCCATAGTCGCCCCGAGCGACTCGGCTACCATTTCTGGTCTTTACCGGACTATTGGGCCTAAAACCCGATTTCGGCCCACTCGGGCCCACACGCTCGTGAGGCCCATCTAGCACCAATCTAGCCACGTATATGCGATTCACCTAGTCTAGTCTAAATACATACTACACAATCATACAATCTACTCATATGGGCCCACGGGCCTATTGGGCCCACTTCGGCCCATCGTGGCCCAAGCAGCCTCAACCCACAAGAACACTAATGAGGCCTCAACTATCGCGTCGAAGCCCCCACACGTACGTTCGCACGCTTGTGTGGCTACTATCGCCGTGTGACCGGCATTTCGGCAATTTACCGCTCTACAACTAGAGTAGAGAGAATACACACCGGATAGGAATCTGGTGCTAATCCGCGCTCCAAATGCTCCTATGCCCAATGCCAACCAGGTGTGCTTCCTCCCATCAAAGATAGTTCTATATATAGCCAGCTTCTCACCTTCCTTCTTTGTATCTCTCCGATATGGGATCCCTCCGCTAGCAGAGTTTAAATCCAACTCAAACTCTCGCCGTCCAATCCGCAAAATAAATACTCCCTTACTGATCTCGAGACTTGAACCTCAGACCTCTTGCCAGCTGTAACGCCACCTTGCCACTAGGCCACAAGCTCCTCTTGTGTCTTAAAATATGCCCAACTAAAGATAAGTCTATGGCCAAGGTCTAAATTCATTTAATAAAATAATCTAAAAGAAATGCAAGTTCCACGCCTTGAACCTTGGACCTCCTTCCTACCTTGTGGCGTCACCTCCTTGCTCCCTAAGTGGCGTCACTTTGCCACTACACCACACACTCCACTTGTGTCATTTTCTCCACATTTTATTCTTAAAGCCTACCTACTAACTCCCAGGGTTTTTTTCACCTAAAACCAATTTTTTTCCTAAAGCCTAAATTTGATCCCGGACTTCATAGAAGCCCCTAACCTTCCAAAATCACTCACCTAATAGTTACAACTTGCATTAAAGCCGTTCTCATGTTCTCAAAAATTTTAAACGCTCCCTCACCCGAGGCCCAATCCTACTAGGCCCAAATTCGGGATGTTACAAATCTACCCCCTTTAAAGAAATTTCGTCCTCGAAATTTCCAACTAACCAACAGTCGTACATCCTAACCTATAACACTATGCTCACGCTGCGCACTCTGATTCCAATAACACTAATTCTCTTTCTATCTTAATCTTGGAACCTCTTCACACAACCAACATCTAACCGCAGAAGCAAGCAATATCTCATACTCAACCAATTGCCATATCAAAACATCACATCAAAACCAAACACACAGAATAAATATAAAAAATATAGTCATTTCAGCACAAAATATAGTATAGTATAAAGGGAACTTACGGATTTGGTGCCGGAGACTCGGGTGCCATACTTCAAGAAAACATGTATTTTTCTAAATCATATTTCAAACCAATTTTTGGAAAACATTGTCGAACCCATTCCACAGCTGAGTTTTGCAACCTAGGCTCTGATACCATAATTGTAACACCCCAAACTCGGTCAATACGCTACGACCAAATCTGGTATGCTACAGGAAAGGAAATTTGGGAAAACTAACAAAATATCATGGGTTGGAAAAACTTTGCCTTTTGTTCTTGTACCCTTAGCAAAAATTTGAAGTAATTGTTTAACTTAGTCTGAATTTCAAAGTCAGGTTCATTTGTCAAAAATTGAATTTTAAGAAATTCCATTTAAACTTGCAAGTTGAAAACGATGTTGCGGTTTTTAAGCAAAATCTCTGAATCAATTTGTTACTCGATATCCATTTTTCATTAGCCATTTGAAAACCCTTGTTCAAAGTTTTTAATTGCAGAACAACTCCATCTTCTTTAGTTTATTAGACATGCGATATTAACATTATAACAAAACCCAAATTAAAGATAAAGTGGCCTTATTACAATACAAAAACCCAAACTTAATAGTGAAAATTTAAAATAAAGAAGACGAAATTACTAGAAAATATTGCATGGCCACATCGAGTCTGCCTCGGCTCCAAATCCGCGATCTATCGATTACCTAAAAATTAAGCAGAGGGGTGAGTCACCAAGACTCAGTGTGTAATTCCCCTTACAACACAATCGAGCCTTAAGCCCCAGATGCACATTGGGCCTTAGCCCACTCAATATAGCATATATCACATGTATGCAATGCAGCCCAGCCCAACCTAGTTTTCCATCCTCTACACACATGAATCATCCAAATGCCTGTGGCACCAAGCCACTGTGGTACCAAACCACTGGTGACAGAGTCACTAAATATAATATGTGGGGCCAACCCACTATGGTACCAAACCACTGGTGACAATCCCTGATAAACATATGTGGGGCCAACCCACTGTGGTACCAAACCACTGGGATGGGTCACTGAAATAATATATATGTGGTACCGAACCACTGTGGTACCAAACCACTGAGACATAGTCACTGGATAAATTATGTGGGGCCAACCCACTGTGGTACCAAACCACCGTGATGATCTTTTGAATCACACTTCCCCTTTTAATCATATCCCAATCCCATGCAATATGTCATAATAATATGTGTATGCAGTATGTCATGTATGCAAAACATATATCAAATATAATGTATGAAATGAATTACCATCATAATCAAATAACAAGTTTCAACATAATCAAGCTACTCAACCTCTAAGGGTATAACCGTAATTTTTACCTACCAAGGGTATTTCCGTAATTTACCTTCTAGGGGTACTTTGGTAATTTACCCTGCCGAGGGTATTTTGGTAATTTCCCACTTACAATGGCCTTTTCGAAGGCCCAAAGTCGCCCCAACCGACTCGGCTACCATTTTCGGTCTTTACCGGACTATTGGGCCTAAAACCCGATTTCGGCCCACTCGAGCCCACACGCTCGTGAGGCCCATCTAGCACCAATCTAGCCACGTATATACGATTCACCTAGTCTAGTCTAATACATACTACACAATCATACAATCTACTCATATGGGCCCACGGGCCCATTGGGCCCACTTCGGCCTATCGTGGCCCAAGCAGCTTCAACCCACAAGAACACTAATGAGGCCTCAACTATCGCGTTGAAGCCCCCACACGTGCGCTCGCACGCTCGTGTGGCTACTATCACCGTGTGACCGGCATGTCGTCAATTTGCCGCTGTACAACTAGAGTAGAGAGAATACACACCTGATAGAAATCTGGTGCTAATCCGCGCTCCAAATGCTCCTATATCCAACACCAACCAGGTGTGCTTCCTCCCATCAAAGATAGCTATATATATAGCCAGCTTCTCACCTTCCTTCTTTGTATCTCTCCGATGTGGGATCCCTCCGCTAGCAGAGTTTAAATCCAGCTCAAACTTTGGTCGTCCAATCAATAAAATAAATACTCCCTTGCTGATCCCGAGACTTGAACCTCAGACCTCTTGCCAGCTTTAACGCCACCATGCCACTAGGCCACAAGCTCCTCTTGTGTCTTAAAACATGCCCAACTAAAGATAAGTATATGGCCAAGGTCTAAATTCATTTAATAAAATAATCTAAAAGAAATGCAAGTTCCACGCCTTGAACCTTGGACCTCCTTCCTTCCTTGTGGTGTCACCTCCTTGCTCCCTAAGTGGCGTCACTTTGCCACTACACCACACACTCCACTTGTGTCATTTTCTCCACATTTTATTCTTAAAGCCTACCTACTAACTCCAAGGGTTTTTTTCACCTAAAACCAATTTTTTTCCTAAAGCCTAAATTTGATCCCGGACTTCATAGAAGCCCCTAGCCTTCCAAAATCACTCACCTAATAGTTCCAACATGCATTAAAGCCGTTCTCATGTTCTTAAAAATTTTAATCGCTCCCTCGCCCGAGGCCCAATCCTACTAGACCCAAATTCAGGATGTTACAAATCTACCCCCTTTCAAGAAATTTCGTCCTCGAAATTTCCAACTAACCAACAGTCGCACATCCTAACCTATAACAATATGCTCACGATGCGCACTTTGATTCCAATAACACTAATTCTCTTTCTATCTTAATCTTGGAACCTCTTCACACAACCAACACCTAACCGCGGAAGCAAGCAATATCTCATACTCAACCAATTGCTATATCAAAACATCACATCCAAACCAAAAACACAGAATAAATATAAAAAATATAGTCATTTCAGCACAAAATATAGTATAGTATAAAGGGAACTTACAGATTTGGTGCCGGAGACTCAGGTGCCATACTTCCAGAAAACATGTATTTTTCTAAATCATATTTCAAATCAATTTTTGGAAAACATTGTCGAACCCATTCCACAGCTGAGTTTTGCAACCTAGGCTCTGATACCATAATTGTAACACCCCAAACTCGGTCAATACGCTACGACCAAATTTGGTATGCTACAGGAAAGGAAATTTGGGAAAACTAACAAAATATCATGGGTTGGAAAAACTTTGCCTTTTGTTTTTGTACCCTTAGCAAAAATTTGAAGTAATTGTTTAACTTAGTCTGAATTTCAAAGTCAGGTTCATTTGTCGAAAATCGAATTTTAAGAAATTCCATTTAAACTTGCGAGTTGAAAATGATGTTGCAGTTTTTAAGCAAAATCTTTGAATCAATTTGTTACTCGATATCCATATTTCATTAGCTATTTGAAAACCCTTGTTCAAAGTTTTTAATTGCAGAACAACTCCATCTTCTTTAGTTTATTAGACATGCGATATTAACATTATAACAAAACCCAAATTAAAGATAAAGTGGCCTTATTAAAATACAAAAACCCTAACTTAATAGTGAAAATTTAAAATAAAGAAGATGAAATTACTAGAAAATACTACATGGCCACCTCGAGTCCCTCGGCTCTAAATCCGCGATCTATCGATTACCTGCAAATTAAGCAGAGCGGTGAGTCACCAAGACTCAGTGTGTAATTCCCCTTACAACACAATCGAGCCTTAAGCCCCCAGATGCATATTGGGCCTTAGCCCACTCAATATTGCATATATCACATGTATGCAATGCAGCCCAGCCCAACCTAGTTTTCCATCCTCTACACACCTGAATCATCCAAACGCCTGTGGCACCAAGCCACTGTGGTACCAAACCACTGGTGACAGAGTCACTAAATATAATATGTGGGGCCAACCCACTATGGTACCAAACCACTGGTGACAATCCACGATAAACATATGTGGGGCCAACCTTTGAGGTACCAAACCTTTGGGGACGGGTCCTTTGAAATAATATATATGTGGTCTTAGAACCACTGTGGTACCAAACCACTGAGACATAGTCACTGGATAAATTATGTGGGGCCAACCCACTGTGGTACCAAACCACTGTGACAGTCTTTGAATCACACTTCCCCTTTTAATCATATCCCAATCCCATGCAATATGTCATAATAATTTGTATATGCAGTATCTCATGTATGCAAAACATATATCAAATATAATGTATGAAATGAATTACCATCATAATCAAATAACAAGTTTCAACATAATCAAGCTACTCAACCTCTAAGGGTATAACCGTAATTTTTACCTACCAAGGGTATTTCCGTAATTTACCTTCTAGGGGTACTTTGGTAATTTACCCTGCCGAGGGTATTTTGGTAATTTTCCACTTGCAATGGCCTTTTCGAAGGCCCAAAGTCGTCCCGAGCGACTCGGCTACCATTTCCGGTCTTTACCGGACTATTGGGCCTAAAACCCGATTTCGGCCCACTCGGGCCCACACGCTCGTGAGGCCCATCTAGCACCAATCTAGCCACGTATATGCGATTCACCTAGTCTAGTCTAATACATACTACATAATCATACAATCTACTCATATGGGCCTATTGGGCCCACTTCGGCCCATCGTGGCCCAAGCAGCCTCAACCCACAAGAACACTAATGATGCCTCAACTATCGCGTCAAAGCCCCCACACGTGCGCTCGCACGCTCGTGTGTCTACTATCGTCGTGTGACCGGCATGTCGACAATTTGCCGCTGTACAACTAGAGTAGAGAGAATACACACCTGATAGGAATCTGGTGCTAATCCGCGCTCCAAATGCTCCTATGCCCAACGTTAACCAGGTGTGCTTCCTCCCATCAAAGATAGCTCTATATATAGCCAGCTTCTCACCTTCCTTCTTTGTATCTCTCCGATGTGGGAACCCTCCGCTAGATGAGTTTAAATCCAACTCAAACTCTGGCCGTTCAATCCACAAAATAAATACTCCCTTGCTGATCCCGAGACTTGAACCTCAGACCTCTTGCCAGCTTTAACGCCACCTTGCCACTAGGCCACAAGCTCCTCTTGTGTCTTAAAACATGCCCAACGAAAGATAAGTCTATGGCCAAGGTCTAAATTCATTTAATAAAATAATCTAAAAGAAATGCAAGTTCCACGCCTTGAACCTTGGACCTCCTTCCTTCCTTGTGGCATCACCTCCTTACTCCCTAAGTGGCGTCACTTTGCCACTACACCACACACTCCACTTGTGTCATTTTCTCCACATTTTATTCTTAAAGCCTACCTACTAACTCCCAGGGTTTTTTTCACCTAAAACCAATTTTTTTCCTAAAGCCTAAATTTTATCCCGGGACTTCATAGAAGCCCCCTAACCTTCCAAAATCACTCACCTAATAGTTCCAACTTGCATTAAAGCCGTTGTCATATTCTCAAAAATTTTAAACGCTCCCTCGCCTGAGGCCCAATCATACTAGTCCCAAATTTGGGATGTTACAAATCTACCCCCTTTAAAGAAATTTCGTCCTCGAAATTTCTAACTAACCAACAGTCGTACATCCTAACCTACAACAATATGCTCACGCTGCGCACTTTGATTCCAATAACACTAATTCTCTTTCTATCTTAATCTCGAAACCTCTTCACACAACCAACATCTAACCGCAGAAGCAAGCAATATCTCATACTCAACCAATTGATATATCAAAACATCACATCCAAACCAAACACACAGAATAAATATCAAAAATAGAGTCATTTCAGCACAAAATATAGTATAGTATAAAGGGAACTTACGGATTTGGTGCCGGAGACTCAGGTGCCATACTTCCAGAAAACATGTATTTTTCTAAATCATATTTCAAACCAATTTTTGGAAAACATTGTCGAACCTATTCCACAGCTGAGTTTTGCAACCTAGGCTCTGATACCATAATTGTAACACCCCAAACTCGGTCAATACGCTACGACCAAATCTGGTACGCTACAGGAAAAGAAATTTGGGAAAACTAACAAAATATCATGGGTTGGAAAAACTTTGCCTATTGTTTTTGTACCCTTAGCGAAAATTTGAAGTAATTGTTTAACTTAGTCTGAATTTCAAAGTCAAGTTCATTTGTCAAAAATTGAATTTTAAGAAATTCCATTTAAACTTTTGAGTTGAAAACGATGTTGCGGTTTTTAAGCAAAATCTCTGAATCAATTTGTTACTCGATATCCATCTTTCGTTAGCCATTTGAAAACCCTTGTTCAAAGTTTTTAATTGCAGAACAACTCCATCTTCTTTAGTTTATTAGACATGCGATATTAACTTTATAACAAAACCCAAATTAAAGATAAAGCGGCCTTATTACAATACAAAAACCCAAACTTAATAGTGAAAATTTAGAATAAAGAAGACGAAATTACTAGAAAATACTGCATGGCCACCTCGACTCCGCCTCGGCTCCAAATCCGCGATCTATCGACACGCAAATTAGCGAGAGGGTGAGTCACCAAGACTCAGTGTGTAATTCCCCTTACAACACAATCGAGCCTCAAGCCCCCAGATGCACATTGGGCCTTAGCCCACTCAATATAGCATATATCACATGTATGTAATGCAGCCCAGCCCAACCTAGTTTTCCATCCTCTACACACCTGAATCATCCAAACGCCTGTGGCACCAAGCCACTGTGGTACCAAACCACTGGTGACAGAGTCACTAAATATAATATGTGGGGCCAACCCACTATGGTACCAATCCACTGGTGACAATCCCTGATAAACATATGTGGGGCCAACCCACTGCGTGGTACCAAACCACTGGGGACGGGTCACTTTGAAATAATATATATGTGGTGCCGAACCATCGTGGTACCAAACCACCGAGACATAGTCACTGGATAAATTATGTGGGGCCAACCCACTGTGGTACCAAACCACTGAGACAGTCTTTGAATCACACTTCCCCTTTTAATCATATCCCAATCCCATGCAATATGTCATAATAATGTGTGTATGCAGTATGTCATGTATGCAAAACATATATCAAATATAACGTATGAAATGAATTACCATCATAATTAAATAACAAGTTTCAACATAATCAAGCTACTCAACCTCTAAGGGTATAACCGTAATTTTTACCTACCAAGAGTATTTCCGTAATTTACCTTCCAGGGGTACTTTGGTAATTTACCCTGTCGAGGGTATTTTGGTAATTTCACACTTGCAATGGCCTTTTCGACGGCCCAAAGTCACCCTGAGCGACTCGGCTACCATTTTCGATCTTTACCGGACTATTGGGCCAAAAACCCGATTTCGGCCCACTCGGGCCCACACGCTCGTGAGGCCCATCTAGCACCAATCTAGCCACGTATATGCGATTCACCTAGTCTAGTCTAATACATACTATACAATCATACAATCTACTCATATGGGACCACGGGCCCATTGGGCCCACTTCAGCCCATCGTGGCCCAAGCAGCCTCAACCCACAAGAACACTAATGAGGCATCAATTATCGCGTCGAAGCCTCCACACATGCGCTTGCACGCTCGTGTGGCTACTATCACCGTGTGACCGGCATTTCGGTAATTTGCCGCTCTACAACTAGAGTAGAGAGAATACGCACCTGAGAGGAATCTGGTGCTAATTCGCACTCCAAATGCTCGTATGCCCAACGCCAACCAGGTGTGCTTCCTCCCATCAAAGATAGCTCTATATATAGCCAGCTTCTCACCTTCCTTCTTTGTATCTCTCCGATGTGGGATCCCTTCGCTAGCAGAGTTTAAATCCAACTCAAACACTGGCCGTCCAATCCGTAAAATAAATACTCCCTTGCTGATCCCGAGACTTGAACCTCAGACCTCTTGCCAGCTGTAACGCCACCTTGCCACTAGGCCACAAGCTCCTCTTGTGTCTAAAAACATGCCCAACTAAAGATAAGTCTATGGCCAAGGTCTAAATTCATTTAATAAAATAATCTAAAAGAAATGCAAGTTCCACACCTTGAACCTTGGACGTCCTTCCTTCCTTGTGGCGTCACCTCCTTGCTCCCTAAGTGGTGTCACTTTGCCACTACACCACACACTCCACTTGTGTCATTTTCTCCACATTTTATTCTTAAAGCCTACCTACTAACTCCCAGGGTTTTTTTCACCTAAAACCATTTTTTTTCCTAAAGCCTAAATTTGATCCTGGGACTTCATAGAAGCCCCCTAGCCTTCCAAAATCACTCACCTAATAGGTCCGACTTGCATTAAAGCCGTTCTCATGTTCTTAAAAAATTTAAACGCTCCCTTACCCGAGGCCCAATCCTACTAGGCCTAAATTCGGGATGTTTCAAATCTACCCCCTTAAAGAAATTTCGTCCTCGAAATTTCCAACTAACCAACAGTCGTACATCCTAACCTATAACAATATGCTTACGCTGCGCACTCTGATTCCAATAACACTAATTCTCTTTCTATCTTAATCTTGGAACCTCTTGACACAACCAACATCTAACCACAGAAGCAACCCATATCTCATACTCAACCAATAGCTATATCAAAACATCACATCCAAACCAAACACACAGAATAAGTATCAGAAATAGAGTCATTTTAGCACAAAATATAGTATAGTAAAAAGGGAACTTACGGATTTGGTGCCGGAGACTCGGGTGCCATACTTCCAGAAAACTTGTATTTTTCTAAATCATATTTCAAACCAATTTTTGGAAAACATTGTCCAACCCATTCCACAGCCGAGTTTTGCAACCTAGGCTCTGATACCATAATTGTAACACCCCAAAATCGGTCAATACGCTACGACCAAATCTGGTATGCTACAGGAAAGGAAATTTGGGAAAACTAACAAAATATCATGGGTTGGAAAAACTCTGCGTTTCGTTTTTCTACCCTTAGCGAAAATTTGAAGTAATTGTTTAACTTAGTCCGAATTTCAAAGTCAGGTTCATTCGTCGAAAATCAAATTTTAAGAAATTCCATTTAAACTTGCCAGTGAAAACGATGTTGCTGTTTTAAAGAAAAATCTCTGAATCAATTTTTTACTCGATATCCATCTTTCGTTAGCCATTTGAAAACCCTTGTTCAAAGTTTTTAATTGCAGAACAACTCCATCTTCTTTAGTTTATTAGGCATGCGATATTAACAATATGACAAAACCCAAATTAAAGATAAAGTGGCCTTATTATAATACCAAAACCCAATCTTAATGGTGAAAATTCAAAATAAAGAAGACGAAATTACTAGAAAATACTACATGGCCACCTCGAGTCTGTCTCGGCTCCAAATCCGTGATCTATCGATTACCTGCAAATTAAGCAAAGGGGTGAGTCACCAAGACACAGTGTGTAATTCCCCTTACAACACAATCGAGCCTTAAGCCCCCAGATGCGCATTGGGCTTTAGCCCACTCAATATAGCATAAATCACATGTATGCAATGCAACCCAACCCAACCTAGTTTTCCATCCTCTACACACCTGAATCATCCAAACGCCCGTGGCACCAAGCCACTGTGGTACCAAACCACTGGTGGTTCCAAACCACTGGTGACAGAGTCACTAAATATCATATGTGGGGCCAACCTTCTGTGGTACCAAACCACTAGGACGGGTCACTGAAATAATATATATGTGGTACCGAACCACTGTGGTACCAAACCACTGAGACATAGTCACTGGATAAATTATGTGGGGCCAACCCACTGTGGTACCAAACCACTGTGACAGTCTTTGAATCACACTTCCCTTTTTAATCATATCCCAATCCCATGTAATATATCATAATAATTCGTGTATGCAGTATGTCATGTATGCAAAACATATATAAAATATAACGAATGAAATGAATTACCATCATAATCTAATAACAAGTTGCAACATAATCAAGCTACTCAACCTCTAAGGGTATAACCGTAATTTTTACCTACCAAGGGTATTTCCATAATTTACCTTCCAGGGGTACTTTGTTAATTTACCCTGCCGAGGATATTTTTGTAATTTTGCACTTGCATTGGCTTTTTCGAAGGCCCAAAGTCACCCCGAGTGACTCGGCTACCATTTCTGGTCTTTATCGGACTATTGGGCCTAAAACCCAATTTTGGCCCACTCGGGCCCACACGCTCGTGAGGCCCATCTAGCACCAATCTAGCCATGTATATGCGATTCACCTAGTCTAGTCTAATACATACTACACAATCATACAATCTACTCATATGGGCCCACGGGCCCGTTGGGCCCAAGCAGCCTCAACCCACAAGAACACTATTGAGGCCTCAACTATCGCGTCAAAGCCCCC
Source organism: Gossypium sturtianum (assembly GCA_025698515.1). Taxonomy (NCBI): domain Eukaryota; kingdom Viridiplantae; phylum Streptophyta; class Magnoliopsida; order Malvales; family Malvaceae; genus Gossypium; species Gossypium sturtianum. The sequence goes on from CM046946.1 coordinate 59,793,146, forward strand.
ACACGAGCGCTCGTACGCTCGTGTGGCTACTATCGCCGTGTGACCGGCATTTCGACAATTTGTCGCTCTACAACTAGAGTAGAGAGAATACACACTTGATAGGAATCTGGTGCTAATCCGCGCTCCAAATGCTCCCATGCCCAACGCCAACCAGGTGTGCTTCCTCCCATCAAAGATAGCTCTATATATAGCCAGCTTCTCACCTTCCTTGTTTGTATCTCTCCGATGTAGGATCCCTCCGCTAGCAGAGTTTAAATCCAACTCAAACTCTGGCCGTCCAATCCGCAAAATAAATACTCCCTTGCTGATCCCGAGACTTGAACCTCGGACCTCTTGCCGGTATGCGCCACCTTGCCACTAGGCCACAAGCTCCTCTTGTGTCTTAAAACATGCCCAACTAAAGATAAGTCTATGGCCAAGGTCTAAATTCATTTAATAAAATAATCTAAAAGAAATGCAAGTTCCACGCCTTGAACCTTGGACCTCCTTCCTTCCTTGTGGCGTCACCTCCTTGCTCCCTAAGTGGCGTCACTTTGCCACTACACCACACACTCCACTTGTGTCATTTTCTCCACATTTTATTCTTAAAGCCTACCTACTAACTCCCAGGGTTTTTTTCACCTAAAACCAAAATTTTTCCTAAAGCCTAAGTTTGATCCCGGGACTTCATAGAAGCCCCCTAACCTTCCAAAATCACTCACCTAATAGGTCCAACTTGCATTGAAGCCGTTCTCATGTTCTCAAAATTTTTAAACACTCCCTCGCCCGAGGCCCAATCCTACTAGGCCCAAATTCGGGATGTTACAGGATTGTTAGAACAAAATAGCCAATCCATGTCCTGAGACTCCGGGTGTAATTGGAAACACAAAAATATATAGACTTTTTCAGCACCTTTTGAGCTTTAATCCGTGCAGTTTCGTAGTAATTTTTTTCGAAATTCATACTTTAATTATAAAATAATTAAATTACACTTAAATTATTAACATATTTAATTTTAATTATTTTTATAAGAAATTGTCACAAATTTGGTTTATTTTCGACAATTTTGTACAAAAGGAGAAAATTGACTCCGCAGTCATCTCTAAAGGCTTAAACCGTTGGGGCAATTTTCTACATCAAGTGAATCAAGAGTGAGGCTAATTATTTTTTTTAGCCAAGCATGGTCCAATAATGATTATTATGCATATTTTATAATTAATTTTGATCCAAAATTAATTGGGTTAAAACTTAATTATAAGCCTGAAGAAGAAAGTGGCCCATTTGTGCTAAGTTAAAGAGGATTGATCCAACAAGAAGGGGGAAGCCCAAACCGTCGATATAGCTGACCCGATCAACTGATTTTCTCACTTGGAAAATAGCCCTCGAACTTCTCTTAAATGCCGTTCAACCCCCTCAACTTTTCATGCCTTTTACTTTTTGCCCCAAGCTAAAAATAGCAAGTTTGAATCACTCAAACTTGTTCAATGCATGGCCGGCCAAGGGAGAGGGAGTGGCTGATAATTATTTTCTAATTTTAACAGTCAAGCCCACCTATAAATACCCCTCTTCCCTTCCTCATTTCACACAACTCATTTGACACATATCTCTTCATTTCTCTCTTTCGTTTCCTTCATTTTTTTTCATTTCCTTTGTCCTCTTCCCTTGTTGATTTCCACTCTTGAAAGAGAGCTTGCATCCCCCTTGGAGTAGCAACATTCAAGTGTTCGTGAAGGCCTTGAATCGACAGATTGAGTAAAGAAAAAGAGGAGTGCACTAGTCTGGCTTCTGAGAAACATTGGGATTTATTTCTTAGTTTCCTTCTCTTTAATTTTTCTCGTTTGTGTTGTGATTATGGACAGGAAAAATTTTTGTGTTGTTATTCTTGATTTAATTAAAATGGCTTAAATTTAATTCGTGTTAGATTGATTTCATTTTGTTCGCTTAAATTTCTAAAATCATGTTTGTGTTGTTATTAGGCCTTGGTAAATTGTTCAATTAAATAAAACCATACTTAGGTTATACTTTCATTAAAATTGTAAGGTAATGAAAGAATAAATTATTAATCATATTGAACTACTAATTAATTGACATAGTATTTAATTGGTGCATGTTTAATCTTCTAAGGTAGTTGAAGGTTAAATTAGCAACGGTATTAAACGGTACATTAGCATTGCATAACTTGCAAGATTATTGTTATTAAATTGTTTCATAAAAATATTTATGAAATGCAACTTTAAACAATTTGGTGAAGGAAAAATATGTTGATTTGAAGAAGTGTTTATAAAAACTAAAAAAAATAATTAAGTAAATTAACTAAGAAAAAGTAATAGTAAAAATTTCAATGCGCGATTTCTAAAGAGACGAGTTTTAATCAATATGACATAAATGTGTTACATCAATTACATTCCTTAACTTAGAATTACTAAACTCATGTTCATGTTCTTATGAATAATTTCACGGCAACTTGGTATTTTGTTAACTAATGCACATTCATACTTACTAAATCAATTAATCTCTTGAACATATAATGTCAATTCAAACAATTAATTAATTTTCATAAGCAAGTATAAGGTTAAGTGAAGTAACAACATATTCCTACATTAAAACCATTTAATCACAATAATCTTGCAAGTTATGCAAGGCTAATGTAACGTTTAATACCGTCACTAATTTAACATTCAGCTACCTTAGAAGATTAAACATGCACCAAATAAATACTGTGTTAATTAATTACAATTTCAATACGATTAATAATTAATTCATTTGTTACCTTACAATTGTAATGCAAGTATAACCTAAGCATAGTTTTATTTAACTGAACAATCTATCAAGGCCTAATAACAACACAAACATGATTTTAGTAATTTAAGCAAACAAAATGTAATCAATCTAACACGAATTAAATTTAAGTCATTTTAATTAAATCAAGAAAAACAACGCAAAAAAAATTCATATTCATAATCACAACATAAACAAGAAAAATTAAAGATAAGGGAACTAGGAAACAAATCCCGATATTTCTCCAAAGCCATACTAGTGCACTCCTCTTCTTCTCTTCTCGTTCTATCAATTCAAGGTATTCACAAACACTTTAATGTTGCTACTCCAAGGGGGTGCAAGCTCTCTTTCAAGAGTGGAAATCGGCAACAAAAGAGGATAAAGGAAATGGGAAAAAAATGAAGGAAATAGAAGAGAGAAATGAAGAGATGTGTGTGAAATGAGGAAGGGAAGAGGGTTATTTATAGGTAGGATTGGATACTAAAAATAGCAAAGAATTATCAGCCATTCCCTCTCCCTTGGCCAGCCATGCATTGAGCAAGTTTGAATGATTCAAACTTGCTATTTTTAGCTTGGGGCAAAAAAGTGAAATGCATGAAAAACGGAGGGGGTTTGAATGGTATTTAGGAGAAGTTCAAGGGCTGTTTTGCAAGTGTGAAAATCAGATAAGATCAACTAATTGGGTCAGCTATATGGACGGTTGGGGCTTCCCCATTATTGTTGGATCAGTCATCTTTTATCTAGCACAATTAGGCCCCCTTTTTTTCTTAAGGCTTATAATAAAAATTTTAACCTAATTAATTTTGGATTAAAATTAATTATAAATATGCATAATAATCATTATTGGACCGTTCTTGTCTGGAAAAATAATTAGCCTTGCTCTTGATTCACTTGATACAGAGAATTTCCCCAACGGTTCAAGCCTTTCGAGGTGACTATCGAGCCAAATTTTCACCTTTGTGCAAAACTGTCGAAAATAAACCAAATTTGTGTAAATTTGTTATAAAAATAATTAAAATTCATTATGTTAATAATTTAAGTGAAAATTAATTATTTTATAATTAAAGTATGAATTTCAACAAAAATTACTATGAAAATACATGAATTAGAGCTCAAAAGGTGCTAAAAAAGTTTATATATTCTTGTGTTTCCAGTAATGCTCTTACATCTCATTGCTGCTCGTCCATCTCATTTTTCCATTCTCTCACATGCACAACTGGAACTTCGTCTTGTGTATTCATATTATCATGAAAATCAGAATTGTCAGAGTGTACCTTCCTTCTTAACTCCTCATTCTACTTTAGCAGCTTCTATTGAAAAGCATATTGTTGCTCGAACCGTGCCTCCTGTGCAGTCATTTGCTCCCTCATGAACCTCATCTACTCTTGAAGAGCAAAATAATTGCTGCGGTGGTGCCTCTTCGTTAGGAGAAAGTGGCAAACCTTGATCAGTGAATACGCTCAAGTCTAATGGACCCGAAAGTCCTAGACGAGTCGCATTTCCGAAGTTTTTCGGTCTATCGGCGAACCATCCGGCGAACAAGTATGCCTCGTTGGGTTGACTGCCCAAACCTAATGATCCAGCTTGTCCGGACAAAAGATGGAAGGGGAAGTTCTCATTTGGGTGAGTTATTTTTCGCTTTGAAACTGAAGGAAACTAGAGAAAACTGAAAAATCTGATGATTGGAAGTTTGTACACATTCACCGCACCAATTGTTGAGTAATTTTTATCTCGTGTCCCATTAAAGGGAACATTCGAGAAATTATATATCATTACTATTCATGATTTGACTCCACTATTTATAGACTCGACCCCACTATTCATAGGACTGACACTCTGAGCATAATTCAGGCATGCCGAACATGTGTATCGCTCTGGGTCGCCTGCCAGAGTTCACGATCCCCCACACGCGAGCTCTTTAGATATGATGAATTGAGACCGCGAACTCTCCTTGGCTCGTGCGAGCTGATACTCCGAGCTACCCCTGTTTTCCTCTCGTTGTTCGCCTTACGCATGTCCACCTAGTGGGGCCTATCTGGGTCGTGGGTTGGCGACCCGAATCTCATCTAGGTTTATTAAAAATATATTAAAATATAAAAGTAGAAAAATATCTAAAAGATAATATTATAGTTAAATGATTAAATATTTAACATATATTTTCATAACAATTATTAAATAAAAATATAAAGTAAAAAGATTACAAAATAAAATATAATTATCATTGCTAATTTAAGTGATAGTGTAGTTACCCATAAGTGTCCTATATGTTATAAGGCACAAATTCAAATCTCACAAAATGCAAATGTTGAGATTTAATTGGTGGGTGACCATGCACATATGTAAGGTTTGTTTTATTAGGCACCGAACGAGACGCTTTGTAACACCCCATACCCGAGTCCGAGGCTTAGACAGGATACGAGACATTACTATGCTTGAACTTGCTTAATCTTGACATTACGGGCTATAAAATTTTGTTCCGAAATTAAAACTTCTCATTCTTAAACATTTCGTACATTTCATGGGCCTACGAGGCCTTAAACTTGTACTGGTAAACTTTCGAAACCTTATCGAAAAACTTTTCTTTGAAACAGGGGTTACACGCCCGTGTAATATAAGACATGCCCGTGCATAGGCATACACGCCCATGTCCTCAGACTGTGCCCTTAAAACTCAGTATTCTGCCAATTTCCACACGGCCATAGCACGCCCGTGGTCCTAGCCTGTGTGAAAAACCTTAGCATTCTGACTTATAACACACGACCATGGCACGCCCGTGGACTTAGACCGTGTACTACATCTTGATATACCGACTTATTTCACACGCATCGCACACGCCCAAGTTCTAACCGTATGTCATGCACGGCCTTAACACACGGCCGTGGGATTGGTCCGTGGCCTATTCTGACTTATAAGACTAAGGTGCAGTTTATACACGGCCTAGACACACGCCCGTGTGTCTAACCGTGTAGGCACTTAGGGGCTATTTACCAAGCCAATTGCCATCCTGAAATTAAGACCAAACTCAAGCTCAATTCAACAACTCAATTATTACATCTTTCATGAACAATATAACATGCTTCATTGATATTAATAACATACATTCTTAGTCAAACTTGGCCAATCACTTAGCCATTTACAAAAGAATAATAAACTTGACAGCCCATACTTTTGCCCCTTTCTAAGACATATACCCAAAATGAAATCTTTCCTATACATGCCATACTTAAAATCAACTTGGCTATACCAAAATGGCGATTGATAGTGTGCTACGAGCTCCGACTTCAATGATCCACAGTTTAGCTTGGCGGGACTACATGAAAAGAAAGAATTAAAGACGTAAGCATTCAGCTTCATAAGTTTGCATATAAAACACATATTAACATACTTGCTTAAATAAACCATTTGACATAATCAATGGTATCATAAATTCAACTATAAAGCTTATTTGCTCATACTTGGTTCTTACATGCCTTGTAATACTTACTAGTCTCATACTTGTGAAGTAAACAAAATACTTGTATCACTTGATCAGCATACTTTAACATAGTAATCATAATCTCTATTTTATCATTCATAATATGACTAATATTTGTCCCCACTTGATAATGATTTTTCTTACTAAACTTTCTTGTTATATCTTGTGAGCTTATCTCATTTGCCCGATGAATTCCTATGAATAACCGAGAATACCAAATCTCTTACCTTGAACTTGATGCTAAAGCCATATTTGGGATATGGTCTTACATAGGATATCTCATCTTTGTTTCAAGGCCATGTCTTGACATGGACTTATATGAAATCTTCCTCTTGATAACTTGTTCAATGCCAAGTTTGGATCCTTGGACTTACATGATAAACTTGTCAATGCCAAGCTTGGGTCCTTGGACTTACATGATAAACTTGTCAATGCCAAGCTTGGGTCATTGGACTTACATGATAAACTTGTCAATGCCAAGCTTGGGTCCTTGGACTTACATGATAAACTTGTCAACGCCAAGCTTGGGTCCTTGGACTTACATGATAAACTTGCTTGATTGCCGATGCCATGCCTCGGTTTGGTCTTATACGGACTTTCTCATACTTGATCTCATTATTTTCATTGTTTAACTTAATGTTAAACGATTTCATAATAACATTATACATTATACTAAGCAATTCAATGATATAAATCATAAAGCTTAGAAATCATACAAACTTACCTCAATATACAAAATGTAGCTAAGTATGCAATTTAGTCCTCGACCTTGTTCTTGCCTCAGTTTTGATCCGGGCTTCGTTTGTCTTGATCTATAGTCATAAATAGATCATTTAATACTCACATTGACTAAATTGACTCTTAAATCATACTTTGGTAAAATTACTATTTTGCCCCTAAACTTTCTCATATTTGCACTTTTGCCCCAAGGCTCGTAAAATAATTTTCATTCAACTTTCTTAAACTTCATGCTTAGCTGAATCATTTTCTCTACTATAACAATCATCAATTCTTGCTATTTTTAACATGTATGACCAATTTTCATAACTATTACAAAATGGTCCATACTATCACCTTTCATGAAATTCACTTAGAAAAAGATGTTTATCTAACATCAAACTCTTATAAACTTCCATAAAACATCATTTAACAAGCATATCAATCATGGGTAGATTTTTGAACATGCACTTTAGCTCACTTTATAGCTAAAAATAGCTTACTCATGCTACCAGGACTTCAAAAATACGAAGAATATAAAAAACGGGGCTAAGATGAACTTACTAGCAAGCTTGAAAGATGAACAAACCCTAGCTATCGGTTCTTCAAAATTTCGGCACACACACAAGGAAGAAGATGATTGATTTTTATCATCTTTTTCCTTTATTAATCATTTAATAGGTAAATGACCAAAATGCCCTTCTCTTAAAAATATCACCATTTACTAGCTCATGTCCATTTTTGTCCAAAAATTATAATTTGGGAAAATTGCTATTTAAGGACTTATAATTGCTATTCTAGAGCTATTTCATACAAAATGCTTCTTGAAACTCACATTTTACAACTTTTGCAATTTGGTCCTTTTTGACCATTCAACTTCAATTTAGCAAAATTGCTTCATGAAACTTTCACACTAACATGCAAACATGGCATGAACCTTAAAACCTCATAAATTCACCTCGAATTAGTGGTCTCGCACCACTATTCCAACTAGGCCCTAAATTGGGCTGTTACAATTCTCCCTCCCTTAGGGATTTTCTTCCTCAGAAATCTTACCAACAAACAGATTTGGATACTTGTTTCTCATACTCTCTTATGGTTCCCACGTAGCTTCTTCTATCCCATGTCTTTGCCACAATACTTTCACTAGGGCAATGTTTTTATTTCTTAGCTGCTTGACTTTTCGAGCCAAAATCTTGACTGGTTCCTCACCATAAGTCATGTCAGGATAGATTTCTACCTCGACGGGGGTAATTACATGTGAAGGGTCCGATGCGTAGCGTCGCAACATAGACACGTGAAACACATCATGTATCTTTTCTAACTCGATGGCAAAGCCAATCGGTAAGCAACACCGCCCAACTTTCGGTAATCTCATATGGTCCAATAAAGCGTGGGCTTAACTTGCCTTTCGGCCAAATCGAGAACTTTTCTCCACGGTGACACTTTCAAGAAAACTTTATCCCCGACTTGGTACTCTATCTCTTTTCTCTTTAAATCTGAATAGGATTTCTGTCTGTCTAAGGCAGCTTTTAAACATTCTCGTATCACTTTCACTTTCTCTTCAGCTTTTCTAACAAAATCAACCCCTTGAATTTGGTTTTCTTTGAGTTCAGTCCAAAACAAAGGTGTTCTGCACTTACGCCCATAAAGAGCCTCATAAGGTGCCATCTTTAAACTCGACTGAAAACTATTGTTATAGGCAAATTCTACTAATGGGAGGAACTTTTCCCAACTGCCTCGGAATTCAAGAATACAACATCTGAGCATATCCTCGAGCACTTGAATTAACCTCTCGGATTGACCGTCAGTTTGAGGATGAAAAGCGGTACTAAAGTTCAACTTTGTACCCAAGGCCTCTTGTAACTTTTTTCCAAAATCTGGATGTGAATCTCGGATCTCTATCCGATATGATTGACAAGGGAACTCCATGAAGTCTTACTATTTCTGAAACATACAAATTTGCCAACTTGTCGAGGGAGTAGTCCACTCGAACAGGTATAAAATGGGCTGATTTCGTGAGTCTATCAACTACAATCCATACGGCATCTTTCTTGCTCAGAGATAGTGGTAAACCCGTTACAAAATCTATAGTAATACGGTCCCACTTCCACTCCGGAACTAAAATGGGTTGAAGCAAACCTGAAGGTACTTGGTGTTCAGCATTTACTTGCTGACAAATCAAGCATTTGGAAACAAATTCTGAAATATCTTTCTTTATTCTCGGCCACCAATACTGTTGCTTCAAGTCATTATACATCTTGGTACTACCCGGATGTACAGATAAACATCCATTATGAGCCTCATGCAAAATTTTCTGAATAAGCTCTTCTTTTCTCGGTACACAAACTCTGTCTTTGAACATTAAACTTCCATTGGGACTAATCCGGAAGTCAAACTCAACATCTGTCTCGCACTGATCTCTCTGAACTTGCAATTCACTATCCTCTTTTTGGGCTTCAATGATCTCTTGGAGGAAAATTGGTCTAGCTCTCAACTCAGCTAGAATAGAACCATCGTTGGATAAAGTCATCCGTGAATTCATTGCCCTTAATGCAAATAAGGATTTTCTACTCAAAGCGTCGGCGACCACATTCGCCTTCCCGGGATGGTAATCAATGACCATCTCATAATCTTTTATCAACTCTAACCATCTCCGTTGTCTTAAGTTCAACTCTTTCTGCGTCATTAAGTACTTCAACCTTTTATGATCCGTGAAAATCCGACATTTCTCACCATATAGGTGATGTCTCCATATCTTTAATGCGAAGACTATGGTAGCCAATTCTAAATCATGCGTCGGATAATTCTTCTCATGAGGCTTCAACTGTCTGGAGGCATAAGCAATAACTTTGCCTTCTTGCATAAGTACACAACCTAATCCATTTAAGGATGCATCGCTGTAAATCACAAATTCTTTCCCTGTCTCAGGTTGTACTAAAACTGGAGCTTCTATCAATAATGCTTTCAATTTTTCGAAACTTTGTTGGCATATTTCTGTCCACTTGAACTTCACATTTTTCTGTAACAACTTCGTCATCGGGGTTGCAATCATGGAAAACCCCTTGACAAATCGTCTATAATAGCCGGCTAGGCCTAGGAAACTTCTAACCTCAAAGACATTCTTCGGAGGATTCCAGTCCATTATGGCCGAAATCTTACTTGGGTCTACTTGAACTCCTTCTCCCGAGACAATGTGTCCCAGAAATCCTACTTCATTGAGCCAAAACTCACTTTTATTGAACTTGGCATACAACTGATTTTCTCGAAGAATCTGTAAAACTGTCCGTAGGTGTTCAGCATGCTCATTCTCATCTCGGGAATAAATCAGTATGTCGTCAATAAAAATGACTACAAACTTGTCGAGGTATGGTCTGAAGATGCGGTTCATTAAGTCCATGAATACCGCAGGAGCATTGGTCAAACCAAAAGGCATGACTAAAAATTCATAATGCCCATACCTTGTTCGAAAAGCTGTCTTGGACACGTCTAAGTCCTTTACTCTCAACTGGTAGTACCCCGATCTCAAGTCTATCTTGGAGAATACATTGGCTCCCTTCAATTGATCGAACAAATCATCGATCCTTGGCAAAGGGTACTTGTTCTTTACTGTCACTTTATTAAGCTGACGGTAATCTATGCACAATCTCATGGTGCCATCCTTCTTTTTCACAAATAAACTTGGAGCACCCCAAGGAGAACAACTTGACCTTGCAAAGCCTTTGTCTGTTAACTCTTGAAACTGTGTCTTCAACTCTTTCAACTCCGTTGGAGCCATTCGGTAAGGAGTAATAGATATTAGATATTGATACAAGACGGAGCTAGCTCAATGTTGAACTCAACCTCTCTAACTGGTGGTAGTCCTGGCAATTCCTCAGGAAACACATCCACGTACTCACATACTATTGGCACTGACTCAATCCTTATCTCTGTTTCTTTTTTCATTCATCACAAAAGACAAATATGCTTCATACCCCTTTCTCATGTATCTCTATGCTGTCACGTGAGAAATCAATTCTGACAATCTACTTTGTTTCTCTGATTCTATGTGAAGGGTATCCCCATTCTCACATCTCATCTCAATGTATTTCTTCCCACAATTAACTATTACATTATGGGCAGTCAACCAGTCCATACCGAGAATGAGATCAATCTCATCAAATGGTAACAACATAAGGTTCGCTTTAAAACAATGACCTCTAATCGTTAATGGACAATCTTTACATATTTCATCAACTAACACACTCTTGCCTAAGGGATTAGACACTTTAATCATAAATTCTGTAGAGTCTATAGGCATACTCAAATCCAATGCTAATCTCATGCAAATATAAGAGTGTGTGGATCCGGGATCTATTAAAGTAATAACTTTAATATCATGAAGAGAAAAGGTACCCGTAACAACTTCATGGGAAGATGCCTCTTCGCGAGCGTGAATGGCATAAGTCCTCGCAGGTGCTCTACCCTCGGGTCTCGCAACCTGCTCTCTAGGGTTACCCCTTCCTCTTACCCCACTTCCTGGGTTTCTCTGCGGTCTTTCTCTGACCATACTCCCAGATTTTGGATTCTGAGCTCTCTCTTCTTTCGTCATCTCTAGACAATCTTTTATGTAGTGGTCTTACGAACCACATCTGAAGCATACATTTTCGTGCGCTTGGCATTCTCCTAAATGGTGTCTGGCACACTGTGGGCATTCGGGTCTGTCAAATCTAACATTCCCCACACTAGCGACTGAAGTAGTCTGTGCCTTATTTCCCGAATACTGCTTACTCTTGTCCTTCCATGAAAATCTAGTGGAAGTAGTCGATCGGGTAGGGAATTCTTTTGACTTCTTGGATGAGGATTGGAATGACTTATTCCATTGTCTCTTTTTGGAGTCACGAGACTCTGCTTCAGATTTTCTCTTCTCTTTTACTAGTTCTTCGGCTTTGCAAGCCCTCTCGACTAGTACCACAAATTCCTTCAATTTTAGGACAGCAACAAACAATTTGATGGCCTCATTTAGTCCATCTTCAAACCTCTTGCTCATGATGGCCTCAGTGGACACACATTCTCGAGCACATTTGATGAGTCTTACAAACTCATGCTCATAGTCAGTCACTGACATCTTGCCTTGCTTCAGTTCTAGGAATTCTTTTCTTTTCTGGTCCACAAACCTTTAACTAATATACTTTTTCTTGAACTCTTCTTGGAAAAACTCCTATGTGATCTTTTCCCTCGGTACTACCGACACAAGGGTGTTCCACCATTGGTAAGCAGAATCTCTTAGAAGAGAGACTACGCACTTCATGCATTCCTCAGATGTGCATGACAACTCATTAAATACTACGATGGTATTTTCTAACGTAACTCGGCTCTTTCCGGATCGTCATCTTTTCTAGCCTGGAATTCTTCAGCCCCGTGTTTCCTAATCCTATCAACTGGAGGTTTAACTCCTCTTGCCACCTCTATCACTTGAGGGGCTGCAGGAATAGGTTGCAGGATAGGCGGGGGTGGAGGGGGTTGTGCATTCGGGTTCGTACGAACGAACTACGTGTACCATGTGTTCATCATATGGAGGAAGGCTTCTCTAGCCTCTTCTCCTCCTTAACTCACTGTAGTGGGTCTATTCTCATTCTCATTTGGCACCGTCCCTTCTGCGGGAGCTGGTGCATTACTTTCCACATCATTCGCCACATCTCTGTTGGGATCCATTACTATATGTATAAACACATTTTAAGTCGTCAGGAGTCGTCACACTATCATTATAAAAACATTATTACGTATGGCATGTATAGCTAGACTCATGCTCATGCTACGTTAGTCCTAGAACTGACTAAATTGTAGCTCTGATACCACTAAATGTAACACCCCAAACTCGAGTCTGAGGCTCAGACCAGATACGAGACATTACTATGCTTGAACTTGCTTAATCTTGACATTACGGGCTATAAAATTTTGTTCCGAAATTAAAACTTCTCATTCTTAAACAATTCGTACATTTCATGGGCCTACGAGGCCTTAAACTTGTACTGGTAAACTTTTAGAACCTTATCGAAAAACTTTTCTTTGAAACAGGGGTTACACGCCCGTGTAATATAAGACACGCCCGTGCAAAGGCATACACGCCCATGTCCTCAGACCGTGCCCTTAAAACTCAGTATTCTTCCAATTTCCACACGGCCATAGCACGCCCGTGGTCCTAGCCCGTGTGAAAAACCTTAGCATTCTGACTTATAACACACGGCCATGGCACGCCCATGGACTTAGACCGTGTACTACATCTTGATATACTGACTTATTTCACACGACCGGGCACACGCCCAAGTTCTAACCGTGTGTCATGCACGGCTTTAACACACGACCGTGGGATTGGTCCGTGGCCTATTCTGACTTATAAGACTAAGGTGCAGTTTATACACAGCCTAGACACACGCCCGTGTGTCTAACCGTGTAGGCATTTAGGGGCTATTTACCAAGCCAATTGCCATCCTGAAATTAAGACCAAACTCAAGCTCAATTCAGCAACTCAATTATTACATCTTTCATGAACAATATAACATGCTTCATTGATATTAATAACATACATTCTTAGTCAAACTTGGCCAATCACTTAGCCATTTACAAAAGAATAATAAACTTGACAGCCCATACTTTTTCCCCTTTCTAAGACATATACTCAAAATGAAATGTTTCCTATACATGCCGTACTTAAAATCAACTTGGCTATACCAAAATGGCGATTGATAGTGTGCTACGAGCTCCGACTTCAATGATCCATAGTTTAGCTTGGCAGGACTACATGAAAAGAAAGAATTAAAGACGTAAGCATTTAGCTTAGTAAGCTTGCATATAAAACACATATTAACATACTTGCTTAAATAAACCATTTGAAATAATCAGTGGTATCATAAATTCAACTATAAAGCTTATTTGCTCATACTTGGTTCTTACATGACTTGTAATACTTACTAGTCTCATACTTGTGAAGTAAACAAAATACTTGTATCACTTGATCAGCATACTTTAACATAGTAATCATAATCTCTATTTTATCATTCATAATATGACTAATATTTGTCCCCACTTGATAATGATTTCGCTTACTAAACTTTCTTGTTTTCTCTTGTGAGCTTATCTCATTTGCCCGATGAATTCCTATGAATAATCGAGAATACCAAATCTCTTACCATGAACTTGATGCTAAAGCCATATTTTGGATATGGTCTTACATGGGATATCTCATCTTGGTTTCAAGGCCATGTCTTGACATGGACTTATATGAAATCTTCCTCTTGATAACTTGTTCAATGCCAAGCTTGGATCCTTGGACTTACATGAGAAACTTGTCAATGCCAAGCTTGAGTCCTTGGACTTACATGATAAACTTGTCAATGCCAAGCTTGGGTCCTTGGACTTACATGATAAACTTGTCAATGCCAAGCTTGGGTCCTTGGACTTACATGATAAACTTGTCAACGCCAAGCTTGGGTCCTTAGACTTACATGATAAACTTGCTTGATTGCCGATGCCATGCCTCGGTTTGGTCTTATACGGACTTTCTCATACTTGATCTCATTAATTTCATTATATAACTTAACGTTAAACGATTTCATAATAACATAATACATTATACTAAGCAATTCAATGATATAAATTGTAACATCCTAAAAATCCGAGTATCGATATATTGCATGTTTTGGTGTTTAGCTTATGAATGAAAATTTTCCTTTCTTCTTTTTCGTGTTTATTATAGCCTTGAAAAGGGCATAGAAGTATTCTGGTACTTAAGTTAATTTAAGTGGATCAAGTGACACTGATACTTAAGTTAATTTAAGTGTCTAAAATTAGCATAAGATGAGTAATTGGCAAAGTGGTGATGGCGCCATAAGTTGGACTTGAAGGGAGAGGTTCGAATCTCCTAGCATGCAATTTAGGAGCTTTTATTTCTGGTTTTTCCTAGCATGTGTTGGCCAAGCATCAAACATGGATAAGATGGACTAAATTTTTATGGTAAGGATATTAAGGTTTATGGTAAGCATGATTTAAGGGATGGAATGGCTTGATTTTGGGGATAAGATTCTCAAACTTTAGGAAAATGGAGGATTGCAAGGCTTGAATCAAGGTTGATGTTTTGGTAACTTCTTCATGGCCATTTTGACCATGAACATGGACGGCATTGTGGACTAAGGGGTTGGCGAATGTGTTAGTAGCTTGGCTAGGATTAGGAGTTAGCTTTTGGTCATTTCTAGCATTTTTGTGCAAAATTTGCAATTCTCTTCTCAACCTTTCTTTTAGCCGAATTTGAGCTTTTGGTAAGCTTTGTTTTTGACCATTTCATGTTACCATTTGGACACATTTTTGCTTAGCATCTCAAGACATTTTCTCTTTTGGCCGAAATACCAAAAGTGAGATCATTTTCGTTTCCTTCTCCTTTTCCCCATTTTTGAATGTACTTTACTCCTAAACTCATCTCTTTTCTTTTCTCTTTTCTCTTGAAAACCGAATCAACATCATCTCCTTCCTTCATCCTTCTACTTTCTTCTCAACTAAATTTTCTTCATTATTTTCTCTCATGGCCGAATGCTATATTGCTCCATTCTTCGAACCATTTTTCCCTTCCTTTGTTATTCATAGCCAAATCTCCTACTATACATAGGTATTCTTCTCAAACGTTTCTTTTTCAATCGTGGACAATAGTGTGATTTTGGAGGACCGAAACTCAAGTGTTCGTGAGTATAGTGAATCGTTGGAATCGATCTAAAGAGTTAAGGTAAGGAGTTTATTCAAAGATTCTCATATTACTCGTCATTTTGATATAGATGGATTATAACTCGATTTCAATTTAGGGGACGTATCGCTCAATTCGCATATTGTGTAACAAGGATATTTCGTGGTAAGGCAATCTCACCCTTGTAACCGTTAGTCATAATTTCGATATATTTAGTTGGACTCATAATCTTTTGTCATTAGAAATAATCAAAATAGGGACGAAAAGGGTGGTGAATAGTGTTCGGAAGAGGCGTGGTTCCGCTATTCCCCCTAAGTTTAAGCAAAGGACTGTTTCAGCAATCCGGGATTTTCCAACGGGTTGTGGACGCTCATCCGAGGAGAATCAGTTGTTTGAAATCGTTCGTACTCCCGAACCTTTGTTTGTTCGTGGATTTTTATCGGGTAACGAACCATCAATCGAGGAGAAACCACAAATAGAAGTGGTTCAAAATTTTGAGGGTAAAGTCTAAATCGTTATTTCTATGATTCGATATGTGAATAAATTATAGTGTTCAAATTTATCGTGATGCGTTTAGGTATCGACGAGGGGGAAAGTCTAGTTCTCACAGTAACCAGGTGTGTAACTTCACACTTATCTCTCGGGTTAGATACTAAACCGTAAATATTGGGATAAAATCGTAAAGATGGCAAAATCGGAAAATACATAGTAATTAACACTTTTGTGTAAATGTATGAAAAGATTAAATTCATGGTAAAAAGCGCTAGATTGTTAAATGGGCCAAAAGCGCTAGATCGTTAATGGGTAGAAAATCGCTAGATCGATATATGGGCCCAAGTTAGCTAGATCGCTAAATGGGCTAAATGTTATTTTATCTTATGGGCTCAAATGAAAATTTGTAATATAGACTCACATGTATGGTAGGCCTTTTGTTAAATTATTACATGGATATAAATTGTTATGCATACACGATTGCATGGGTTGGGATAAGCGATGAAGAGAAGAAAGGCACATTGCCAAAAATCTAGTTCGGTGGCTTTGCCACAAAATTTTAATGGCTTAATGCCTCTAGTTCGGTGACTTTTTCACAATCTAGTTCGGTGGTGCACCACAATATATTTAAAGCGGCTTATTGCCTACGATTGGTGTGTTGGCGGGGTGGGTTGACTTGATCCCCACAGGTGTGTTGGTTAGTACGGGGTGTGTAGCGGATGGAAATTAGGTTTGGTTGGGAAATTTCATTTTGCATGCATTTAATTTATTATATTATATTCGTAAATGGGCTCAAGCCCAAAACAATGCCTTGATTATCAGGCTCAATGAACGTGGTAAGTGAGTTACACCCGAGTTACGAGTAACTCACTCTATCTTTTAACCATTTCGGGTAATGGAAATTGTGAAGGCTTGGGCCGAGGATGACTTCATGGAGGCCATACTACGAATATGGGTTTTTATAAACTATGAACTTTTATTAAGTGATTTCTTTTAATTACTATTTTGGGTATGATGTAATAAGGCCTCTATTAATACTTTTATGGATTTTTATGTGTGTGGATGGATTTAAATTTCCTTTAAAGCGTTGAAGATGCTTTAACTATTCGTGTTTTTAAATCCTTTTGAACTCTTTAAAACTACTTTAAAGATTTAAACAATTAAAGTACTAAATGATAAGATTTCAAACTAGTATTTCTTAATTCATCAAATTTTAAATCATTTTTCTAAATTTTCAACTAAACATCATTTTCGAAAGGTTTTATAGAACTGTTTACCTAAAACATTAGAGTATTAAATGAATGATAGATCGATGTAACAAACCAAATCTCGTCTTAACGCATAGACCTGGTTTGGGGTGTTACATTTAATGGTATCAGAGCCAGTTTCAAAACTCAGTTGTGGTTGGGTTCAACAACAATTTTTGTTTGAGAAATAGTTTAAATTTTTAAACTATATGTTCTAAAGGTAGTATGGCACCACGAGCATCCGGCACCAAGTCAAGTAAGTATTTGTATATTGATTGTTATTATTGTGATATGATCATAGGAACACTCTAGAACTTCTAGTTTTAGGTGTTGAAAACAATAGAGATTGAGACTATAGGACGTGATTGTGAAAACAACTTTACCTCTTATATCTCATAAAACATCGTTAATAAACACTGAAATAGTATTCTGATTCATAAAACTTGTAACCAGAATAAACCGAATTAGTTATTATGAGCACTAGAGGACGTGGTCGTGGGACGCGGTAGGCGTGGTCGTGGTAGAGGATGGTCTTTGCGTGCTGGCCATTTGGGTCATGTGCGAGAAATGGATGCACTGCATCGCTCGAGTGAGAGCGGGATCACATGATCATATGGAAGAAGATAATGCTTTAACACGAGCAATGCTGCGAGTCCTTGAAAGGTCATTTGGACCTAGAATTTGGGCCAACAAATCGTGGGTCGATATCGAGTGATGAAATCAAATGGTGCTTTGAGGTTTTCAGAGGTGTCTCGGTGTAGCTCCAAATGTTGTTGAATATTGGCTTGAGGCGGTGGAGCAAATTATGGAAGACCTCGAGTGCAATCAGTAGAACGAGAAACTAAGAGGAGCGATGTCCTTACTAAGGGGACGAAGCTTATCAATGGTGGCTTATTGTCAGGGAAGGCTTTGAAGCCGCGCATTAGTTAATTGGGAGTTCTTCAAAGGCGCCTTCGGGAAATATGTAGGCACAAGTTATGTGGGCGCCGAAGGAAGGAATTTTTGAATCGATTTAAGGAAATAAGGCGGTGGCGACTTATGAAGCCGTGAGTTTTTACGTCCCGAGTCGCTATGCTCGGACAATAGTGCCAACGGACCATGAGCGTTGTGTACGCTTTAAGGATGGGTTGAATGATGAGTTGCGTGTTACGATAGCCCCACAACAAGTTAGAACTTTTTCCACGCTTGTGGAGAAAGCCAAGATAAGCCGAAGAGGCTAAGAGCTCGAAACGTTAGAATCGGGGAAAGAGTTAGAGGCAAAAGAGATATAAAGTATTCGGGTTCTTCAAAAAGGTTTCGAAGAGGCCTCGGAATGATGAGAGCAGCTCAAGGAAGAGCACTGTAGCTAATAATCGAGTCGAGGCATCTTGAATGTGGGAAAGCGACATTCGGAGGAGAGTCTTTGGAGGAAAGCGGGTGCTTGTTATAAATGTGGTTCAATGGATCATCAATATAAGAATTGCCCTCGGCGCATGGATACGACTCGGGAAGTTCGTATCATTGAATCACTGACCAGCAAGAGGAACTCGTGACCAGAGAGGTCGTGGATCAGTCGTGATGGTAATGGGGCTAGACGTGGTCAAGGTGCATTGGGTCGAGGCAATGGTTCTAGAGGTAACACGGATGCAAGGCGGCCCGGGATTGGTATATGCGGTTAGGCGCCGCGAGGATGGCAATGCACACGATGTGATAAGCGCACGTTCTTTATCTTTGATGTACCATTCTTTGCTTTGATAGATATTGGTTCTACCCACTCGTATGTTGCTAGCGCCATATCTAGAAACTTGAATCTAGAATCTGAAATTACCGATAGTGAGATGATGGTAATTAGTCCTTTAGACGATTGGTAATTGTAAATAAAGCTGTTTAGAGGCGTGCCCTTAGAAATCCACGGAGAAATATTTTTGGCAAATTTGATGGAATTGCCTTTCAGCGAGTTCGATCTAATTTTGGGCATGGATTGGTTGGTTAAGCACCGGGCGCTTTTGGACTATCTTTGAAAAGCGGATGTCAATAAGGACTTGGATGATAAAGAAATAGTAATGATAAGTGAACGAAAGAATTACTTGGCAAATGTGGTATCTGCGTTAAAGGCAAAAAGTTGGTGCGAAAAAAGTGCGGAGCATTTCTAGATTTTATTAGTGCTTTGGATGCCAAAGAGTTATCGATGGAGGGCGTGAGAAGCGGTGAAGGAATTTCGGATGTATTTCCGAAGAACTTCTGGTGTACCTCCGGATCGGAAGTGGAATTTGGTATTGAGCTTTTGCTCGAGCGGCTCCGGTGTCCATTGCTCCTTATAGAATGGCACCAGAAGGAGTTGGCGGAGCTTAAAGCTTAAATTCAAGAATTGTTGGATCGAGGTTTTATTCGACCGAGTGTGTCTCGTGGGGAGCACCGGTTTTGTTCGTTAAGAAGAAGGATGGGTCGATGCGTATGTGCATTGATTACAGGTAGTTGAATAAATTGACGATCAAGAATAGGTATCCTTTACCGAGAATTGATGACATGTTTGATCAATTGAAAGGAGCTTCAGTTTTCTCCAAAATTAATTTTAGATCGGGTTATCACCAGCTTAAGGTGAAAGAAGCAGATATTCATAAGACGGCATTCCGAACTCGTTATGGACATTATGAGTTTTTGGTGATGCCAATGCAGATATTGATTTGACCAATGCACCAGCTGCATTTATGGACATGATGAACCGGGTCTTTCAACAATATTTAGACCGGTTTGTGGTGGTGTTCATAGATGACATTTAGGTATATTCAAGGAATGAAGAGGAGCATGACTCGCATTTGCGTATAGTATTGCAGTTACTTCGAGATAATAAACTTTATGCCAAATTTAGTAAATGTGAATTCTGGTTAAGGGAAGTGACTTTCTTGGGTCATGTGGTATCAGCTGAAGGATTAAGGGTGGATCCTCGAAAAATTGAGGCTGTACTGGATTGGAAACCGCCAAAGTCAGTAGTTGAGATTCGGAGTTTCTTGGGGTTGGCTGGTTATTATAGACGTTTTGTTGAGGGTTTTCTCTCGATTGCCGCACCCTAACTAAAGCCCATTGCGGAAAGGGGTACCATATATTTGGGTGAAAAACAACAAGATAGTTTCGAGAAATTGAAGAAGATTCGACTTTAAGCACACAGTTTTGATTCGACTTTGAGGGGTGGAAAGGAATTTATCGTTTATTATGATGCATCTCACACGGGTTTAGGTTGTGTCTTTGATGCAAAGTGGAAAAAGTAGTGGCATATGCTTCTCATCAACCGAGACCGCATGCGAAGTAAATTACCCCACTCATGACTTGGAGTTAGCTACGGTAGTGTTTGCTTTAAAGATTTGGAGACACTATCTCTACGGTGAGAAGTCCATCATTTAGACGGATCACAAGAGTCTTAAGTATCTTCTTACTCAGAAGGAGTTAAACTTGAGACAAAGAAGATGGATAGAACTGTTAAAGGATTATGATTTCTCAATCGAGTATCATCCGGGAAAAGCTAATGTGGTAGCTGACGCGTTAAGCCGTAAGGTGGTATCTGATTTGAGAGCAATGTTTGTTCATCTGAGTTTGTATGAGGATGGTAGTCTATTAGCGGAACTTCAAGTGAAGCCTCTGTGGTTAGAGCAAATCAAGGAAAAGCAGATATCAGATAAAAAGTTGGGACCCTTAATTCAGCAAGTTGGGAGTGGTGAAATAGAGGATTTTGGTATAAACACGGATGGAGTGCTGTGTTTCCGTGGAAGAGTTTGTATGCCTAAGGACTTTTATTTGAGATGAATGATTCTGCGGGAGGCGCATAGTAGCCCTTATGCTATGCACCCCGGAGGAAATAAGATGTATCGGGATCTCCGTGAACAGTATTGGTGGCCAGGGTTGAAGCGTGAGATTTACGAGTTTGTGGGAAAATGTTTGACTTGTCAACAAGTGAAGGCGGAGCATCAATTGCCGTCAGGCTTATTACAACCGGTAAAGATTCCTCTTTGGAAATGGGAGCGGATAACTATGGATTTTGTTAGTGGGTTACCTTTAACACCTACTAAGAAAAAATCTGTTTGGGTAATAGTTGATCGATTGACTAAAACCGCTCATTTTCTACCGATTAAATGCGGATTATTCATTAAAGAAGTTGGCTAAGCATTTGTATGTATACGAAATTGTGAGGTTGCATGGGATACCAAAGCATCTATTATATCAGATAGGGATCCTAGGTTTACATCACGATTTTGGAAAGCTCAGTATGAAGCTTTGGGAACAAAGTTAAACTTCAAGATCGGCTTTTCATCCTCGATCGGATGGTCGATCGGAAAGAGTAATTCGATTATTGGAAGACATGTTAAGGGGATGTGTGATTGACTTCAAAGGTAGTTGGGAGGATTTTCTACCATTGGAAAAGTTTACGTATAACAACAACTATCGGGCCTAGCATTCGGATGGCACCCTACGAGGCATTATGCGATCGTGAGGTGTCGTTCTCCTACTTGTTGGGTGAATTGGCGAGCAGCGGATGTTAGGTCCGGAGTTAATATCGGAGACGGAAGAAAAGGTAAAAGTCATTCGAGCACGGTTAAAGGAAGCTTCGGATAGCGAGAAGTCATATGCGAACTGAAGCGTAAGGATATCGAGTTTCTTTGTAGGGGATCGGAGGTCTTTCGAAGGTCTCACCTTGGAAGAAAATTTTCGATTTGAAGGAAGGGCAAGTTGAGTCCTAGGTTCATTGGACCATATCGTGTGATGAAGCGTGTTGGTCCCGATGGCTTATCAGATTGAATTACCTCCGGAGTTGAGTCAAATTCATAATGTTTTCCATGTTTCCATGCTAAGGCGTTATAGATTGGATCCGTCACACATAGTACCGGTAGAAGAAGTGGAGTTGAGATCAGACTTGTCTTTCGAGGAGGAACCAGTGGAAAATTTAGACCGAGATGTCAAGGAGCTAAGAAAGAAGATAGTGCCGTTGGTCAAGGTTTTATGGCGTAATCACGGAGCGGAGGAAGCTACGTGGGAGCCTGAGGATGCAATTCGACAACAATACCCTCACCTCTTTTAACCAGGTAAATTTCGAGGATGAAATTTTCTTTAAGGAGGGTAGAATTGTAACATCCTAAAAATTTGAGTATCGATATATTGCATGTTTTGGTGTTTAGCTTATGAATGAAAATTTTCCTTTCTTCTTTTTCGTGTTTATTATAGCCTTGAAAAGGGCATAGAAGTATTCGGTATAGAATAATTTTTAGTATTGAGAATTTATTGAAGTGGATCCGGTGACACTCGATACTTAAGTTAATTTAAGTGTCTAAAATTAGCATAAGATGAGTAATTGGCAAAGTGGTGATGGCGCCATAAGTTGGACTTGAGGGGAGAGGTTCGAATCTCCTAGCATGCAATTTAGGAGCTTTTATTTTTGGTTTTTCCTAGCATGTGTCGGCCAAACATCAAACATGGATAAGATGGACTAAATTTTTATGGTAAGGATATTAAGGTTTATGGCAAGCAAGATTTAAGGGATGGAATGGCTTGATTTTGGGGATAAGATTCTCAAACTTTAGGAAAATGGAGGATTGCAAGGCTTGAATCAAGGTTGATGTTTTGGTAACTTCTTCATGGCCATTTTGACCATGAACATGGACGGCATTGTGGACTAAGAGGGTTGGCCGAATGTGTTAGTAGCTTGGCCAGGATTAGGAGTTAGCTTTTGGTCATTTCTAGCATTTTTGTGCAAAATTTGCAATTCTCTTCTCAACCTTTCTTTTAGCCGAATTTGAGCTTTTGGTAAGCTTTGTTTTTGACCATTTCATGTTACCATTTGGACACATTTTTGCTTAGCATCTCAAGACATTTTCTCTTTTGGCTGAAATACCAAAGCTAAGATCATTTTCGTTTCCTTCTCCTTTTCCCCATTGCCGAATGTACTTTACTCCTAAACTCATCTCTTTTCTTTTCTCTTTTCTCTCTTGAAAACCGAATCAACATTATCTCCTTCCGTCATCCTTCTACTTTCTTCTCAACTAAATTTTCTTCATTATTTTCTCTCATGGCCGAATGCTATATTGCTCCATTGCCGAACCATTTTTCCCTTCCTTTGTTATTCATAGCCAAATCTCCTACTATACATAGGTATTCTTCTCAAACGTTTCTTTTTCAATCGTGGACAATAGTGTGATTTTGGAGGACCGAAACTCAAGTGTTCGTGAGTATAGTGAATCGTTGGAATCGATCTAAAGAGTTAAGGTAAGGAGTTTATTCAAAGATTCTCATATTACTCGTCATTTTGATATAGATGGATTATAACTCGATTTCAATTTAGGGGACTTATCGCTCAATTCGCATATTGTGTAACAAGGATATTTCGTGGTAAGGCAATCTCACCCTTGTAACCGTTAGTCATAATTTCGATATATTTAGTCAGACTCATGATCTTTTGTCATTAGAAATAATCAAAATAGGGACGAAAAGGGTGGTGAATAGTGTTCGGAAGAGGGGTGGTTCCGCTATTCCCCCTAAGTTTAAGCAAAGGACTATTTCAGCAATCCGGGATTTTCCACCGGGTTGTGGACGCTCATCCGAGGAGAATCAGTTGTTTGAAATCGTTCATACTCCCGAAACTTTGTGTGTTCGTGGATTTTTATCGGGTAACGAACCATCAATCGAGGAGAAACCACAAATAGAAGTGGTTCAAAATTTTGAGGGTAAAGTCTAGATCGTTATTTCTAAGATTCGATATGTGAATAAATTATAGTGTTCTAATTTATCGTGATGCGTTTAGGTATCGACGAGTGGGAAAGTCTAGTTCTCACGGTAACTGTGTGTGTAACTTCACACTTATCTCTCGGGTTAGATACTAAACCGTAAATATTGGGATAAAATCGTAAAGATGGCAAAATCGGAAAATACATAGTAATTAACACTTTTGTGTAAATGTATGAAAACCGTCAAATTCATGGGCAGAAAATCGCTAGATCGTTAAATGGGCGAAAAGCGCTAGATCGTTAATGGGTAGAAAATCGCTAGATCGATATATGGGCCCAAGTTAGCTAGATCGCTAAATGGGCTAAATGCTATTTTATCTTATGGGCTCAAATGAAAATTTGTAATATAGACTCACATGTATGGTAGGCCTTTTGTTAAATTATTACATGGATATAAATTGTTATGCATACTGATTGCATGGGTTGGGATAATCGATGAAGAGAAGAAAGGCCTGTTGCAAAAATCTAGTTCGGTGGCTTTGCCACAAAATTTTAATGGCTTAATGCCTCTAGTTCGGTGACTTTTTCACAATCTAGTTCGGTGGTGCACCACAATATATTTAAAGCGGCTTATTGCCTACGATTGGTGTGTTGGCGGGGTGGGTTGACTTGATCCCCACGGTGTGTTGGTTGAGTACGGGGTGTGTAGCGGATGGAAATTAGGTTTGGTTGGGAAATTTCATTTTGCATGCATTTAATTTATTATATTATATTCGTAAATGGGCTCAAGCCCAAAACAATGCCTTGATTATCGGCTCAATGAGCGTGGTAAGTGAGTTACACACTCGAGTTACGAGCAACTCACTCTATCTTTTTAACCATTTGAGTAATGGAAATTGTGAAGGCTTGGGCGAGGATGACTTCATGGAGGCCATACTACGAATATGGGTTTTTATAAACTATGAACTTTTATTAAGTAATTTCTTTTAATTACTATTTTGGGTATGATGTAATAAGGCCTCTATTAATACTTTTATGGATTTTTATGTGTGTGGATGGATTTAAATTTCCTTTAAAACGTTGAAGATGCTTTAACTATTCGTGTTTTTAAATCCTTTTGAACTCTTTAAAAACTACTTTAAAGATTTAAACAATTAAAGTACTAAATGATAAGATTTCAAACTAGTATTTCTTAATTCATAAAATTTTAAATCATTTTTCTAAATTTTCAACTAAACATCATTTTCGAAAGGTTTTATAGAACTGTTTACCTAAAACATTAGAGTATTAAATGAATGATAGATCGATGTAACAAACCAAATCTCGTCTTAACGCATAGACCTGGTTTGGGGTGTTACATAAATCATAAAGCTTAGAAATCATACAAACTTACCTCAATATACAAAATGTAGCTAGGTATGAAATTTTGTCCTCGACCTTGTTCTTGCCTCAGTTTCGATCCGAGCTTCGTTTGTCTTGATCTATAGTCATAAATAGATCATTTAATACTCACATTGACTAAATTGACTCTTAAATCATACTTTGGCAAAATTACTATTTTGCCCCTAAACTTTCTCATATTTGCACTTTTGCCCCAAGGCTCGTAAAATAATTTTCATTCAACTTTCTTAAACTTCATGCTTAGTTGAATCATTTTCTATACTATAGCAATCATCAATTCTTGCTATTTTTAACATGTATGACCAATTTTCATAACTATTACAAAATGGTCCATACTATCATCTTTCATGAAATTCACTTAGAAAAAGATGTTTATCTAACATCAAACTCTCATAAACTTCCATAAAACATCATTTAACAAGCATATCAATCATGGGTAGATTTTTGAACATGCACTTTAGCTCACTTTATAGCTAAAAATAGCTTACTCATGCTACTGGGACTTCAAAAATACGAAGAATGTAAAAAACGGGGCTAAGATGAACTTACTAGCAAGCTTGAAAGATGAACAAACCCTAGCTAAGGGTTCTTCAAAATTTCGGCACACACACAAGGAAGAAGATGAATGATTTTTATCATCTTTTTCCTTTATTAATCATTTAATAGGTAAATGACCAAAATGCCCTTCTCTTAAAAATATCACCATTTACTAGCTCATGTCCATTTTTGTCCAAAAATTATAATTTGGGAAAATTGCTATTTATGGACTTATAATTGCTATTCTAGAGCTATTTTATACAAAATGCTTCTAGAAACTCACATTTTACAACTTTTGCAATTTGGTCCTTTTTGACCATTCAACTTCAATTTAGCAAAATTGCTTCATGAAACTTTCACACTAACATGCAAACATGGCATGAACCTTAAAAACTCATAAATTCACCTCGGATTAGTGGTCTTGCACCACTATTCTGACTAGGCCCTAAATTGGGCTGTTACACGCTTTCCCTCTATGAACCCATTGCCTCTTCGAGCACTTAGTATCATTTGAGTTGAGAGATAAAATCCTCATAAAGGGCATGACTCGTTGAGAGATCCATCGACTCCTAGTGAAGAACACTTCACAGACATCTCTCAACGGAATTGGCCTCTATAAAAAAGGCCTTAGCTTAATGGCTATGTTAAGGCCTTGGATTTTTAATATCCAAGTTTTGAGTGTGACTTAAGTAATATATGAGTTTTCACTCTATATTCAGTTTGGTTTATGTTTCACTTTATGTGAATTTTGTATAGAACTATTTTGATATAAGGATGAATTTATTTTAATTATCAGTTTGATTATACTACATAACGATTAATTCTAGCTATACCATTCACACGTAATTTTTTAAATTGCATTATGATCATCTATATAACTTCAAAATTTAACTTATATATATTAATTAAACAATACATTACGTTTAGCATATAATTATATTAGGATATAGTGCAATTTATAATTTAATTTAATAATAATTAAAATATTTTTATAAATAATTAAAACTTTATTATTTTAGGTAAAAATAAATTAATAATGAACTAAATAAAGGTAATATGTTTAGAAGTCAATTAATAAATAAATTTAGTGGTGAGTAGATTTTTGAGAGAATTTAAATGTTTTCTAATATAAATTAATAAAAAGAAAATTCCCCAAACATTGCTATGTTGATTTTGATGTGATTATATTTTTAACTAATAATAGTAATTGATTTTATTTGAGGAAAAAATGTTATCAAGGCGTGGTGTAATTGTAACACCCCAAACCCGGCCTAGAAGTTAGGCCTGAATCTGGTGTGTCACATGGAAGTAAAAACCATCTTTGCGATTATTAAAAACTTGCTTGAGAAATACAGCCTCTTTATTAAAACCAACAACACTTAAGCAATCGTTAACTACTTGAAAACATAATAATCTTTAAAAACCTTTTCGTTTGTGGAAGCATATTTGAAATAAACAATTTACGAAAATGTGACGTTTATAAATAGAGTTGCAGAAGCATTTTGAAAACGCTATGAAGCGTAGATAAAATACAAGTATTTTGAGAGGTTGTTTGATAAATCGATAATCGAAACTAATGATCTTACAAAACCGTGACTTTTGAAAACGACGTTGATAGTTCGAGAGAAAATATCCGTGTTAAAAATATTTGTAAAAGTTTATTTTGAAATCCATTTGTTAATCGATTTTGGAAACCATTGTTTAAGTTTTTAGAAAATTTCCCTTTTTAAACAATTTAAGAAAAATAATAAAAACATCCCAACCAAAAAGCAAAAATAAAAATAGTCCAGAGGCCTTATTACAATATTTAACCCAAAATAGTAAAGTAATAAAATAAACGAGAAAGAAGTCTAAAGTCCAAATAAACCATTTCCGAAGTATGGCCTCCCTCGAGTCATCCATAGCCCAAGTCCATATCATCAAGCATTACCTTCAAGGGTTAAGAGAAAATGGAGGTGAGTTACAAGAACTCAGTGTGAAATCCCCTTACCGTTATCCACTAGGCCTGAACCCATATAACAATCATCTTGGACCAAAGCCCATAGAAAAATAATAAATAAATGAAATGAATGCAACCCATCCCATCCTACCAGCCGTCTAACTCTCCACCCGTCCCAACCAATCTCTCCTGTGGGATCAAGTCAACCCACCCCGCCAGTCTCTCCAATTTGCAGTCAAGCTGCCATTTATACTATTTGTGGCTGAGCCACCAGAATCATATACGGTAATATAATCGGGACACAGCCTCGGTAAAAATGAGCAACACAGAGTCGTTAATTCATATGTTAGGCACATAGCCCCGGTAAATACGTTTAGCGCAAAGCCATAATCACGATGGCACAAAGCCAAAATCACGTTTATATTGGCACATAGCCTTAATCACGATGGCACAAAGCCAAATCACGTTTATATTGGCACATAGCCCTTATCGGTATTTGTGGCAATGCCACCGGTCTATACTTCTCTTCATTCATATTTTCCCATCCCATGCAAAATTATGTAAATGCAACATTCATAGTAAGGCATCATATTTACAAATATAAACAACAATTATTACTCCAGAGATTTGTTACGATAAATTGGCCCATTATAACAGTTTGCAATTCGGCCCATTAAGGCATTCTATCAAATCAGCCCATAGGGGCATTTTCGGTAAATCGGTCCATAAGGACATTTCGGTAAATCGGTCCATAAGGACATTTTGGTAAATTGGTAATTTTACCCACTAAGGGTAATTCAGTAATCTCGTAACCGAGTGGTATTTCGGTAATTTACCCTCCAAGGGTTATTTGGTAATTCGGCAACCCCGAACTTAACTACTAATTTGAGTATAGAAAATTGAAACTGTCCATCTACGTCATAATGACTAAACTGATCATAACTCAGATTAGGAAACTCGAAATTTAGATCCGTAAATTTTCCTTTAAAGTAGACTCATATATCTTTTTAAGATAATTTTTACAGAATTTTTTACTTAATCCTTTAGAACATTTTGTTCTTTAAAGTTTCCCTTGTTTCACTATCCAATGATTCTGACCTCTCTTATCTAAATTTCAAATATCTCACTATAAGGTTTTCATATACTGCTCCCACTTGTTTTTATTGAAAATAGACTCACTAAGGAATCTCTACATATAAACTATAACTCATAATTCACTTTGTACAATTTTATACGATTTTTCCAAGACAGATCAGGGAACCACGAAGTCATTCAGAACTAGTCTCACTAAAATTAAGATATCTCAGAATATAGAATTCCTTTTCCTTCTCCGTTTCTTCCTTATCAAAATAGACACAGTAAGATTTAATCTGATATCTTATTCACTTTTTAATTATTTTTCTCCTATTTTTCGTGATTTTTCAAATACACATCACTGTTTCTAACCGAAACTATTTTATTACGAAATACGATTACCATTACGATCATACGCACGCCCGAGTGATCACGGATGCCGGTTTTCAGTTTTGTTCGGTATTTTGACCAAATCACAGAACATATCATACAAAATTTCAGAGATATGTGAGATTACATACCATATCAAACATGTATTCGGAAGGTACGGGATTATACACCTGATTTTGATTTCCTAAAGAACCACTCGTTGATGACCTAGAACAATACCAACCAAAAGTTAGCCTCGGATTTCCAAAAGATTTCGTATCACTTACACTTGAATCACTTACCACTATGTCCGAAGGTAGAATATATCGGGTGATTTGTCCCTAAAACATATAGTCGATTATTTCAAATTATTACTCCGTTCGCAACCAATCGAATATTTAATAATATCAATAATCCATAAGAACTCCTTACCTTATTAACATTGGATCCGATTTCTCCGTTCGACTTAAGGCTAGAATGATGTTCAGCCTCCCACTAGAATACTACAAAAGGGAGAATGATCTCGTTTGAGAGAGTAGAATAAAATGATGGTCTCGGTCAATATGACCATCCCAAACCAAAACATAGATTCGGCATTAGGAGAAAGAAAATAAAAAGTTGAGTAGAGTACTTACCTATTGGTCAAGGGGGGGAGTGACAATTCGAATGAAAAAAAGATTAATGAAGAAATGGAGGTTTCAGCTATGGAGAAGTAGTGGGCACAATATTCGAATATGGAGGAAAGGATTAGAATAGAAGAGATGCTTGAAGGATTTTTTGCGAAAAAGAAAAGAAGGAAGAAGAAGGAGAATGGTTCACTAGCTTGATTTCCAAGAAAGATGAAACAACAACTTTTGGTCTCAATTGTTGGTGTACAATCGACAACAAGAAGAAAAGAAGAAAAGAATATGCACACTCCAAGTTGAAAATTCGGCAAGAGGGATATGTGGAGAGAAGAGAAAATGTCACAAAAGTTGCATAATGAAATTTAACTCAAAACTAGCACTAAAGCCTTTCCAACACTAACAAAATTCGGCTCTCACCCCATTAGCCCCAAAAACCGTCCACATTCAAGCCATAAGAGTAAAAATTTTGCCAACCATACTTTCCATAACATTCTCCATGAAATAAGCCACTTGTTCCCCTTACTTACCTATTTCTCTTGATTCATTTCCCCAACTTCAACCTTGCCTTTTTCTTTTAGCCACATTACCAAAATAATGAAGTCAACCTTGCCATGAATGCCTCTTGGCCGACACTTAAGGAAAGGGTGCAAAAATATAAGTCAAAATTTGCACACAAAGTGATTCGAACCTCTTCCCTCACGGTACTACATGTGGCACCATAACCCTTTTACCAATTGCTCATTTATGCTAGCAGTTTACTCTTTTATTTCCACAAGCCTTGATGCCACTTACTATCTCTCCTTAATAGGCTTAAACACAAAATTTTACTAAGACCCAACTTGAACCCGGAGCTTCATAGAAACCTCGTAACTTTCCAAAATTACCTTCTTAATAAGACCAACTTGAAATAATGTCGTTCTCTTGTTCTCAAAATTTTAAAACGCTTCTACGCTCAAGGCCCAATGGGCCCAATCCTACTAGGCCCAATTTCGGGATGTTACAATTCTACCCTCCTTAAAGAAATTTTGTCCTCAAAATTTCCATCCAACTACTAAACGCACCACTCAAATCACACCACTATGCTTTCGCTGCGCACTCTGATCTTAATAACCACAATGTACCTTTAACAAAATCTTGAATCCTTTTTCACACAACCAAACATCTAGTCACAGAAGCAAGCAGTTATCTACCACTTATACTGAAAATTTTCTACATTCAATCATCACGTCTAACCAAAACATACTCGACTTGATGGTGATGAAACAATCCCGAGCCTTATGTTCCTTAGACCCGCATCTCAAGCATGCTCCTAACCTCCTCCGGCATTCTCCCGAATGATGCCTCTTGCAAAAATCACAAGCCGAAAAGTTTGGTCGTGCCTTAACATGCTTCACGGAACGAGACTACGACCCAAAAGAACCGCAATCTCTTTTCTTCTTACAGTCCACAGACCCAACTCGAATCGCTTCACCGATTCCTTTAACCTCTTCCAATACCTCCTTAACTATCTGAGTCAACTCGACAACCCCAGCTCGGTCATGAGACCCCGTCTCAGCCACTGGCGATGCTAATGCCTCCTTTCGCACTGCGCCCGATCTTTGAAGATCTAGTCCTATCACCTCGGCCTCTAGCACGCCCACGCTCTACGCGTCCATATCTTCTAGCGTTCATGTTCACTAAGTCGATTTAATCTTGATTACGAGTTTTATGAATCAGTATACTATTCGATGTTTATTAAACGATGTTTTATGGAGTATGAGTAGAAAAGTTGTTTTCGAGTGTTAAATCCGCATCCTAGAGTCTCAATCTCTATAGTTTCAACTCCTAAAGCTAATATGATTCTAGAGTATTCTATTTCAGTAGAATTTTTCGTACCACAATAATAACACAATAATCATAAAATGAAAACAAATACTTACTTGACTTGGTGTCAGATACTCGTGGTGCCATACTTCCTTTAGAACATATATTTATAAATCAAAATTCTAAAAAGATTTGGAAAACGCTTTTGAACCCAAACCACAGCCGAGTTTTGCAACTGGGCTCTAATACCATAAAATGTAACACCCCAACCCCGGCCTAGATGTTAGGCCTGAATCTGGTGTGTCACATAGAAGTAAAAACCATCTTGGCGATTATTAAAAACTTGCTTGAGAAATACAGCCTCTTTGTTAAAACCAACAACACTTAAGCAATTGTTAACTACTTAAAAACATAATAATCTTTAAAAACCTTTTCGTTTGCGGAAGCATATTTGAAATAAATAATTTACGAAAATGTGACGTTTATAAATAGAGTTGCAGAAGCATTTTGAAAACGTTGCGGAAACGTAGATAAAATACAAGTATTTTGAGAGGTTGTTTGATAAATCGATAATCGAAACTAATGATCTTACAAAACTGTGACTTTTGAAAACGATGTTGATAGTTCGAGAGAAAATATCCGTGTTAAAAATATTTGTAAAAGTTTATTTTGAAATCCATTTGTTAATCGATTTTGGAAACCATTGTTTAAGTTTTTAGAAAATTCCCCTTTTAAACAATTTAAGAAAAATAATAAAAACATCCCAACCAAAAAGCAAAAATAAAAATAGTCCAGGGCCTTATTACAACATTTAACCCAAAATAGTAAAGTAATAAAATAAACGAGAAAGAAGTCTAAAGTCCAAATAAACCATTTCTCAAGTATGGCCTCCTCGAGTCATCCATAGCCCAAGTCCATATCCTCAAGCATTACCTACAATGGTTAAGAGAAAAGGGGGTGAGTTACAAGAACTCAGCAGTGTGAAATCCCTCACCGTTATCCACTGGGCTTTGAACCTATATAACAATCATCTTGGACCAAAGCCCATAAACAAATAATAAATAAATGAAATGAATGCAAACCATCCCATCCTACCCGGCCGTCTAACTCTCCACCCGCACTTCAACCAATCTCTCTGTGGGGATCAAGTCAACCCACCCCGCCGATCTCCAATTTGCGGTCAAGCTACCATTTATACTATTTGTGCATTTGAGCCACGTAATCATATACGGTAATATAATCGGCACACAGCCTCGGTAAAAATGATCGACACAGAGTCGTTAATTCATATGTTAGGCACATAGCCCCGGTAAATACGTTTAGCGTAAATCCATAATCACAATGGCACAAAGCAAAAATCACGTTTATATTGGCACATAGCCTTAATCACGATGGCACAAAGCCAAATCACGTTTATATTGGCACATAGCCTTAATCACGATGGCACAAAGCACAATCACGTTTATATTGGCACATAGCCTTAATCACGATGGCACAAAGCCAAATCACGTTTATATTGGCACATAGCCCTTATCGGTATTTGTGGCAATGCCACCGGTCTATACTTCTCTTCTTTCATATTTTCCCATCCCATGCAAAATTATGTCAATGCAACATTCATAGTAAGGCATCATATTTACAAATATAAACAAAAATTATTACTCCAGATATTTGTTACGATAAATCGGCCCATTATAACACTTTGCAATTCGGCCCATTAAGGCATTCTATCAAATCAGCCCATAGGGGCATTTTCGATAAATCGGTCCATAAGGACATTTCGATAAATCGGTCCATAAGGACATTTTGGTAAATCGGTAATTTTAGCCACTAAGGGTAATTCGGTAATCTCGTAACCCAGGGGTATTTTGGTAATTTACCCTCCAAGGGTTATTTGGTAATTCGGCAACCCCGGACTTAACTACTAATTTGAGCATAGAAAATTAAAACTGTCCATTTGCGTCATAATGACTAAACTGACCATAACTCAGATTAGAAAACTCGAAATTTAGATCCTTAAATTTTCCTTGAAACTAGACTCATATATCTTCTTACGATAATTTTTCCAGAATTTTTGACTTAACCATTTAGTACTGTTTATTCCTTAAAATTTCCCTTGTTTCACTGTCCAACGATTCTGACCTCTCTTAGCTTAATTTCAAATATCTCACTATACGGTTTTCATATACTGCTCCAACTTGTTTCTATTGAAAATAGACTCACTAAGGAATCTTTACATATAAACTATAACTCATAATTTACTTTGTACAATTTTATACTATTTTTCCAAGACAGATCAGGGAACCACGAAGTCATTCAGAACCAGTCTCACTAAAATTAAGATATCTCAGAATATAGAATTCCTTTTCATTCTCCGTTTCTTCCTTATCAAAATAGACACCGTAAGCTTTAATTTGATATCTTATTCACTTTGTAATTATCTTTATCATATTTTTTTTGATTTTTCAAATACACATTACTGTTTCTGACCGAAACTATTTTATTACGAAATACGATTACCATTACGATCATACGCACGCCCGAGTGATCACAGATGCCGGTTTTCGGTTTTCTTCGGTATTTTGACCAAATCACAGAACATATCATACAAACTTTCAGAGAGATGTGAGATTACACACCATAGCAAACATGTATTCGAAAGGTACGGGATTACACACATGATTTTGATTTCCTAAAGAACCACTCGTCGATGACCTAGAACAATACCAACCAAAAGTTAGCCTCGAATTTCCAAAAGATTTCGTATCACTTACACTTGAATCATTACCACTGTGTCCAAAGGTAGAATATATCGGGTGATTTGTCCCTAAAACATATAGTCGATTATTTCAAATTATTACTCCGTTAGCAACCAATCGAATATTGAATAATATCACTAATCCATAAGAACTCCTTACCTTATTAATATTGGATCCGATTTCTCCGTTCGACTTAAGGCTAGAATGATGTTCAGCCTCCCACTAGAATACTACAAAAGGGAGAATGATCTCGTTTGAGAGAGTAGAATAAAATGATGGTCTCAGTCAATATGACCATCCCAAACCAAAACATAGATTCGGCATTAGGAGAAAGAAAATAAAAAGTTGAATAGAGTACTTACCGATTGGTCAAGGGGGGGAGTGACAATTCGAATGAAAAAAAGATTAATGAAGAAATGGATGTTTCGGCTATGGAGAAGTAATGGGCACAATATTCGGATATGGAGGAAAGGATTAGAATAGAAGAGATGCTTGAAGGATTTTTTGCGAAAAAGAAAAGAAGGAAGAAGAAGGAGAATGGTTCACTAGCTTGATTTCCAAGAAAGATGAAACAACAACTTTTGGTCTCAATTGTTGGTGTACAATCGGCAACAAGAAGAAAAAAAGAAAAGAATATGCACACTCCAAGTTGAAAATTCGGCAAGAGGGATATGTGGAGAGAAGAGAAAATGTCACAAAAGTTGCATAATGAAATTTGACCCAAAACTAGCACTAAAGCCTTGCCAACACTAACAAAATTCGGCTCTCACCCCTTTAGCCCCAAAAACCGTCCACATTCAAGCCATAAGAGTCAAAATTTTGCCAACCATACTTTCCATAACATTCTCCATGAAATAAGCCACTTGTTCCCCTTACTTACCTATTTCTCTTGATTCCTTTCCCCAACTTCAACCTTGCCTTTTTCTTTTAGCCACCTTACCAAAATAATGAAGTCAACCTTGCCATGAATGCCTCTTGGCCGAAACTTAAGGAAAGGGTGCGAAAATATAAGTCAAAATTTGCACACAAAGTGATTCGAACCTCTTCCCTCAAGGTACTACATGTGGCGCCATAACCCTTTTACCAATTGCTCATTTATGCTAGCAATTTACTCTTTTATTTCCATAAGCCTTGATGCCACTTACTATCTCTCCTTAATAGGCTTAAACACAAAATTTTACTAAGGCCCAACTTGAACCCGGAACTTCATAGAAACCTCGTAACTTTCCAAAATTACCTTCTTAATAAGTCCAACTTGAAATAATGCCATTCTCTTGTTCTCAAAATTTTAAAGCGCTTCTACGCTCAAGGCCCAATGGGCCCAATCCTACTAGGCCCAATTTTGGGATGTTACAGTAATACTTTTGTAATCAGATAATGGAATGTTTCTTGATGAAAAAAAATCATTTAAGCAAAAGTAATTTTTTAATGGTTCAATATATTTATTTAGCTAAATTTCAGTTTTATACATTTGATAACGTATAATCTCAATAATTTCTTATCGTTATCAAATTAATCAAAAGAAAGTATTAGACCCACATCTTTTTAGCAAAATATATCTTCTCCTAACAAATTTTTATTTAAATCATTCAAATTTTTTCCCATCTAAATATAAATATATATAGGAGGATTATAACTAACTATCCTTAACGTACACGTGTATGTGATATGATTGAGTAATCTCTACCATTAGATTTATTTCATGGAAAATCCTGACATACAGCCGTTGATTTAAATGGGAGTGGTTATCACATTATTCCAGCAAGACTTCCACATGATCCTCTTAACTTTGCATTCTCATTTTCTTTTTTATGTATAAATATAAATATGTTATGAATATTCCATTAAAATTAAGATAAAGTTTTAAAATATTTTAAATTCTAATAGTTGTTAGAATTAAATATTTACTTCTTTTATACTTCTTATGCCTATAAATAAAAACTCTGATGAAGCATTGTAATCATCTCTTTTGATCAATAAAGTACATCCTCTATTGCTTTCATATTTTCTTTGTTCTTTATTCTCTTCATCTCTCTTTATTTTATAATACGTTATCAACACGATTGTAACACCCCTCACCCGTATCCGTCACCGGAACAGGGTTATAGAGTATTATCGGAGTTTACAGAACAATTACAGGTAATTCAAGACATTTACTATTCATATCCGAAACTAATCATATCGTCCCTTAGATGGACCCTCGAGGCCCAATTTAAGCATTAGAAACAAGTCGGGACTAAATTGGGGACTCAAAAAATTTTTCGTGAAATTTAAAAAATTTTCTTATGTACAGGGGTCGCACGCCCGTGTGAGTAGGCCGTGTGCCTCACACGGCCAGGTAACATGCCCATGTCTCAGGCCGTGTGGGCATTCGATGTGAGGCACACGGTGGTGTCCCAGCCCGTGTCCTTACCCGTGTAACTCTTTAACTTGTGCCACACGGCCTGCCACACGGCCTGCCACACGCCCGTGTGCTAGGCCGTGTGGTCAATTTAATTTTCAAAAATTAAGTAAAGGGTTCACACGGCCAAGACACACGCCCGTGTTCTGGGCCGTGTATCACACACGGCTGAGACACATGCTCGTGTCTCTGTCGTGTGTCCAATTATTAGCATTATGTTTCTCAATTTCAAGATGTAGGGGACACACAACCAATCCACATGCCCGTGTGCCAGACCATGTGTCACACACGGCCAAGACACACGCCCGTGTGTCTACCCGTGTGGGCAAAATAAAGCCATTTTCTAGCTTTATTTCTCACCCAAATTTAACCTTCAACCTACAATGACATTTACATATATTCGATAACCTATTCAAGTCATATAAATCAGGCAAACATCAATAACATGTATGAAATAACATTACATACATTTATATGATCAAACTTACCATTTAGTAAAGACTTATATTTTATCCTAATTCCATCTAACCAACAACATACATATATGTTAAACATGATATATATATATATAACCTCATATTAATATACCAAAACATACCATTATTAGCCATTCCAATGGCTAAATTACAAACAACCATGTACTTGCCAACATTGGCCAAGTTAACCTATACATGCCATTATACCAAAATAAGATTCCTTTTATACCAAAACGAACTGGTGGACAGTGTGATGATTCTTCGATTGGTCTCCAACCTTTGAGCTTTCCGAGCACTATAAAACAGAGAAAACAAAACCTAGTAAGCAATTAATGCTTAGTAAGTTCGTATAATAGAAATTAAACTTACCAATCACATTCATTACAAAAAGCATACAATAACATGTTTTCCAACAAATTGGCAATTTGCCTAACCACATACACTCAAATAAGCAAGTTAGTCACATAATTCACATGTACATCAAATAAACATGGTTGAGCTCATCATGCTACACTCTTTCAGGTATTTCAAAAGTAATCAGGACATAACTCTTTTAATCTAATAATTTATCATGTCTGAAGTTTTGTCCATTGAATTATTAAAATATCGATGGATACTCAGGTAGTACACACAAGGTGTACAAAACTATAAACCGTCAATTCATAATCAGGGGTACCCATTAGGGCACCTAATCAGGGAGCACACTCTGGAGCCACATATTAGGATGCTCAAATGAGCCATGTAATAGGACACTTATCCAGGCTAAATAGGAAACTCATAAGAGTTTTATTCAGGGAGCTCATAGAGTTTAACAGATAACTCCAAAGAGTTAATATTAGAGAGCACCAGATAAGGTAATAGGGAGTTCAAGTGAGCCATATCAGGAAGCTCATAAGATCTTATATCAGGATGCTCACGCAGAGCTGCGTTTGTGTCTGCAATATATGCTGGATCACAACTGATCGAATCATGTAACAGGACACTCACACAGAGCTGTGGTAGTGCGCAACACATGCAGAATCACTACCGAGCAGGATGCTCGCAAGAACTATTTAACAGGATGCTCGAGAGGGCTTTGACAGGATTGCTCGTCCGAGCTATATTCTGTCCGCAACATATGCAGGACAACATGTAATATGGGAAATCACATATATATCCATCGAATTTCATTATTCAAATGGAACTTAATATTTTCTAGACATGTTTGAACATATGATTATTTCATTTATTTTTAACATTTATATATGTAACATCCCAAAGATGGGGCTATTTGGAAGTAAATTATTTTTCTTAGGTTGAACCACTGTGATATTATTTCTGGGAATATATGGGTTAATCTAAGGCCTTGAGTAGGCTCGGTTTGGTAAAAATTTCAGTTTTTAATTTTAAAGGCAGGGAGCCTTAGCAGGAGGGTGTTATAAGAGTAAATGGGTGTAATTTGACACTAATAAGGCCTTGGCAAAGTGGCAAAAGTGAGGCCACTTAAGAGCTAGCATGTGACGCCACCAAGGAGCAAGGAAGAACCTTGGTTCGAGTCACAGAAATCTCCTTTTTGTCTCTTTATTTGGACGGCACAAGGGGAGAGAAATTCTCTCCTTAAATTCTTTTTTTTTAATTATCTATTTAGATAATAGGATAAAATGAGTTATTTTAAAGGGATTTTATTCTAAGGAAATAAGGATATTAATTGGATTATTAAGGGGTTATTGAT
Organism: Gossypium sturtianum; assembly: GCA_025698515.1. Taxonomy (NCBI): domain Eukaryota; kingdom Viridiplantae; phylum Streptophyta; class Magnoliopsida; order Malvales; family Malvaceae; genus Gossypium; species Gossypium sturtianum. The sequence goes on from CM046946.1 coordinate 59,832,326, forward strand.
TTATTATTTAGGATTAATTCAAATTATTTGAATTAATTAAACAAGTGGCCAAGAATAATTTAAGGAGATTAAATGGATTTTGAACTCCTTGTTGCCAAGGGTGGACAAGCAAGCTTAAGGAGGGGGCCGAATGCTTATAAATAGCATCATCCTAGCACTCGTTTTGTTTTTTTTCTCCATCTTGGCAAACTGCCGAAATTCTCAAACCTCCCATCTATTTTTCTTTTCTTTCTTTCAAACACTGCTAGCCGAAAACTCTCACCATCTTCTCCTCTCCATTAGTTTTCTACCATTATTTCTCCTCTATTCTTTTGACCGAATATCCATTCCTCTGTTGCCGAAATCCTCTTCTCCTGTTAAGACTCACTTTGGCCGAATATCAGGAAGTCATAAGGGTTCCTCGGGATTTCTTCTTCAGACCGATTAGCAAGGGGTAAGTATGCCGGAAATCTTTCATCTTATTATCTCCCTATGTCGACTTGGTAAAAAGGGAAAAGCCGAATTATCATGGTGGCTAATTAATCAATTATGTTTAGGTGCCGGGATTTTAAGGTATTCGATCTAAGCCTCCATCCTCTGTTCACCGAAGTTGGTAAGTATGGGTAAGGCCTATGTTGGTATTCAAAAGCCGAAAGCTTTGGTTATGAGTAAGAGTGACTAATCGATTATTTTGGAAAAGCAGATTCAAGTAACGAGTGCCGTGGGTAGTAGCCAAAGCGAGGAAAGGTAAGAAACCGGGTTCATAAGGAACCCCTGCTAATGGTTTAATTTGGCCGAATAGGCCCTAAGACTAACCCATGAATTTGGCCGAATATAGGACAAGTAGATCTAGGGTGGCCAACGTTTCTTTTCGGGATTTAGAACATCCAAGGGTGACAGGTGTGTACATACACACTTATAGCAGTTAATGTTTGTGTTAAATATATGTTGCCTGTAAATCTACTTGATATAGATACGGATCTAGTACCTCAAGGGGTACAAGCGAGGATTCGGTAAGTCTCTGTTATCTGAGATTATTATGCTTTTGGGAAGCATGGTTCATATGTTACATGTGATAAATGTATGAGATCTATTCATGATTATTTGACTATTGTGGGTTAAATGAGTGGAGGGGTGATATTTTGTCTTGTGAGCACCGGTGTTTTGGTAACACACTCGTGACTACGGTCACCGAGGTTTGGTACCTCCAGAGGTTTGGTACCTCAAAGCGACTTGTCCTCGTGGTTAACACCACCGTGGGTTGGCCCCACTTGAGATATGGGATCGTCCGCGGTGATTTGGTATCACACGATGGGTTGGCCCGTCACCCGATTTGTGTCTACGGACACCAGTGTTTTGGTAACACATCGTGACTATATGTCACCAGTGGTTTGGCACCACCAGTGTTTTGGTAACACATTGTGACTACGGTCACCAGTGGTTTGGTACCACATGGGGTAGACAAAGGCGTTTGGTTGGCTAGGTTGGGGCACATAATATTCTGCATATTAACTGTTATATGTTGTGTATGGAAATTTTTTTTAAACGGGGGAGGGGTTACATACTGAGTCTTGGTGACTCACCTTCTCCTTTAACATTTTTCAGGTGACTCGTAGATGGCGGTTGAGGAGCCGGTTGGACTCGAGGTGGCCATGCAGTGGACTTGAATAAATTGAAACTTTAAACTTAGCTATTTTATTTTTATTATTGGTTTATTTTTATTTTGGATGTAATAAGGCCTCCATATACTTTACTTTTGTTATCTCTCATATGTTGGATACTTTGTTTAAACTATATTATTAAAATTAAATTAAAATCACATGTTTTTCTTAAATTAACACGAAAATGTTTTATCGTGCCATCGGGCACATTTGAAGTTTGTATAATAAGCTGACTCAATTAAAATTCCAAATTAAATCTAAGTATGGTTTCGGCAAGATAACCAAAAACGAGAAGTTTTCAACAAAACCTAAACTGGTTTAAAAATGGTTTCAAAAAGTTTTTTTCCGTAACAAACCAAATTCGGTCGTAATGTTTGGGCCGGGTTCGGGTTGTTACAATATAATTCATCCAAATACAACATTGAATTCAAACTTATTAACATACATAAATAAGTTACACGAACTTACCTTGCTATTCGTTTGTATAAGAAAATCTACTAATTCGACACTTTTTGTTTTCCTCGATCCAATTCGTATTTGGTCTTTCCGGATCTATATAATTGAATTTAATCATCAATTTAATACAAATCATATTCAATTGGATTCAATTTACACTCTAGGCAAAATTACCATTTTACCCCTATACTTTTCATAAATTCCAATTTCATCCCTAGGCTCGAAAAATGAAATCCATGCAATTTAATCCTTATTCCAAGCCTAACCGAAATTTTCATATAACATTTATAGCACTTGTAGTTCAAAAAATTCAGAATTTTTCCATGGGTTTTACCACTTTTCAATTTAGTCCTTAAATAATGATTTCATCAAAATTCTCTTTGTAAAAGTTTTTTTATCTATCAACAACCTTTCATTTTCTACCATAAATTTCAAATTTTCAGAATATTCATCCATTGAAAAACTTCTATACTTTGATATCTTTACAAATTAATCCCCAAAATAGATAAATTAAGTTATTCTGATCTCAAAAATATAAAAATTACTAAAAATGGGACAAGAATACTTACCCAATTAAGCCAAGAAAGCTTGTTTTCTCTTTCCTAGGGTTTTCATGTATATTTTGGGGAAGAATATGATATAAAATGATATTATATAAAATGATATTATTTCTTTTTAATTCATTTATCATCTTTTAATTATTTTAGCTTCCAATTTAGTCCTTACCTTTTTCTATTTTTCCATGGATGAATCACCAAAAATATCTACTAACTTTTCTTTAATGGTCTAATTACCATATAAGGGCCTCCTATTTTGAATTCCATAGCTAATTGATCCTTTTAGCTGCTAGAACTCAACTTTTGCATTTTATGCAATTTGGTCCTTTCCATAATTAAACAAATAATCGGTAAAATTTTCTTATCAAAATTTTCATATAACATTCCTATCATAATACGGACCATGCAATAATATTAAAATAAATTTTCTTTCTGGCTCGAATTTGTGGTCCCGAAACTACTGTTCCGATTTCACTGAAAATGGGCTGTTACAACTCTCCGCCTTAAGAATTTTCGTCCTCGAAAATCTTACCAGTAAAGAGGTTTGGATATTGCTTTCTCATAGTATCCTCTGGTTCCCAGGTAGCCTCTTCTATACCATGTCGTTGCAAAAGAACTTTTACTAAAGTCACCTTTTTATTTCTTAACTCTTTTGTTTCACATGCCAAGATTCTGATCAGTTCCTCACTGTAAGTCATATCAGGTTGAATCTCAACTTCTGTCAGAGAAATAACATGTGAAGGATCCGATCGATACCATCGTAACATAGACACATGAAAAACATTATGAATCCGGTCAAGTTCTGGTGGTAATGCTAACCGATACGCAACAGGTCTGATTCTTTCAGTAATCTCATATGGCCCGATGAATCGTGGACTCAATTTTCCTTTTTGGCCAAACCGGAGAACTTTGTTCCAATGTTATACTTTCAATAATACCTTATCACCGACCTGAAATTCTATCTCTTTTTGTTTAAGATTGGCATAAGACTTTTGACGATCAGAGGTAGCTTTCAAACTATCTTGAATTACTTTCACCTTTTCTTCAATTTCACGGACTAAGTCAACTCCGTGTCTGTAACGTCCCAAAAAAATTAGGGGCAGTAATTTCGCTTAAAATTCATGTTGTGCTTAAGCGGCTAACTATTTGAGTGTATTTGGGGGTTCCAAGGAGGCCTGGGTTCGAGTGGGAGCCTTGAAAAAATTGTAGTTTTTTGCCCTTGAGTGAAGAGGGTTGTTAACTGTAGGACTTAAGTATATTTGTGTGCATTTAGGAGTCACAAAAAGGAGCTTGTGGCTTGGTGGTGTGGCGTCAATGGGATAGCAAGGAGGTGTGGGGTTCAAATCTCATGAGTAGCAAAAGGGTGACTTTTATTTTATGTCTTTAGGGAGCAAGAGGTAGAGTTTGGATCAAACTCTGCAAGGGAAGTTGAAGACTTGGTCAAGAATTTCGAATAGGAGGCTGAGAGTGTTTCAAGGAGGATTTGGTGGAGGAAATCAAGGGGATGGATGTGTGAGGGAGTGTTGGCCGAATGTGGGGAAGTTGAATAGGGAATTTCGGCCAAGGGTTGTCATTTGGAGAGTGCATATTTGGTTTTGTGTTAGGGTGAGAGTGCCGAATTTTCTTTGGATTGTTTTGCGGGAGTGTTTACATTTTGGTACCTTTGGATGTTTTAGGTCTTTCTTTTCATTTTTGACCTCTGCCGAATTCACCTTGTTCTTATTTTTCTTCCTCCTTCATTTTTCCTGCTAAGTGCCGAATTGGTAAGCCTTTACTCTCACCTTCTTTTCTTCCTTCTTCTCATTACTCTTCTTCCTAATCGTTCGTTTTCTTTTCTTTACCTCTAAGACGTAGTTACACTCTTCCCTTTTTGATTTCTCCTTAAGCTGAATACATTTCTTCTTGAAGTTGTGGTTCTCCTTTTGCTGGCTGAACCTTGTAAGCCGAATCTACATGCTCCCTTCCTTCTGAATCTTTTTGTTCTTGGTGGTTGGGGTCGAATCCTGTTGTCAAACAACTAACATTTGTCGTCGTTCATTGGTGTTGGTAAGGGTGGAGTAATACAAATACTTTCTTAATTCGTTACTAGTGAGAATTCTTGTGACTGCTTGGGTAAACTTTGGTCTCTCTCTCTTTTCTCTGTGGGGGCCGAATGTTGGATGTTTACTAACACTCTTTTGTTCATCAATTATTGCTAGGGACTTATTTTCCTTAGCCAAGGGATAGGCCGATCACGTTTAATTGTAGGAGATCACGTCTCGTGGTAAGTGAAGTTAGTTGAGTGGAGTGATTCAATGTTATGGATTATCAAAGGTTGAGACTAACTAATGGTCAATTGTTATCATAGGTGCCTCGAGAAGTGTCTCAAGCGGCAATCAAAGCGGTGTGTAATCTCACACCTGTTTGTTCTCTCATTAATGCGATGTTCGTGAATCGGCTAAAAAAGCGAAAGACCGAAAAGGTGGAATATCGGCATTCGAGATCACTCGGCGTGCGGCGAGCGTCAGAGAGATAAACCGAGCCACAAGTGTTGGCGATAGACTGTTGGGAGTGTCAAGAACTCTCTCGTGAGACTGAGGCTGTAATAGGCCTTGTTGAGCCGAAGTGGGCTAAGTGGGCCATGGGCTAACGGGCCCACAGGGGCGAAATCCATGGTAAGTGTCGAATGATAGATGCGGCTGCGAAGTCTGCAGAACCGTGATCAAAAATGGGCTGAATGGGCCACACGAGTGTGTGGGCCCACTTGGGCCGAAAATTGGGCTTTGGCCACTTGCACCATTTCGATCAATAAGAGCATCCGTGTCGCTCGAGGCAACTGCAGGCCTCCGGAAAGGCCGTTATAGGAGTAAAGTTACCAAAATACCCTTTATAGGTAAAGTTACCGAAATACCCTCGATGGGTAAATATACCGAGATGCCCTTAAGGGGTGAAGTGACCGTTTGACCCCAACCGATTAAATGACCGTTGTACCCTTGTGGTAGTATCAGTGTTGTATGTGTTGATTGTATGATTGATTATGTTTGAGATGCACTGCATTCATGGATTAGTTATGACATGACATACTGCACTGGGGTGGGTTTTCTGATTTTGAGGAAGTACCATTATAGTGGCATCTCCACGTATGCTGATTCTAGTGGCTCAGCCACGTATATCGTTGTTAGCAGCTAGGCTGCATTATTGGAGAGTTGGTTGGGTGGGTCGACATGGTCCCCACATGGAGAGCTGGTTGGTATTACTGGAGAGTTGGCTGGGTGGGTTGACTTGGTCCCCACATGGAGAGATGGTTGGTACGGGTGGTGATTTGGTTTTAAGGGTTGGGTTACATGTCCGTTTGCATTGATATGATTTAGGGCTTAGACCTAGATCATTCTATCGAACAGGCTTAGGCCTGCATCGATATCGTATGGGCTCGGGCCTGCATCGTGGACCGTAATAGGGGATTACACACTAAGTTCTCATAACTCACCCTGTCTTTTAACTGTGCAGGTAATTCCCAGCCTTAGAGGATTTGGAGCTGCGAGGGTCTCGGAGGTGGCCACACGTCAGATATGCTTTATAGTTAAACTTAGCGACTTTAGTTTAATTTAATTTATTTAAAATTATTGGGTTAATAATTTTGTAATAAGGCCATTGGTTTTTTTTTCTTTTTAACTTTTATTTGGTATTTCTTTTAATTACAAACTGCTGGTCTATTAAACACGGGTTTTTAAAACAATAACTAATGTTTTCAAAATATCACGTTTCCGCAACTGTTTAAATCAAACTTCCGCAGCAAACAAGGCTTTAAAAATAATAATATTTTTGCAAGGGAATGACTTTGAGAAATTTTTGCTTTGTTAATAAGCAATGAAAATCGAGATTTTTAAAGGGTAGAAAGTTTTGATTTGTAGAAGGGTTTTCCGATGAACATATAGTTTTCAAACAACACTTGATGTGGCACGTTAGATCCGGTCATAACATCTTGGCCGGGTTTGGGGTGTTACAGTGTATCTTTTTCTCACTAAGCTCTGTCCAATATAATGGAGTTCTACATTTGCGACCATACAAAGCCTCGTACGGTGCCATTTTAATAATGGACTGATAACTTTTATTATATGAAAATTCAACTAAAGGCAGGTACTTTTCCCAGTTACCTTCAAATTCTAGCACACAACACCGAAGCATATCTTCCAAAATCTATATAACACGTTCGAATTGTCCATCAGTCTGAGGATGGAATGCAGTGCTAAAATACAATTGAGTACCCAGAGCTTCTTGCAGCTTATTCCAAAATCGAGATGTAAATCAAGGATCTCTGTTTGAAATAATGGAGACCGACACTCCATGCAGTCTACAATTTCAAAAATATATAATTCAGCCAATCTATCCAGAGAAAAATCCATACGTACCGGAATAAAGTGTGTAGACTTTGTTAAACGGTCGACGATTACCCAAATGTCATCTTTCTTCTTCGGAGGCAAGGGTAATCTCGATACAAAATCCATAGTGATTCTTTCCCATTTCCATTCCGGTATCGTAATTGGCTGTAATAATCCCGAAGGCACTTGATGTTCAGCTTTTACATGCTGACATATCAAACATTTAGATACAAATTCAGAAATATCCCGTTTCATTCCCGGCCACCTGTACATCTTTTTCAAATCATTGTACATTTTGTTACTACCAAGATGAATAGACATGGTAACATTATGAGCTTCAAGTAGAATATTCTATACCAGCTCCGAGTTCTTCGGTACACATATTCTGCCTTTGAATAACAGATAACCATCAGACCCAATCTGAAATTCTGAATCAGGATTCAACTCACACTGTTCTCGTTTAGCTTGTAATTCTTCATCACCCTTCTGAGTTTCACAGACCTGTTGCAGAAATTTCGGTTTAGCTTTTAATTCAGCTATAATTGAACCATCTTCAGACAATAATAACCGAGTATTCATTGCTCGTAAAGCAAATAGAGACTTTCTGCTTAGAGCATCAGCAACCACATTGGCTTTTCCCGGATGGTAGTCAATAACAAGATCATAATCTTTCAATAATTCAAGCCACCTGCGCTGTCTCAAGTTTGAGTCTTTCTGTGACATTAAATACTTCAAACTTTTATGGTCGGTGAATATATGACACTTTTCACCTGTAACACCCCTTACCCGTATTCGACGTCGGAACAGGGTACGAGGCATTACCAGACTTATACGCAAGCAACCATACAAAACCGAGACATGATTTTCCATTCAAATTTAAAACTTTTCATAAACCTTCATACCACCCTTTACACTAGCCTACGAGGCCTAAAACACACTTTAGAAATGGTTCGGAATCAAATCAAACTCTTTAGAAGATCTCCGAAAGGACTTAGAAAAATTATCATCAAACAGTCCACACGCCAGTGTGGAAGAAGGAACACGCCCGTGTGGCATCTCCCATGCCCGTGTTCCACACCCGTGTAGATTTATTTTCCAAATCGAACCTACAGGGGTTTTCACACGGCTGGACACACGCCCGTGTCCATGGCCCGTGTCCCTCACACGGCCTAGACACGCCCGTGTCATGGCCCGTGTGTAAAAACCTTGACATTCTGTTTCTGACGTCATCATCCCCATAGGGTTACACGGTCAAGGCACACGCCCGTGTCCTTAGACCGTGTCTTCCACACGGTTGAGACACATGGCCGTGCCTCAGCTCGTGTGTTTACTACTGGGCATTCTGACTTGCCAACTTAGCATGCAGGGGGACACACGGCCTGTCAACACACCCATGGGACTGACCGTGTGTCACACACGGCCTAGAAACACGCCCGTGTGTCTACCCGTGTGGACAATTATAAGGCTATCTACCAAGCCAATTGTCACCCTAAAAAGCAATCCCACTTATACTATTTCACTACAACACACAACATGAAATTAAGGCATCTTTAGTAATCAAAAATCAAAACATCCACACCTTATTAACAACCTACTCCATCATGCACATACTTCATTCATAACTCATTCAATTGTACAACTTGTACTTCATGAATTTCATCATCATTGGATATATATATAAAACTTAACAAGTATTGGCCAATTCCCAATGGCCATTTACAAAATGAATGAGTAACATTAATAGCCAACACATTGGCTAACAAATATGACATATCACAAAATTAACCAAGTTCCTATACATGCCATACCGAAAATTAATCAACTTTACTATACCAAAAGAATAGTTGATAGTGTGAATCGAACTCTGACTTCCTTCGATCCCCGAGCTAGCTTGGCGATACTACAAATAAAAAGGGAAAGAGAGGGGTAAGCATAAAGCTTAGTAAGTCTACTTGTAAACAATGAACATCATACCACATACTTATTCATCAAGAACAGTTTAGATCCTCATAATTATACTTACTCATTTCAAATCTTACCACATTCCAAACATATATCATAAAACATGGCTCACATTTACATGCACTTACACCCTGCACTTAACATCACAAACCACAAGTAATTTCACTAAGACAAGGTCTCTCGATAAGTACTTTGGAATAATACTAAATACAGGGTGGTTTCGCATATAACCCACCACTAATGAATAACACGGTGGTATTTCAGAAAACCCACCAATAATGATGAATATGGTGGTATCACACACAACCCACCAATAATGATAAATACGGTGGTATCGCACACAGCCCACATACACTCACTTATTTACGGTGTTCATCTGTAATTTTCTCACTTTCCATTATTTCAATATATATATCAACAATATTCATTCAAATTTCACATATTTAACTTATTAAATCACCACATTGTTCAAATCACTCCAAAATCCCTATTTTGGCAAAATTCCCATTTTGCCCCTATACTTTCACAAAATTACAATTTTGCCCCTAGGCTAGTAAATCGATTCTAATCAAATTTCTTCCTTTAACAAGCCTAGTTGAACATTTATTACTCTTATAGCAACTCAAAATACCAATTGTTTCACACATTTACCACCTATTTTACAACCTTTACAAAAAGGTCCTTTTTAGGTGCTTTCATGAAAACTCCTTTCACAAAAGTTGTTTATTTAACAACTAAGTTTCATTTTCTTCCATAAAAATTCAGCAACAACACTAATGTTCTCATGAAAAAACCCTATATTTTCAACCATTTTACAAAATAGTCCCCTCATTAGCTAGCTTAAGCTTCAAGGGCTCTAAAAGTACAAAAATTATCAAGAAAGACCACCAAAATCACTTACTTACAAGGGTGAGAAGTTGCTGAAAATTTCAAGCTTCCAAAAACCCCTATTTTGCTGATATTTTCTGTAACACCCTAAAATTCGAGTATCGATTATTGCATGATTTGGTGTTTAGATTATGAAGGAAAATTTTCTTATTATTTTTCGTGTTTATTATAGTCCTGAAGAAGAATTAGAATTATTCGGGGATGGAATAATTTTTAGTTTTTAAAATTTATTGAAGTGGAGCAAGTGGCATTGACACATAAGTTAATTAATGTGTCAAAGTGTAGCTTAAGATGAGTATATGGCAAAGTGGTGTTGGCGCATGAGTTAGTGCATGAGGGAGAAGGTTCGAATCCCTTGTTTAGCATCTAGATGAATTTTATTTTTAATTTTCTCGCACATGAATAGCAAGTGTCGGCAAGTGCATATATGGTAAGTGTTGACCTTGTTATTTTTAGTTAGTATATCAAAGGATTAAGGAAATTGTTAACTTATGGAAGGGAATCAAGAATTAAGGAAAGATATGAAGATATGGGGCAAGTATCAAGGAAAAGGTTATGGAAATAAGATCATGGCCATTTGACCATGCATAGGGACGGTAATATGGTCTAGGGGGGAGCCGAATTTTTGGTGTTAGTTTGGCTAGGATTTGAAGTCTCTTTTTGGTCATTCTTAGTTTTGTGCATAGTTTTGCAAATTCTCTCAACCTCTCTCCCTTGGCCGAATTTGATCCTTGGTAAGCCTTGACTATTTTGACCATTTGGTCATTATTGCACATCATTTGGTATTCTTTTTGTGCCTTTTTCTCATTAGTGCCAAAATCACCTACATCAAAAGACCATTCCTTTCTTTTCTCTCCTTTTCTCCATTGCCGAATGTGCCTTGATCTTAAACTCATCTCTTTCTTTCTCTTTTGTTTTCTTTGAAAACCAAATTATCATCATCCCTATTCTCTTATTTTGATTTCTTTGCAATCAATACTTTCTCCTTTAATCTCTTCATGGCCGAATGTTAGTGTACCTTAACCGAACCATTTTCTTTTTTCTTTGATTATTCATAGCCGAATATCTCTCTATTCATAAGCAACATTTTCAATCATTTCTTTTCAACCGTGGAAAATAGGTAAGGGTTCTTTTTCGTCTTCGATTAGTTTATAGTATTTGGCCGAATATTGATGGTGGTTTGAAGGCTTTCTTAGATCAAAATAAACGTTCATTCTATTAACGTTTATTTTTGTTATACTTTAGTGCGATAACGAAAGATTGGAAATCAAGAGGTCGTGTGTGACATAGAACGCTTGGATCGATTTCCCTTGTGGAACAAGAATATTTGTGGTAAGGAAATCTCGTTCTCAAAGCCTTTAGTCATAATCGATATATATATATATATATATATGATTAGGACGTGCTAACGATATTTGTCTTTGAAGACAATCAAGATAGGGAAGAAACGGGTCGTATATAGTGTTCGGAAGAAGGGTGGTACCATTAATCCCCCTAAGTATAAACAAAGGATCAGACAAGCAATCCGGGATTTCCCCTTTGGGTTGTGGACGTTCATCCGAGGAGAATCAATTGTTTGAAGTAGTTCGTACTCCCGAACCATTATTTGTTCGTGGATTTGATTCGGTTAACGAACCATCAATCGGGGAGAAACCGCAAGTGGAAGTAGTTCAAAAATCCGAGGGTAAATTTTAGATCGTTATGTTTAGATCGGTTTTATTATTAGTTTATAATGATCATAAGTTATCGTGATATGTATAGGTGTTGACGAGCGGGAAAGTCTAGTTCTCACCATAACCAGGTTTGTAACTTCACACTTATCTTTCGGGTTAGATACTAAACAGTAAGTATTATGATAAATCGTAAAAATGGCAAAATCGAAATTTATGTGATAATTAACACTTTTGTGTAAAAGCATGAAAACGGTTAAAGTCGAAAAAATTACTAGATCGATAAATTGAGCCGAAATATTGCTAGATCGATAAATTGAGCCGAAATATTGCTAGATAGATAAATTGGGCCATAAAGCGCTAGATCGATAATATGGGCCAAAGTTTGCTAGATTGCTAATGGGCCAAAACCCTCTAGTTCGAGATATGGCCAAAGTTTAATACTATATTGTTAATAGGCCCAAATGAAAGGTTTTATTAAAAACTCATTTGTATTATGGGTTACTTGATAAATCATTTATGATTAAAGTTTGTTATTCATACATAAATGCATGGGATGGGATTTGATGAAGAGAAGAAAGGCTTGTGGCCACGTATCTAGTTCGGTGGCTCTGCCACAAATTTTGGCTTAATGCCTCTAGTTCTGGTGACTATGTCACAATCTAGTTCTGTAGTGCACTACAATATTATTTAAAAGGCTAAATGCCTACGATTGGTGTGTTTGGCGGGGTGGGTTGACTTGATCCCCACAGTGTGTTTGGTTGGTACGGGGTGTGTAGCGGATGGAAATTAGGCTTGGTTGGGAAATTCATTTTACATGCATTTTAATATATTTTATTTCATTTTATATTGTTAAAGTTTGTAATTGGGCTCAAGCCCAAATTAATGCCTTGATGGTTTGGCCCAATAATGGTGGTAAGTGAGTTACACATGAGTTCTTTGTAACTCACCCCCGTTTTATTATCCATCTCGGGTAATGGAAATTGATGTGGACTTGGGTAGGAGATGACATGGTGGAGGCCATACTACGAGCGTGGGTTTTATAAACTATGAACTTTATTTAGGTTACTTATTTTAATTACTATTTTGGGTATGTTGTAATAAGGCCTCTAATTATGTTTTTATGGATTGTTTTTATGTGTGGATGGATTTAACTTTATTTTTAGATCATTAATATGGGCTTATGTTAAATCTATAAAGTTTCTTAAAAATATTATGTTTTATAACAATTTTGGACACCTAAATTACTTTTTAATTTCTTTCAAATTCTTTAAAAAAAAGCAAGTTAAGGTTTTGACTAATATATATATATAAGATTTCAACCAAGTATTTTTCTTAATTCATAATCATTGTACTTAGTTTTTATTAAACCTTATTTCTAAAGGCTTTGCATTACTGTTTTACTTAAATCATTAGAGAAATTTTGGATGTTCGTTCGGTGTGACAAACCAAATCTCGTCTTAACGCATAGACCTGGTTTGGGGTGTTACATTTAATGGTATCAGAGCACAGTTTCAAAACTCGGCTGTGGTTTGGGTTCAATAATTATGTTTGTTTGAAAAACAATTCAAAATTTCTAGATTTTTGATTTAAAGGTAGTATGGCACCATGAGCATCCCGCGCCAAGTCAAGTAAGTATCTGTATATCAATTGTTTATATTGTGATATGATCATAAGAAACACTCTAGAACTTCTAGTTTTAGGTGTTGAAAACCGTAGAGATTGAGACAATAGGATATGGTTGCGAAAACAACTCTATCTCTTTCATATCATAAAACATCGTTAATAAACAATTGAAATAGTATTTTGATTCATAAAACTCTTAATCAGATTAAATCAGTCATTATGAGCTCTAGAGGACATGGTCGTGGACGCGGTAGACGTGGCCGTGGTAGAGGACAAGGTGTTAGAGGCGCAACCGAAGCACCGGATCATATGCCGGAAATGGATGCACCTGCGTCACTCGAAAGTGAGACGGGATCACATAATCATATGGAAGAAGATAATGCGGTGACGCGAGCAATGCTGCGAGTCTTTGAAAGGGTCGCTGGAGCTAGAACTGGGCCAACAGCTCGTGGGTCGATATCGAAACGTTTGAAATCAAGTGGAGCTGAGGTTTTCAGAGGTGTCTCAAGTGTAGCTCCAAATGTCGCTGAATATTGGCTTGAGGCAGTGGAGCGAATTATGGACGATCTTGAGTGTACTATGGAACAAAAACTAAGAGGAGCGGTATCTTTGTTAAGGGATGAAGCATACCAATGGTGGCTTACTGTCCGAGAAGGCACTAATACTGCATTAGTTAATTGGGAATTCTTCAAGGCTTCCTTTCAAGGGAAATATGTGGGAACAAGCTATGTGGATGCCCGAAGGAAGGAATTCTTGAACCTGGTGCAAGGAAATAAGATGGTGGCAGCATATAAAGCTGAGTTCTTACGTTTGAGTCGCTATGCTCGAACGATAGTGGCAACGGATCATGAGCGTTGTGTACGCTTTGAGGATGGCTTGAACGATGAATTGCGGGTTTTGATAGCCCCACAACAAGTTAGAACTTTTGCCACGCTTGTGGAAAAGGCCAAGATAGCCGAAGAGGTTAAGAACTCGGAACGTCAGAATCGGGAACGAGCTAGAGGCAAGAGAGATATGAAGTATTCAGGTTCTTCAAGAAGGTTTACAAGAGGCCTCGAACGAGGAACCAACTCAAGGAAGAACACCTATAGTGTGAATCGAGTCGAGATTGTCTTTGATTGTGGGAAAAGGCATTCGGAGAGTCTTTGGAAGAAAACGGGTGCTTGCTATAAATGCGGTCGATGGATCATCAATATAGGAATTGCCCTCGTCGAATGGATACAACTCAGGAAGCTCGTAATACTGATGCACCACCGGCAAGAGGAATTCAGCAACCACCGAGAGGTCGTGGTGGTAATGGGGCTGGACGTGGTCAAGGTGCAGCGGGTCGAGGCAATGGTCCTAGAGGCAACACAGATGCAAGACAGCCAGGATTGGTATATGCGATTAGACGCCGTGAGGATGGCAATGCACTGATGTGATAAGCGCACGTTTTTCATTTTTGATGTACCTGTTATTGCTTTGATGGATATTGGTTCTACCCATTCGTATGTTGCTAGCACCATATCTGGAAACTTGAATTTAGACTCTGAAATTTCCGATAATGAGATGAAGGTAATTAGTCCTTTAGGACAATCGGTATTGGTAAATAAACTGTTTAGAGATGTGCCCTTAGAAATTCAAGGAGAAATATTTTTGGCAAATTTGATGGAATTGCCTTTTGGCGAGTTCGATATCATTTTGGGCATGGATTGGTTGGTTAAGCACCGGGCAAAATTGGATTGTGCTGAAAAACGGATGTCAATAAGGACGGTGGAGGATAAAGAAATAATTATGATAGGCGAGCGAAGGAATTACTTGGCAAATGTGGTATCTGCACTTAAGGCGAGAAAGTTGGTGCGAAAAGGGTATGGAGCATTTTTAGCATTTATTAGTTCTTTAGATGCCAAAGAGTTGTCGTGGAAGATGTGAGAACAGTGAAGGAATTTCGGATGTATTTCTGAAGAACTTCCGGTGTACCTCGGATCGGGAAGTGGAATTTGGTATTGAGCTTTTGCCGGAGCAGCTCCGGTGTCCATTGCTCCTTATAGAATGGCACCGAAGGAGTTGGCGGAGCTTAAAGCTCAAATTCAAGAATTGCTAGATCGAGGCTTTATTCGACCGAGTGTGTCTCCGTGGGGAGCACCGATTTTGTTTGTTAAGAAGAAAGATGGGTCGATGCGTATGTGTATTGACTACGTGCAATTAAATAAATTGACGATCAAGAATAAGTACCCTCCGCCAAGAATTGACGACTGCTTGATCAATTGAAGGAGCTTGATTTTCTCCAAAATTGATTTGAGATCGGGTTATCATCGACTTAAGGTGAAAGAAGCGGATATTCACAAGCGGCTTTCCAAACTCGTTATGGACATTATGAGTTTTTGGTGATGCCGTTTGGGTTGACCAATGCACCATTTGCATTTATGGATATGATGAACCGGTCTTTCAACCATATTTAGACCGCTTTTGGTGGTATTCATAGATGACATTCTGGTATATTCAAGGAATGAAGAAGAGCATGATTCGCATTTGCGAATTGTATTGCGATTACTTGAGATAATCAATCGTATGCCAAATTCAGTAAATGTGAATTTCGTTAAGGGAAGTGACTTTCTTGGGTCATGTGGTGTCGGTAGAAGGAATAAGGGTGGATCCTCGGAAGATTGAGGTCAGATTGGATTGGAAACCACCAAAGTCGATGGTGAGATTCGGAGTTTCTTGGGTTTGGCTGGTTACTATAGACGCTTTGTTGAGGGTTTTCGTTGATTCTTTGTACCCCTAACTAAGCTTTTACGAAAGGGGGTACCGTTTATATGGACTGAAAAATAGCAAGAAAGTTTCTATGAATTGAAGAAGATTTTGACTAAAGCGCGGTATTGATTCAACTCGAGAAGTGGAAAGGAGTTTACGATTTATTGTGATGCGCATCGACACGGGATTAGGTTGCGTATTGATGCAAAGTGGGAAAGTGGTAGCTTATGCTTCTCGTCGATTGAGACCGCACGAAGTAAACTACCCTACTCATGACTTGGAGTTAGTCTGCAGTAGTGTTTGCTCTAAAGATTTGGAGGCATTACCTCTACGGTGAAAAGTCTATCATCTATACGGATCACAAGAGTCTTAAGTATCTTCTTACTCGGAAGGAATTAAACTTGAGACAACGAAGATGGGTGGAGTGTTAAAGGACTATGATTTCTCAATCGAGTATCATCCGGAAAAGCTAATGTGGTAGCGCACGCGTTAAGTCGTAAGGTGGTATCTCGATTTGAGAGCAATGTTTGCCCATTTAAGTTTGTACGAGGATGGTAGTCCGATAGCGGAACTCCTGGTGAAGCCTGCGTGGTTAGAGCAAATCAAGGAAAAACAGATATCGAGATAAGAAATTGGGATCATTAACTCAACAAGTTGAAAATGGTGGAATAGAGGATTTTAGCATAAACGCGGAAGGTGTGTTATGTTTTCGTGGGAGAATTTGTATGCCTAAGGACTCAGATCTCGAGACAAATGATTCTACGAGAGGCGCATAGTAGCCCTTATGCTATGCACCCGGAGGAAATAAGATGTATCGGGATCTTCGTGGAACAATATTGGTGGCCGTGGTTGAAGCGTGAGATTTCGAATTTGTGGGAAAATGTTTAACTTGTCGCAAGTGAAGGCGGAGCATCAATTGCCGTCGAGGATTATTACAACCCAGTAAAGATTCCTCTTTGGAAATGGGAGCGGATAACAATGGATTTTGTTAGTGGGTTACCTTTAACACCTACTAAGAAAAACTCTGTTTGGGTAATTGTTGATCGCTTGACGAAGATCGCTCATTTTCTTCCGGTTCGCAGACGGATTACTCATTACGAAGTTGGCTAAGATGTACGTATCCGAAATCGTGAGGTTGCATGGGGTACCTGCGTCTATTATATCAGATAGGGATCCTAGGTTTACGTCACGGTTTTGGAAAGCATTGCATGAAGCTTTGGGAACAAAGCTAAACTTCAGTACGACTTTTCATCCTCAGTCAGATGGTCAATCAGAAAGAGTAATTCAGATTCTGGAAGACATGTTAAGGGGTTGTATAATCGACTTCAAAGGTAGTTGGGAGGATTTTCTACCATTGGCAGAATTTGCTTACAACAATAGCTATCAGTCTAGCATTCAGATGGCACCCTACGAGGCATTATATGGTCGAGGTGTCGTTCTCCTAGTTGTTAGACTGAATTGGGCGAAATGATGATGTTAGGTCCAGAGTCGATCTCTCGAAACGGAAGAAAAGTAAAAGCTATTCGAGCACGGTTAAAGGAAGCTTCAGATAGACAAAAGTCGTATGCAGATCCAAGCGTAGAAGTATCGAGTATCTTTGTGGGGATCAAGTGTTCTTGAAGGTCTCACCTTGGAAGAAGATTTTTAGGTTTGGGAAGAAGGGCAAATTGAGTCCTAGATACATTGGACCATATCGTGTGGTGAAGCGTGTTGGTCCAAAGTGGCCTATCGATCGAATTACCTCCGGAGTTGAGTCGATTCATAATGTTTTTCATGTTTCCATGCTGAGGCGCTATAGATCGGATCCTTCGCACATAGTACCGGTAGAAGAAGTGGAGTTGTATTCAGACTTGTCTTTTGAGGAGGAACCAGTGGAAATATTAGACCGAGATGTTAAGGTGCTAAGAAAGAAAACCGTGCCGTTGGTCAAGATTTTATGGCGAAATCACGGAGTGGAGGAAGCTACGTGGGAGCCTGAAGATGTAATTCGGCAACAATACCCCCACCTTTTTCAAACAGGTAAATTTCGAGGACGAAATTTTTTTTTAAGGAGGGTAGAGTTGTAACACCCTAAAATTTGAGTATCGATTATTGCATGATTTGGTGTTTAGATTATGAAGGAAAATTTTCTTATTATTTTTCGTGTTTATTATAGTCCTGAAGAAGAATTAGAATTATTCGGGATGGAATAATTTTTAGTTTTAAAATTTATTGAAGTGGAGCAAGTGGCATTGACACATAAGCTAATTAATGTGTCAAAGTGTAGCTTAAGATGAGTATATGGCAAAGTGGTGTTGGCGCATGAGTTAGTGCATGAGGGAGAAGGTTCGAATCCCTTGTTTAGCATCTAGATGAATTTTATTTTTAATTTTTCTGCACATGAATAGCAAGTGTCGGCCAAGTGCATATATGGTAAGTGTTGACCTTGTTATTTTTAGTTAGTATATCAAAGGATTAAGGAAATTGTTAACTTATGGAAGGGAATCAAGAATTAAGGAAAGATATGAAGATATGGGGCAAGTATCAAGGAAAAGGTTATGGAAATAAGATCATGGCCATTTGACCATGCATAGGGACGGCAATATGGTCTAGGGGGGAGCCGAATTTTTGGTGTTAGTTTGGCTAGGATTTGAAGTCTCTTTTGGTCATTCTTAGTTTTGTGCATAGTTTTGCAAATTCTCTCAACCTCTCTCCCTTGGCCGAATTTGATCCTTGGTAAGCCTTGATTATTTTGACCATTTGGTCATTATTGCACATCATTTGGTATTCTTTTTGTGCCTTTTTCTCATTAGTGCCGAAATCACCTACATCAAAAGACCATTCCTTTCTTTCTCTCCTTTTCTCCATTTGCGAATGTGCCTTGATCTTAAACTCATCTCTTTCTTTCTCTTTTGTTTTCTTTGAAAATCGAATTATCATCATCCCTATTCTCTTATTTTGATTTCTTTTCAATCAATACTTTCTCCTTTAATCTCTTCATGGTCGAATGTTAGTGTACCTTAACCGAACCATTTTCTTTTTTCTTTGATTATTCATAGCCGAATATCTCTCTATTCATAAGCAACATTTTCAATCGTTTCTTTTCAACCGTGGAAAATAGGTAAGGGTTCTTTTTCGTCTTCGATTAGTTTATAGTATTTGGCCGAATATTGATGGTGGTTTGAAGGCTTTCTTAGATCAAAATAAACGTTCATTCTATTAACGTTTATTTTTGTTATACTTTAGTGCGATAACGGAAGATTGGAAATCAAGAGGTCGTGTGTGACATAGAACGCTTGGATCGATTTCCTTGTGGAACAAGAATATTTGTGGTAAGGAAATCTCGTTCTCAAAGCCTTTAGTCATAATCGATATATATATATATATGATTAGGACGTGCTAACGATCTTTGTCTTTGAAGACAATCAAGATAGGGAAGAAACGGGCCGTATATAGTGTTCGGAAGAAGGGTGGTACCATTAATCCCCCTAAGTATAAACAAAGGATCAGATCGGCAATCCGGGATTTCCCCATCGGGTTGTGGACGTTCATCCGAGGAGAATCAATTGTTTGAAGTAGTTCGTACTCCCGAACCATTATTTGTTCGTGGATTTGATTCGGTTAACGAACCATCAATCGGGGAGAAACCGCAAGTGGAAGTAGTTCAAAAATCCGAGGGTAAATTTTAGATCGTTATGTTTAGATCGGTTTTATTATTAGTTTATAATGATCATAAGTTATCGTGATATGTATAGGTGTTGTGAGCGGGAAAGTCTAGTTCTCACCATAACCGGTGTGTAACTTCACACTTATCTTTCGGGTTAGATACTAAGCAGTAAGTATTATGATAAATCGTAAAAATGGCAAAATCGAAATTTATGTGATAATTAACACTTTTGTGTAAAAGCATGAAAACGCAGTTAAAGTCGGAAAAATTACTAGATCGATAAATTGAGCGAAATATTGCTAGATCGATAAATTGAGCCGAAATATTTCTAGATCGATAAATTGAGCCGAAATATTGCTAGATCAATAAATTGAGCCGAAATATTGCTAGATAGATAAATTGGGCCATAAAGCGCTAGATCGATAATATGGGCCAAAGTTTGCTAGATCGCTAATGGGCCAAAACCCTCTAGTTCGAGATATGGCCAAAGTTTAATACTATATTGTTAATAGGCCCAAATGAAAGGTTTTATTAAAAACTCATTTGTATTATGGGTTACTTGATAAATCATTTATGATTAAAGTTTGTTATTCATACATAAATGCATGGGATGGGATTTGATGAAGAGAAGAAAGGCCTGTGGCCACGTATCTAGTTCGGTGGCTCGCCACAAATTTTGGCTTAATGCCTCTAGTTGGTGACTATGTCACAATCTAGTTGATGAGTGCACTACAATATTATTTAAAAGGCTAAATGCCTACGATTGGTGTGTTTGGCGGGGTGGGTTGACTTGATCCCCACAGGTGTCTTTGGTTGGTACGGGGTGTGTAGCGGATGGAAATTAGGCTTGGTTGGGAAATTCATTTTACATGCATTTTAATACATTTTATTTCATTTTATATTGTTAAAGTTTGTAATTGGGCTCAAGCCCAAATTAATGCCTTGATGGTTTGGCCCAATAATGGTGGTAAGTGAGTTACACATCGAGTTCTTTGTAACTCACCCCGCTTTATTATCCATCTCGTAATGGAAATTGATGTGGACTTGGGTAGGGGATGACATGGTGGAGGCCATACTACGAGCGTGGGTTTTATAAACTATGAACTTTATTTAAGTTACTTATTTTAATTACTATTTTGGGTATGTTGTAATAAGGCCTCTAATTATGTTTTTATGGATTGTTTTTATGTGTGGATGGATTTAACTTTATTTTTAGATCATTAATATGGGCTTATGTTAAATCTATAAAGTTTTTAAAAATATTATGTTTTATAACAATTTTGGACACCTAAATTACTTTTCAATTTCTTTCAAATTCTTTTAAAAAAAAAAGCTGCGTTAAGGTTTTGACTAATATATATATATAAGATTTCAACCAAGTATTTTTCTTAATTCATAATCATTGTACTTAGTTTTTATTAAACCTTATTTCTAAAGGCTTTGCATTCTTTGTTTTACTTAAATCATTAGAAATTTTGGATGTTCGTTTCGGTGTGACAAACCAAATCTCGTCTTAACGCATAGACCTGGTTTGGGGTGTTACATTTTCGGTGGAGAAGATGAAGAGGAAAGGATGATATCATTCTTTTCTTTATTCTGTTTTATTACATCAATTTAGTCACCTAATCCACCAACTTTGACCAATTTTGAAATTTCTTGTCCCCTATGGCCGGCCAACCCTTTCCTAAGGGTCTAATTGCACATTAAGGGCCTCCAATTTAATATTCAATAGCTGTTAGACACCTTTAGTATGTAGAACCACACTTTTTCACTTTATGCGATTTAGTCCTTTTTCACAATTAAGCATGCAATCACTAAAATTAATGTACCAAAATTTTCATACACTCATCTAATCATGCCATAACATATAAAATAATATTAAGACTAATTTATCCAACCTCGGATTAGTGGTTTTGAAACCACTGTTCCTACTAGCCCCAAAATCGGGTCGTTACATCACCAAACAGGTAATGCCGCCAGATTTTCAATGCAAAAATAATGGCTGCCAACTCAAGATTATGTATCGGGTAATTTCTTTCATGTGGTTTTAGCTTCCTTGAAGCATAGGCTATGACTTTACCTTCTTGCATTAAGACGCAGCCTAAACCATTTAATGATGCATCACTGTAAATTATAAATTCCTTACCTAATTCAGGCTGAACTAACACGGGTGCTTCAGTCAACAAAGCTTTCAACTTGTCAAAACTCTGCTGACATTTATCAGACCACTCGAATTTCACAACTTTTTGCAATAGACGAGTCATCGGAGAAGCTATCATTGAGAACCCTTTAACAAACCTTCGATAATACCCAGCTAATCCCAAAAAAAATTTAACTTCAGACACATTCTTTGGTGGTTTCCAATTAACAATAGTTGAAATTTTATTTGGATCCACCTGAATACCTTCTGCAGATACTATATGTCCAAGGAAACCAACTTTTGGTAGCCAAAATTCACATTTACTAAATTTGGCATACAATTGTTTCTCAAGCAGAGTTTGCAACACAATTCTTAGATGATCAGCATGTTTATTTTCGTTTCGAGAATATACCAAGATATCATCAATAAATACCACCACAAACCTGTCTATATACGGTCTGAAAATTTTGTTCATCAAATCCATGAATACTGAAGTGCATTTGTCAAGCCAAATGGCATTACAAGAAACTCATAGTGCCCTTACCTAGTTCTAAAAGCTATTGTTGGCACATCTAAATCTTTTACCCGTAGCTGATAGTAATCGAAACGAAGATCAATCTTCGAAAATACAGTGGCACCTTTCAACTGGTCAAACAAGTCATTAATACGAGGTAGTGGATACTTATTCTTTATTGTGACTTTATTAAGCTGCCTGTAATCAATACACAGTCTCAATGATCCATCTTACTTCTTTACAAATAGAACCGGTGCACCCCAAGGTGAAAAACTGGGTCGAGCAAAGCCTCTGTCAATCAATTCTTGCAACTGTGCTTTCAATTCTTTCAATTCGGTAGGAGCCATTCTGTAGGGTGCTATGGATATCGGTGTTGTCCCAGGAACAAGGTCTATAGAGAACTACACTTCTCTAACCGGTGGTAAACTAGGTAATTCCTCCAGAAATACATCAGGAAATTCACAAACAACCGGCACTGACTGAATCTTTAGCTCAGATACTTTAGTATCCAACACATATGCAATATAAGCATCATAACACTTTTTGACATATTTTTGTGCTGATATTGCTGAAATCACAGTAGATAACCCATCTAGTTTATCAGATTTAACGTGAAGTAACCCACCATTCTGGCATTTTAACATAATGTATTTATGTTTACAATTCACCCTACATCATGCTGGGTCAGCCAATTCATTCCCAAAATCACATCAAATTCATCAAAGGGCAACAACATTAGATCAGCAGAAAAGAAATAACCCTTTATAAATTTTATCCACCATAACATACTGGCCCAGGGGGTTTGAAACTTTAACCACAAATTCAGTGAATTCAACAGGTAAATTTTTAACAGACACTAAATTTGTGCATATGTATGAATGTGTGGAACTAGGATCAATCAAAGCAGTAATATCAGTATCAAGAAGAGAAAATGTACCAATAATGACGCCTGGTGCAGAAGCATCTTCTCTAGCATGAATAGCATATGTCCTTACTGGTGCTCGTGCTTCAGATTTAACTGTTGAATCCCTTGTAGTACCTCGGCTACCACTGACACTGCTAGGGTGACGGGGTGGTCTGCCTCTCGAGGCGGGATTACTCAACTTCGAAGTTTGATCAGTATCTTTTTCAATCATTTTCGAGCAACCTTTGAGGAAATGATTAAGAGAACCACATTGGTAACAGGCTCCACTTCTCAAATGACACTCCCCAAAATGAAATTTATTACAGTGTTTACATCTCAGTTTGGGGATACCGATACTTTTGACGCTTGTTACAGATGGAGACGAAGATATCGGGCTAAAACGTTGAGAGCCTTGCTCTTTCCCAAAATATCCCGTAAAGGTAGTAGAACGATCATGGTACTTCTTGGATTTCTTTGAAGCAGATGATTGTGATTTACCCATAAATCTTTTACCAGAAATCCGAGCTTTTCTCTTTGCTTGCTTCTTCTCTTTACTTAATTCCTCGATTTTGTGTGCTCGATTAGCCAAAACCACAAATTCCCCTTAGTTCAATAATTCCAATCAATAGCTTGATATCTTCATTTAAGCCATCTTCAAAAAGTTTACACATATCAGCCTCCGTCGGGACCCATTCTCTGGCATATTTGCTTAACCGAACAAATTCCCACTCGTATTCAGATGCAGTAATGTTTCCCTGTTTAAGCTCTAAAAATTATTTCTTTTTTCGATTTAGAAATCTTTGACTGATATACTTCTTTCTAAATTCAGTCTGAAAGAATTCCCAAGTAACATTTTCTCTCGGTACCACAGAAGTTATGGTATTCCACCAATGATAAGTTGTGTCTTTCAATAAAGATACTACACATTTTAAACACTCAACTGGTGTACATGATAATTCATCTAAAACTCTGATGGTATTTTCCAACTAAAACTCAGCCCTCTCTGGATCATCATCGACAGTAGCCCTAAATTCATCTGCCCCATACTTACAAATTTTATCCATCGGAGGCTTACCGATTCTAACATGTTCAGCACCCTGTGGCATCTCTGGAACCGATTGAGGAGTAGGTGGGAGAGGTTGTTGTACAGCAGGATTTGTTCCCAAATATTCAGTGAACCACTCGTTCATCATTTGAAAGAAGTCTTCTTTTGCCTCCTCACGTCAGCCCTCAGATACGGGCCTTCTACTACTTTTAGATACAGCTCGTTGAACGAAAGCTTGAGCAGTGCTCTCATCTTCCTCGGATTCAGCTCTAGCTTGGTTGGATGACATTACTATATGAAAAACACATTTAAAAATGGTCAGGAGATATCACACTATCAAAAATTATATAATGGCATGTATAGCTAAACTCATACTTTCTACATTAGTCCGAGAATCGACTAATCGTACCTCTGATACCAATAAATGAAACACCCCTAACCCGTATCCATAATCGAAACAGGGTTATAGAGTATTACCGGAGTTTATAGAACAATTACAGGTAATTCAAGACATTTACTATACATATCCGAAACTAATCATATCATCCCTTAGATGGACACTCGATGCCCAATTTAAGCATTAGAAACAAGTCGGGACTAAATTGGGGACTCAGAAAATTTTTCGTGAAATTTCAAAATTTTTCTTATGTACAAGGGTCAGACGCCCGTGTGAGTAGGCCGTGTGGCTCACACGGCTAGGTGACATGCCCATGTCTCAGGCCTTGTAGGCATTCAATGTAAAGCACATGGCCGTGTCCCAGCCCGTGTCCTTACCTGTATAACTCTCTGACTTGTGCCACACGGCCTGCCACACGCCCGTGTGCCAGGCCGTGTGGTCAATTTAATTTTTAAAAATTAAGTGCAGGATTCACACGACCAAGACACATGCTCGTGTCTCTACCGTGTGTCCAATTCTGAGCATTCTGTTTCTCAATTTCAAGATACAGGGGACACACAGTCAATCCATATGCCCATGTCCCAGATCGTGTGTCACACACGGTCAAGACACACACCCGTGTGTCTACCCGTGTTGACAAAATAAAGCCATTTTCTAGCTTTATTTCTCACCAAATTTAACCTTCAACCTACAATAACATTTACATATATTCTCCAACCAATTCAAGTCATATAAATCAAGCAAACATCAATAACATGTATGAAATAACATTACATACATTCATATGATCAAACTTACCTTTTAGTAAAGACTTTTATTTTATCCTAATTCCATCTAACCAACCACATACATATATGTTAAACATGATATATATATATATATATAACCTCATATTAATATACCAAAACATACCATTATTAGCCATTCCAATGGCTAAATTACAAACAACCATATACTTGCCAACATTGGCCAAGTTAACCTATACATGTCATTATACCAAAATAAGATTACGTTTATACCAAAACAAACTGGTGGATAGTGTGATGATTCTCTGACAGATCTCCAACCTTTATGAGCTTCCCGAGCACTATAAAACAGAGAAAATAAAACCTAGTAAGCAATTCATGCTTAGTAAGTTTATATAACAGAAGTTAAACTTACCAATCACATTCATTACAAAAAGTATACAATAACATGTTTTCCAAAAAATTGGCAATTTACCTTATCACATACACTCAAATAAGCTAGTCACATAATTCACATGTACATCAAATAAAAATGGTTGAGCTCATCATGCTACACTCTTTCAGGTATTTTAGAAGTATTCAGGACATAACTCTTTCAATCTCATAATTTCGCATGTTAGAAGTTTTGTCCATTGAATTATTGAAATAACGATGGATACTCAGGTAGCCCACACAAGGTGTACAAAACTATAAACCATCAATTCATAATCAAGGGTACCCATTAGGGCACCTAATCAGGAAGCACACTCTCGAGCCACATATTAGGATGCTCAGATGAGCCATGTAACAAGACACTTAACCGGGCAAAACAGGAAACTCATAAGAGTTTTATTCAAGGACCTCATAGAGTGTAACAGATAAGTCCAAAGAGTTAATATCAGAGAGCACCGAATACGGTAACAGGGTGTAATAGCTTGATTTTGGGTCTAGTCGAAACAGTGGTTTCGGGACCACAAATTTGACGTATTAAAATTTATTTTTATTATATTTTCATGATCTACAATTTTATGGAACAATTTTGTGAAAATTTCGTTCGAAAATTTTGGCGTTTGGGCACTCAATTTAGTTAAAAGGACTAAATTGCAAAAAGTGCAAAACATAAATTTTATATGTTAAAGGTGTCTAATTGCTATGAGATTTTAAATTAGAGGTCCTTAAATGGTAATTAGACCATTGGTTAAGTTGGTGGACAAAAATGGACATGGTTTGGTATGTTTCTAAAGTTTTTCATTAAGGGCATCTTAGTAATTTGGTTATTAAAATGAATTAATAATCAAATTCAAAGCCAATTTTTGCTCATCTTCTTCCCCTTGGCCGAATTTTACATGGATAAGACATGGCTAGGGTTTTTCAAGCTTCCAAGCTCGACTGTAAGTCCGTTCTAGCCCCGTTTTCCATGATTTTTATGTTTTTGAAATCCTTGTAATATGACCTATCTATTTCTACCACTAATTTGAAGAGATTTCAAACTCTAAAATTTTACCCATGTTGAACATGTATGTATTTTGATGTTTGATGGTAGAAAATGCATGTTTGTTGTTTGTTAAACGACTTTTGCAAAGTGATTTTCAGTAAAAATGCCAAAAAGGACTTATTTGTAAAAGTTATAAAATGAGTAGAAAAATGTGAATAAATGAGAAATGTGGGCTGTTATGAGTATGAAAATGGTTCAGCTAGGCTTGCATTTTGAATAAATTGAATGAAAATCATTTTACGAGCTTAGGGACTAAATTGTAAAATGTCAAAAGTTTAGGGGCAAAAATGTAATTTTTGCCATAATGTGATTTTGGGCTGATTTGAATAGTATAATGATTAAATAAGTTAAATGTGATATTATAGATCGAGAAAAACAAGGTTCAGAGTTAGAACGAGGGAAAAATAAGTATTTGACGATTTAGTCATTTTTACCGTTTTATGCCGAGGTAAATTTGTATGTTTAATAAGCATAAAAGTATCTGTGTATAGATGCTTAATTGATATAATTATGGTAAATGTTATATTATTGAAACGAAATGTGAATGCTATTGAGTACGATACTACGGAAATGACCGACAGAGATTCGGTACAACGAATGTCCCGGTTGAACCGTAGGTGTAACAGCCCGGTTTAGACCCTAGTCGGAACAGTGGTTTCAGGACTACAAATTTGAGTCAGAAAAATATTTTAATATTATTTTATGTGTTAACAGTATGTGATTAAGCATGTGAGAAATTTTTGTGAATTAATTTTATCGATTGTGTGCTTAATTTGCAAAAAGGACTTAATCGCATAAAATGTAAAAGTTGTGTACTGATTGTTAAAGTGCTTATTTGGCATGGCTTTTTGAATGAGGGGTCCTTATGTTGTTAATAAACCATTTGATAGTAAATGGATGATAATCGCATGGCTTTTGGTGTTATTATTAATATTCATTAAGGTTAAAATTGGTATTTAGCTATTAAATGTTATAATATAATAAAACATGTAGAAAATTCATGTTATCATCTTTCTTTTAGCCGAATATAGAGGAAGAAGAAAACATTGATGAGCTTTTAGGGTTCAGCACTTGTAAGCTTAATTGGTAAGTGTTTTGAGCTCAGTTTTTAGTGGTTTTTACATTTTTGTGATCGTTGCTTAGTGTTCTCTCAAGCCCATGTCTTAATTTTGGAATTTGATGAAGAATTTGAAATGTTCCATTGATGAGTGCTTGAGCTTTGTGATGTTAGTTGATGAAATATGAAATATATGTGTTAGATTAACATGTTTTGTCTTTAGATTTTTGGTGAATTTGAGTAATTTGGACTAAATTGTGAAAATAATATTTTTATGGACTAAAACGTCAAATAAAAAAATATGTGGGCTTGTATGAGCTAGGGGAAAATTCAGCTAAGCATGTGTAAATGGAAATTTTGTGTATTTTGTGATTTTATGAAATAGGGACTAAAGTGTCGAAATGTGAAATTGTGAGGGCTATCTTGTAAAATGCCCTAAATATGTGTGTTAGGACTAAATTGAATGATTTGGTGATTGAATGAGCTAAATTTGAATATGTATAGATCAATAAAAGAGGGATTTGGATCGAGATCGAGGCAAAGATAAAGTGCTCGATTAATTGACTCGTTTTGTTACTTCGACGTCTGAGGTAAGTTTGGATATAATACGAGTTGTTAAATTTATGTTTAAGTACTAGTAAATGAATGATTATGTGATTATTGAAATTTAAATGCTATGTGTGAAATTGAGAAATGTGGCACTAAGTGTGCATAAATAGAATCGGGATAGAGATAAATAGCACTGTGTGTGCGAAGTAATGGAAGCTTCGACTTTATTGATTGGCACTGTGTGTGCGATACCGAGACTGTGTGTTTAAGTGTCACAAGTGAGCTGGTGGCAAGATGGCTGTGGCGTCATTAGGAAGGCAAGGAGGGAGGGGGCTCGAATCCCATGACTAACAAAAGGGGTCATTTATTTTATGAATTGAGTGAGGAAGAGGTAGATTTTGGATCAAACTCTACATAGGAGGTTGAAGACTTGGTCAACAAGTTTGAATGGGAGGCTAGGAGTGATCCAAGGAGAAAATAGTGGAGTGAATCAAGGAAGTGATGAGAGTGGGAGTGTTGGCCAAAATTGGGAGTGTGGCTAAGTGAGAATTTCGGCTGGAGAGGGGTAATAGGAAGCATTTTCGGCAACTTGGGTGTGAGGGCAAACCGAAAGTTTCTTTGTGTGGTGCTATTTCTCCTTTTGTCTTTTCGGGTTTTCTTTTGGTGGTGACATCTCGGGTTGTTTTGTGTACTTCTTTTCTTCTTTTTGACCCCTACCAAAGTCATTTCTTTTCCCACTCTTCTACCTTTCTTCACTTTTTGGCCATAAGTTGAACTGTTAAGCCTCTCCTCTTCCACCCTATTTTCTTCTTTTCCATCATTATTTCGCAGTTGCTGCCCTTTGTTGCCGAACCTCTCTTCTTCAATCAGTTCTTCTTTGGTCGAATGTAACATTTTATTTTCCTCTTATTTTCCTCTCTCTTTGCATAGCTAAAGCCGAAACACTTAACCTTGACTCCTTTGTGTCTAGGCCGAATCTAGTAGGGCCTAAGCATATACTCCTCTTCGTTCTTTCAATTTCCTAATATCAGCAGTTGGTTGGTAAGTGTGTCTATAACCGAAAGTAGGGTTGCTATTTTTCTCTCATGCTCGATTTGGGTTCTTTGGGCCGAAAGGCTGCTTCTCGAGTTGCCTTAGAGTAGCGTTTCTAACATGCTCTTTTCATCGATTAATGCTAGGGACTTGATTTCTTTAGCCGCAGATTAGGGCCGATTACCGTTGCGCTGTGGGAGATCGTGTCACGTGGTAAGAAAAGCTAGTTAAGTAAAGTATTTCAGATTTTGGGTTACCAAAGGTTGAGACTAACTAATGGTTCAATTGTTATCATAGGTGCCTTAGAAAGTGTCTCAAGCCATAACTCATAACAGGTGTGTAATCTCACACCCCTGTTTGTTCTGTTAACGTGATGTTCTGTGAATCGGCTTAAAGCCAAAATACCGAAAAGCCAGAATATCGGCATTTGAGATCACTCGAGCGTGCGAGCGCTCGTAGAGATAAACCGATCCACAAGTGTGGGCGATAGGCTGTTGGGAGTGTCACGAACTCTCTCGTGGGACTGAGGCTGTAATGGGCCTCATTGAGCTGAAGTGGGCTAAGTGGGCCCAATGGGCTAACGGGCCCACAGGGGCGAAATCCATGGTAAGTGCCGGATGATTGATGCGGCTGTGAATTTCACAGAACCGTGACCAAAAATGGGTCGAATGGGCCACACGAGCGTGTGGGCCTGTTTGGGCCGAAATTGGGCTTTAGGCCCAATTGTACTGTAATGACCAGAAAGGGAACTCGTGTCGCTCGAGGCGACAGTAGACCTCCGAAAAGGCCGTTAGATGACTAAATTACCAAAATACCCTTGATGGGTAAATTACAAAAATACCCTTGATGGGTAAATTATCGAAATACCCTTGATGGGTAAATTACCGAAATACCCCTGAGGGGTGAATTACTGTTTTAACCCCAATTGACTAAATGGCCGTTATACCCTTAGTGGTAGAATCATTGATGTATGAGTAGTAATTGTATGACTGATTTTGATTGTGATGCACTGCATACATGAATTAATTATGACATGACATACTGCATTGGGTTGGGCTATAGATTTTAGAGGAAGTACCGTTATAGTGGCATCGCCACGTATTTTGATCCTAGTGGCTCAGCCACGTATATCATTGTTAGCAGCTAGGCTGCATCATTGGAGAGTTGGCTGTGTGGGTCGACATGGTCCCCACATGGAGAGCTGGTTGGTATTATTGGAGAGTTTGCTTGGTGGGTTGACTTGGTCCCCACATGGAGAGATGGTTGGTACGGGTGGAGAGTTGGCTGAACAGGGTTGGGGTACATGCTTGTTTTGCATTGATATGATGTAGGGCTTAGGCCCAGACTGATGCTGTATGGGCTAGGGCCCAGACCATGACCGTAATAGGGGATTACACACTCAGTTCTCGTAACTAACCCTGTCTTTTAACTGTGCAGGTAATCCCCAGCCTCAGAGGATTTGGAGCTGCGAGGGACTCGGAGGTGGCCACACGTCAGATATGCTTTAAATTTAAACTTAGCAGTTTTAGTTTAATTTATTTTATTATTGGGTTAATAATTTTGTAATAAGGCCATTGGGTTTTTCTTTTTAACTTTTACTTGGTATTTCTTTTAATTACAAACTGATGGTCTGTTAAACACGGGTTTTTAAAACAATAACTACTGTTTTCAAAATATCACATTTCTGCAACTGTTTAAATCAAACTTCCGCAACAAACAAGGCTTTAAAAATAATAATATTTTCTCAATGGAATGACTTTGAGCAAATTTTGTGTGGTTAATAAGCAATGGAAATCGGGATTTTTTTAAAGGGTAGAAAGTTTTGATTTGTAGAAGAGTTTCCCAATGAACATATAGTTTTCAAAAAACACTTGATGTGGCACGTTCGATCCGGTCATAACGTCTAGGCCGAGTTTGGGGTCTTACAGAAGCTTCGGCTTTATTGATTGGCACTGTGTATGCGATACCGAGATAAATTCGGTTTATTATTAAAGCACTAAGTGTGCGATGATATCTAAGCTTCGGCCATGAAATGGACACTAAGTGTGCGATTGAATCGAAGGAATAATGAAGATTTATCGAAAGGTGATATCGAATATTTAATAGCAAGAATGAATGTTAACTAAGTGTTGGCAAAGGTATGTTCAAAACCTATGTGGTTGTTGATATCATTTATGGACAAATAGTTAGTTTTGTAAGCATATGGCTAAAGTTGAGATTATGTATTCTTATAATATAATCTATGTGATGGTTTATTTTGTACATTGGTTTTGAATCATAGATTTAAATGTATTATATTACGAACTTACTAAGCTTTAAAGCTTACTGTGTGAAGTGTTTCTCTATTTTACAGTGTCTTGAAAGCTAGCTCGGATCTGGGATCGTCAGCGACTAAATCACACTATCGGCTATCTATTTTGGTACTTTTGGAAGATGTATATATTTGAATATGGCATGTATAGGCTAGTAGATAAGGTATATTTTGAGTTGTATAGTTTTTTCCATGTGATATGGCTTGAAAGATGGATAACTTTGGTATATGCTTAGATGTGCAAAAAGAATGGTTAATATGTGAATGTCTGCTCTATGTGATTGGTCTTTATGAGTAGTCTTGGAGATATGGAATTAGTATGATCATGTTTTGAAATGGCATGAATTTGATGATGCATAAATTTCATGTTTTTGAATGTGTAATTTGTATTTATGGTAGTAAGTTGAGGAGGATTTGTATAGGAAAATGATTGATAAGGTTATGAGGTTATAAAAATGCCTAATTGGTATGTTTTGATTGCATTTAAGGCATGGTTTGGATTTGGTTTGATGCTTGTAGGTGATTCCAAAGTGTGTATGGTAATTTGGCCTTGTAAATGGCCTATAATTGCCCACCCGGTTGAGCACACGGGCGTGTGCCTCGACTGTGTCATTCGAGTTTTTAATTTAAAACAAGTCAGGCTCGACCACGGGCTGGACACACGGGCATGTGACTGGCCGTGTGGTGCAAGTCAGTGTCGACCACGGGTGAGGCATACGGGTGTGTCTCAGGCCGTGTGGACAAATCAGTATGTATGCCCTGTTTTTCCACGTCTTGGACACATGGGCGTGTCCGAGGCCGTGTGAGGTACACGGCCTACCCACACGGGCGTGTGACCTCTGTAGCTTTGAAAAATGTTTGAATTTCAGAAAAATTTTTTATGTGTTCGGTTTAGTCCCAACCCCTTTCTAACACGTGTTTTAAGGTCTCGTAGACCTCATTAAGGGACTACATGAATATATATTTGTTATGTTTGAACGATGATAGACTTGGTGATGTAAAATGTTAGTAATAGTTCCAGATTGATCGGTAACGCTTCTTAACCCTAGACAGGCGACGATTATGGGTTAAGGGTGTTACATTAGGAATAGATAGGATATAAATGTCATGACATTAGGGTTACTGAGATAATGTGTAAGACCATATCTGAGATATGGCATCAATATGAGACTTCATGTAAGACCATATCTTGGATATGGCATCGATATGAGACTTCATGTAAGACCATAGCTGGGCTATAGGCATCGATACGAGATTACATGTAAGACCATATCTAGGATATGGCATTGGTACGGTACTGTGTGTACGAGATCCCCGAGTATCCTTTAGTATTTCAAATGGTTCAACGGGAAATTCAACGGGTATGTCAAAGAAGAGAAAGAGTATGTAAGTATTACGAATTGATACAGGTATGTATGTAAATTTTGTAAGTATTGACTTCTTGAAATTGTGTGTTCATGATTTCCACGAGAATGATTTGTGAGAACCTTGGGATTGTTGGTCAATACTTGTGATGTAGGAAATTCATGATAAATTCGGTTGGCGATTATGTGATTGGCTTTTGGGCCAAATTGAGTTATGATATAGTATGTTTTATTCATGCAAATTGTGATTTATCGGATATGAGAAAAAGGAAAGATTGGAAAAATTTCCTATTAAAATTATTATGTAAGTATGAAAAGATATGAGCTTTAAACAATTGAAAGATGTTAAAGTATATGCTTGAGAAGTGAATACTAGTAATTAATGTGCATGTTTATTATGAGGTATAAAATGATTGGT
This sequence comes from Gossypium sturtianum, assembly GCA_025698515.1. NCBI lineage: Eukaryota > Viridiplantae > Streptophyta > Magnoliopsida > Malvales > Malvaceae > Gossypium > Gossypium sturtianum. The sequence goes on from CM046946.1 coordinate 59,865,813, forward strand.
TGATTGTGGTAATTTGTTATAATGGAGAGATTATGGTTATTAGGCTAATGTCAAAACATGTTAAAATATGCTTGCAAATTGATAGAGCAAACAATGTGACTGAACAAATTATAACTGTGAGTTTTATAGCAATTTATATTATCTTGTGTTTATATTATCGGACTTAGTAAATGATTGGTAAAAGTTGCTTATTACTTTCATACGGACTTATTAATCTATATATAGCTTACCCCCTTCCTTTCCAATGTTATATAGGGTTATTGAGCTAGCTCGGGTTGGAGAACGCCGAAGATCCTGTAACACTATCAAGCTATCATTTTGGGTATAAATGAAATCAAGCATTTTAAGTCTATAGCATGTATAGGGACTAGGCCAATTTGTTATGTGTGTCATTATTAATTTGGCCATATGTGTTAGCTTGTAATTGTTAATGCTTCATCTTATATATAGCCATGAATGATGGCTTATGTTGATCATAAGTTTATTCATATGTTAATGCCCTCTTGTGAATGTGAAATTAGTATGTTTTTAACGGGCTAAGTATAAAGTTTTAAGCATGATAAATGATAGTATAAGAATGACATGTTACTATCTTGTTTGTGGTTATTTGGTTGCTCTCATATGCTTGAATTTGGGCCATGTGATGTTGTGTTGATGTGTGCAAGTGAGGGTGGAAAAATGACCTCGTAAATATCCTTGTTTTTGTCCACACGGGTAGACACACGGGCGTGTGTTTAGGCTGTGTGTGACACACGGTCTGCCCAACGGGCAAGTGATCCGGCCGTGTGTCCCCTGCACCATAATTTTGGAAAAATAGAATGTCCAGAATTGTTCACACGAACAGAGACACGGGCGTGTGTCTCAGTCGTGTGTGCTACACGGCCTAGCACACGGCCGTGCGGCACGGCCGTGTGGCATAAGTCAGAGAGCACCCTAATTTGACCAGGGCTTGTAGCACTAGCGTATCTAAGGGTCACACGGGCATGTCCCTTAGACCATACAGGCGTGTGAGCCCTGTAGCATGAAAAAATTTCTAAGTTTTGTAAAATTTTCTAAAGTTCTCGGTTTAGTCCCGAACTACTTCCAAAGCATGAATTGAGCCTCGTAGGCTCGTTTTAGGGACGATATGAATGTGTATGAAAAGTTTTAATTCGAATGGAAAATTTATGACTCGAAAATGTATGTTTGCTTATGTTTATGTCCGGTAATGCCTCATACCCTATTTCAGCGTTGAATACGGGTAAGGGGTGTTACATTTAGTGGTATCAGATCTATGGTTTAGTCGATTCTCGGACTAACGTAGCATATGTGAGTCTAGCTATACATGCCATATTACTACCTGTGATAGTGTGATATCTCCCGACTCTGATGAAATAGTTTTGTTGAGGCAGAGATGCTTTCCAACTGAGCTATTTTTGAAAACGCTGAAAGTGATACTAAGATATTTGAAAATGTCTTTGTGACTAGTCGAAACTTGGAAAGGTATGAATAAGAGTTCATGATATTTATGTGATGATGTACGAAATGAAATAACCATAAGTTGAGAAATATGGATAAAATGTCATTGTTCCGGTTGAACATTGTATTTCGATGGATTATGGAGATTTGATGAAACAGATAAAATGTTTTAAATGTTGCAAAAAGGGTTTAGCCCAGAAAGGTAATCCTGAATTAAGCCCTCTCGAGCATATGTTATGAAATAAATTTAGCCCAAGTGGTAATCCGTAGTAAGCCCTTTAGAGCATACGCATCGAAAGGATTTAGCCTGGACTGGCAATCCTGTTATATCATACGTGGCTCGAGAGTGTGCTCTATGAATATGTGCCAAAAGGGGCACTTTTGAATATGAATTGATGGATTGTTGACATGCATGCCTTGAGTATACTACTCGAGTATCCATTGAAATTACAATAGTTCAATGGGAATTATTCTTGAAATATGGAAAGGTGAAATGAAATGAAAGTTTATAATGTGATAAGCTCATCCATGTTGTTTGGCATTCATATGATGTTATGTGCCTAACTTGTTTGATTAAGTGAATGCGATAAGTAAACTTACTCAAAATTTATGGAATGTATGTTTAAGTACACTTGTTTGAATAAAGGTAATCGAAAAGTTCGTGTGACATAAATATGTATGTCAATTAGCTTGAAGTGAATTATATGATTGTGACGATATTATGTTTATGATGAATGCTAAGTTATATGTGTGTAATTATGAGAGTCGAGTTAGAGGCTTTATGACCTCACCCCCTTGCCAATATGGTATTTTATAACGAAATTTCACGAGATTTAAGTTGAATGAGCTCACAAGTGAGAGACTAAAGAGTTCAGTGGCGGAATAACTGATGATGTGGTCAGAGTTAAGAATAGTTTGGCAAGTGAATACAGTTCTAGAAAAGATGCCAGGTTATTCTAAAGATCATTCAGCTTTCATGATGTCACGGTTAAAGAAAAAGTTAATCTCGTCTAATCGACTCACTCAGGTATGATGTCTAAAGTATGTATTTGCTGGAATTTCTTTCGGATTAATTTTCGTTAGTGAATGGAATAATAAGGGATTAGTGATCACAAAATTAGTCAGAGAATTGATATTTGAATCGTAAAGATGTCTGAGTGTAACAGTTGTAATTGAATAGATTATGATGATCTCTTCTGGGTATTATATATATATTCGTTTATCCTAAGAGATATATGTGATTGTTCGTTTTCTGATGAAATTCTTATCGTATGAGAATGCTAGCTGATTATAATGTTAGATGAAAGCACTGTTGGTCTGGTTGGTTAATAAGCAGCATTTCTTATCTCTCTCTGTGGGATTCTATTCTATTATGTTTGGAATAAAAGTTGTTGGTGAAAATTTATGTGAGGCTATTCTTCTGTTTCTACTGGATGTTGTGTTGTTTTGTATATATATTTAAAAAATATATTATCTCTATTACAATTGATTCCAGAGCGTATAAGCATTGTTTTTATTCTGGTTTTCTCTGAGGAATCATCAAAATCTTTATTATTTTCTTAAGAGTTATGTTCTCGGACTTCTAGTATGATATCGTATCTTGGATTTCTTTATCTCAGTTTTCTTATCATCCTTATTTCGTAAATTATCAATCATGGCTCATCTTTAAAGTGTGTTCTTTGGCTTGTGATAACTATGTCTATTATGGTTGTATTTCTGGTTCGATCATAGGAACGTGGTGATTTTGGTATCAACATTTCTCTATCTTTTGTGAAAGGAATTGACATCGGCAAAGGTATAGATAGTGGAAGCTCAAGCTCAAATTGTACGATGGTTTTCTTTTCTCAGGTATGTTTGATTAAGGTCAATGAATTCAATCAGGATATTTTGTTTCTTTGAGCTAATGCAGTTGTAAAGATCTTTGATTAGCATGTTAAGGGAATTATAAAAGATTGTATGTTTGAGTTGTTTAACAGTATGAAGAAGGGAGTATTTTGATATGTTATTATTTGATAGTTGAGATCGACTCAGTTGTTTTATCTGAGCGAGCTAGTCAATTGAAAGGTATGTTGAGTTATATGCATTTAAGTTTATCCTCAGGTAAGAAGATAAAATCTTGTACATTCATGGGTAAATTGACGAACAGTCTGAATGAAGAATTTATATTCAAAAAGGGTGTGATACAAGGACGTACCTATTAGATCAGTTCTAATTGGATGATATTATTATGAATTAAAGCTATTTTTATTGATAAAGTTATCACATTTGTGAAAGTTTGAATGGTCTGTTGAGTGTTAGCAAAGTTGAAAATAGTTGAAGGTATTGTTAACCGAAGGACTGATTCTGAGTCCAGTTTAAATTGAGTAAAGAATTTGTGAATTTTTCAGCGATGCATTATCGGACGGATTGGAATGTGTTTTAATACAATAATGTAAAGTGATAGTTTATGCTTTCAGATGGTTAAAGTCACATGAAAGGAACTGTCCAACGGGTGATTTAGAGTCGGCCACTTTTTATGTCAGTGATGAGAATTTGATGACATCGGTTGTCCGATAAAAAATGTCCTATGTTTTCCTGATCCCAATAGTTTAAAGTATTTAATGTCACAGAAGGATCTAAATTTAAAACAGCATAGATGGCTTGAACTATTGAAAGATTGTGAGCAGTTTTCGACTAACCTTTGGGAAAGCAGATATAGTTGCAAATGCTTGAATGGAAAATCTTTGATTATTTTTTGAGTAATGGATACATGATTAATCTTATTTGATGATGGTCTAAATCTAGCTAAATTAGAAGTTAAAGCGATGTTTCCTTTACAAGATTGAGAACCTTAGGAATGTGATAGTGAGTAGTAAACTAAACCAGTACAGCGAGAGACGACTTTTGATTCTGAATTTCAGGTCAGATCTGATGACTGTTATCATTATTCCGAGATAGAATTTGTGTACTGAGTAATTCAGAGCTTATGCAGAAAATTTTGTATGAAGCTCAGTAGTAGCTCGTTTGCTCATTCAGGGAGCAATAAAATGTACAGTTATTTGAAATAGATGTTTTGGTGATCAGGTATTTAACATGATAGATTAGTTGAGTTATATGTTTCAGAGACTATCTGATCAGAAATCGTACAGAAAGTAAAAGTGATTCGTTGCAGTTTAGAATCCACTTCAGATTACCAGAAAACGTATGTGAATTTGAAACATGAGGATATGAAATTCACGTTCAGCGATAGCATGCTTCCGAAAGTATTGCCTTGGAAAAAAGATTCAAAATGTGTTTTGTATATCTATGTTGCGATGGTATCGATTGGACTCTTTGAGTATGAATTCTCCGATAAGGATTAAGATTCAGCCGATATGTTGTATAACGAAGAATCGATCGGAATTTTGATACGAGAGATTAAAAAGTTGGGAAATAAAAGCATAACCTTAGTGAGGATTCTTTGGCAGTGTCACGAGATAGAGGAGTTTATGTGGAAATCGAATTTATATTTCGGTAAAATTTTCGGGGACGAAAATCCCTAAAAGGGGGAGAGTTGTAACAGCCCAATTTTGGGTCTAGTCGGAATAGTAGTTTCGGGACCACAAATTTGACGTAGTAAAATTTATTTTTATTATATTTTCATGATCTACAGTTTTATGGAACGATTTCGTGAAAATTTCGTTCGGAAAATTTGATGTTTGGGCACTCAATTTAGTTAAAAGGACTAAATTGCAAAAAATGCAAAACTTGAATTCTATATGTTAAAGGTTTCTAATTTCTATGAGATTTTAAGTTAGAGGTCCTTAAAAGGTAATTAGATAATTGGTTAAGTTGGTGGACAAAAATGGACATGGTTTGGTATGTTTCTAAAGTTTTTCATTAAGGGCATTTTAGTAATTTGGTTATTAAAATGAATTAATAATCAAATTAAAAGCGAATTTTTGCTCATCTTCTTCCCCTTGGCTGAATTTTACATGGAGAAGACATGGCTAGGGTTTTTCGAGCTTCCAAGCTCGATTGTAAGTCCGTTCTAGCCCCGTTTTTCATGATTTTTATGTTTTTGAAATCCTTGTAACATGACCTATCTTTTTCTACCACTAATTTGAAGAGATTTCAAAGTCTAAAATTTTAACCATGTTGAACATGTATGTATTTTTATGTTTGATGGTAGAAAATGCATGTTTGTTGTTTGTTAAACGACTTTTGCAAAGTGATTTTCGGTAAAAATGTCAAAAAGGACTTATTTGTAAAAGTTATAAAATGAGTAAAAAAATGTCAATAAATGAGAAATGTGGGCTGTTATGAGTATGAAAATGGCTCGGCTAGGCTTGGGTTTTGAAGAAATTGAATGAAAATCATTTTACCAGCCTAGGGACTAAATTGTAAAATGTCAAAAGTTTAGGGGCAAAAATGTAATTTTTGGCATAATGTGATTTTGGGCTGATTTGAATAGTATAATGATTATATAAGTTAAATGTGATATTATAGATCGAGAAAAATGAGGTTCAGAGTTAGAACGGGAGAAAAATGAGTATTTGACGATTTAGTCCTTTTTACCGTTTTTATGCCGAGGTAAGTTCGTATGTTTAATAAGCATTAAATTATCTGTGTATAGATGCTTAATTGATATAATTATGGTAGATGTTATATTATTGAAACGAAATGTGAATGCTATTGAGTACGATACTACGGAAATGACCGACAAAGATTCGGTACAGCGAAAGTCCTAGTTGAACCTTAGGAATAGATAGGATATAAATGTCATGACATTAGGGTTACTAAGATTATGTGTAAGACCATATCTGGGATATGGCATCAATATGAGACTTCGTATAAGACCATATTTGGGATATGGCATCAATATGAGACTTCGTGTAAGACCATAGGTTGGCTATTGGCATCGATACGAGATTACATGTAAGACCATATCTAGGATAAGGCATTGGTACGGTATTGTGTGTACGAGATCCCCGTGTATCCTTTAGTATTCCAAATGGTTCAACGGGAAATTCAACGGGTATGTCAAAAAAGAGAGAGTATGTAAGTATTACGAATTGATATAGGTATGTACGTAAATTTTTTAAGTATTGACTTCATGAAATTGTGAGTTCATGATTTCCACGAGAATGATTTGTGAGAACCTTGTGATTGTTGGTCAATACTTGTCATGTATGAAATTCATGATAAATTCGGTTGACGATTATGTGATTGGCTTTCGGGCCAAATTGAGTTATGATATAGTATGTTCTATTCATGCAAATTGTGATTTATCGGATATGAGAAAAAGGAAAGATTGGCATAATTGCCCTATTAAAATGATTATGGAAGTATGAAAATATATGAGCTTTAAGTATTTGAAAGATGTTAAAGTATATGCTTGAGAAGTGAATACTAGTAATTAATGTGCATGTTTATTATGAGGTATGAAATGATTGGTTGATGTGGTAATTTGTTATAATGGAGAGATTACGGTTATTAGGCTAATGTCAAAACATGTTAAATTATGCTTGCAAATTGATAGAGCAAACAATGTGACTGAACAAATTATAACTGTGAGTTTTATAGCAATTTATATTATCTTATGTTTATATTATCGGACTTAGTAAATGATTGGTAAAAGTTGCTTATTACTTTCGTACAGACTTACTAAGCTATATATATAGCTTACCCTTTTCCTTTCCAATGTTTTATAGGGTTATTGAGCTAGCTCGGGTTGGAGATCGCCGGAGATCCTATAACACTATGAAGCTATCATTCTGGGTATAAATGAAATCAAACATTTTAAGTCTATGGCATGTATAGGGACTAGGTCAATTTGTTATGTGTGTCATTATTTATTTGGCCATATGTGTTAGCTTGTAATTGTTAATGCTTCATTTTATATATAGCCATGAATGATGGCTTATGTAACACCCTGGTTTTAGGGGTTAGGCGTTTGGTGCTTAGCTCGGGTGTTGGCACACTCTAGGGTGTGGTTGGGTAGTTTTAGGGGTCCGGAGAACCCTAGGTAGTGGGGGAACGCTTTAGAAAATTTTGGATTTTTAAGTGCAAAAAGGGGAGCTTAGCGATGGGTGTCTTAAGAGAATTATTTGGGGGAATTAGACATAAGACTTGAGCTAGTAAAGTGGCAAGGGAGACGCCACTAAGAGCTTGGGGAGGTGACGTCTCAGGTGCAAGGGAAGGGGCCAGTGTTCGAGCTGCGAAGGCAGCACTTTGGCCTTTATTTTTGGCGTCAGAGAGGTAAGAAGTTGGGTGGCTTTTGGATGCTTAAAAGATGGAGAAAGACTTGGTCTTTTTTTTAAATTTTGGCTAGGAAGAGGTTTGACTCATTCAAACTTTTTGAATGAGTGTTGGGGAGGAATTGTAGGAGCAAATTATGGGATTTTTTGTGGGAGGTTGGAGCTAGGCCGTATAGTATAAATAGGGGGAAGGGAGGTGCTCATTTTCATTCACCATTTGCTTTCTCCCTTACCAAAAAGTTCTTCCCTTTGTTTTATTTATTTTCCCTTGTCCATTGCCGAAAGTTAGTCCAGGCAAACCCCTTTTTCATCTTATTTCTTTGTAGCCGAAAGTAGCAGAGGGCTTAACCTTTTATGAACCTATATCCCTCTCCCTTCTCACCTTTTTCTTTTAAACCTTGCTTAAATTGTAGCCATCCATAGAAAACTACCATTGCTGAATATCCCAAACCATCTAAGGAGCCTTGCCGAATCTTTTGTTCTCCTATTTTCTCCATTTTGGTTACAAGTCCCTGAAGCCGAACCATACTTCCTTGGTGGTGGCCGATTCTTGTTAGAGGAAGGGTAGTGGTTAGCAAGGTCGATTATAGGGGAGGAGAGCCTAGCGCAGGAGACCTTTCGGGATTTGTTTAGTCAGCAGTGCAGTGGTATAAGGTTGCGTTTCGAGGGTAGATCGGGTGTGCTATCTAGGTGCGTAATCAACGCACTATTTCTTCGGTCTTTGGTTTGTTAAATGTGTTTACATATGCGTGATATGAATGATGGCCGATTATAGTGGCTTGAATAGTGAGTTATTTATGATATATACATGATATGATAATCCACATGTGATGCTTACTCTTTTGTTAATCTGACATGTTGAACTTATGCATGCATACATGGGATTTGGGCTTGACTCAATGGAGGAAGAAGTGTACACAGGATGTACGTGGTCTAATGTTAGCTCAGCTACATTAGCGCTTGAGGGTTTGCTTTGTGCTACCTCAAGGGAGGTGTTGGCTAGGTGCCCATCTCGGCGGTTGATTGCTATGTGCATCACCGTAGGCAGATTGCGATATTGTGATCACTTGGGTGATCGGTGGCTCAGCCACGGCCTTGAGCAGCGAGCTTGCCAAGGTAAGATGTTATGGATCACAATGTGATCGGTGGGGAGTTTCCACGGCCTTAGGCGGTGTCCGCTAAGGTTGGTGTACGGTTGGACAAAGGGTTGGGCTGAAATGCATTCTTGCATGATTAGATTACTGAATATTGTGTGGGTATGGGCCAAGCCCATACGTGTGGAAATCGGTGTTTTGATTATGCACCGAGTCGGTGGACTCACTCTTTATTTTCAAACATCGCGGGAGACATGATTGATCGGACCAGGGTTGGAGTGGATACAAGGTGGCCCATGCGAGAAGGAGATTTTCATGAGAAGATGTTTTACTTTATTTAAGTATTTTATATTATCAGTATTTTGGAATTTTATTTGATGTAATAAGGGCCTCTTTGATTTAAAGTACTCTATTTATTAATGTTGAAGTTTACACTACACTTAGTAATATTTTCGCAAAAGATTCATATTATAGCAACTTATAATAATGTTTTAATTCGGAAGTTTTCAACAAGCTTATATTATTTATTAAGTTTTTAAATGGACATGATTTTCAGAGATAATAAATTTTCAAGTTTAATTCTAAAGTCAAAGATTTCCAACCGTCTTTCCCAGTGACATAACCAGATTCGGTCGTAGTGAATGGGCCGGGTTTGGGGATGTTACAGCTTATGTTGATCATAAGTTTATTCATATGTTAATGCCCTCTTGTGAATATGAAATTAGTATGTTGTTAACGGGCTAAGTATAAAGTTTTAAGCATGATAAATGATAGTATAAGAATGACATGTTACTATCTTGTTTGTGGTTGTTTGGTTGCTCTAATATGCTTGATATTTTGCCATGCGATGTTTTGTTGATGTGTGCAAGTGAGGGTGGCAAAATGGCTTCCTAAATAGCCTTGTTTTTGTCCACACGGGTAGACACACGGGCGTGTGTCTAGGCCGTGTGTGACACACGGTCTGCCCCACGGGCATGTGATCTGGCTGTGTGTCCCCTGCACCTTAATTTTGGAAAAACAGAATGTCCAGAATTGAGCACATGGGCAGAGACACGGGCGTGTGTCTCAGCCGTGTGTGCTACACGGCCTAGCACATGGGCGTGCGGCACGGCCGTGTGGCACAAGTCAAAGATCACCCTAATTTGAACATGGCCTATAGCTCGGGCGTGTCTAAGGGTCACACGGGCGTGTCCCTTGGACCACACGGGCGTGTGAGCCCTGTAACATGAAAAATTTTCTAAGTTTGGCAAAATTTTCTAAAGTTCTCGGTTTAGTCTCGAACCACTTCCAAAGCATGAATTGAGCCTCGTAGGCTCGTTTTAGGGACAATATGAATGTGTATGAAAAGTTTTAATTAGAATGGAAAATTTATGACTCGGAAATGTATGTTTGCTTGTGTTTATGTCCGATAATACCTCGTACCCTGTTCTGGCGTTGAATACAAGTAAGGGGTGTTACACAGGGAGTTCAAGCGAGCCATATCAAGAAGCTCATAAGAGCTTATATCAGGACGCTCACGTAGAGCTGCGTTTGTGTCCGCAATATATGCTGGATCTCAACCGATCGAATCATGTAAAGGACGCTCATGCAGAGCTGCGGTAGTGCGCAACACATGCAAAATGACTACCGATCAGGCTACTCACAAGAACTATTTAACAGGATGCTCGAGAGGGCTTTAACAGGATTGCTCGTCCGAGCTATATTCTGTCCGCAACATATGCAGGACCACATGTAATATGGGAAATCACATATATATCCATCAAATTTTATTATTCAAATTGAACTTAATATTTTCTAGATATGTTTGAACATATGATTATTTCATTTATTTTTAACATTTATAAAATTCATCCAAATACAAATTTGAATTCAAACTTATTAACATACATAAATAATGTAACGTCCCAAAATTTCTATCTTTATTTCTGTGAAATCTTGACACAACTGTGTATCTGCTTCAGTGGTTAAGTGTTCTGGTGTGTGTGAGAAGTCTTGGGTTCAAGCCTTAGCTTTGGAAAATTTTGTTATTTTTGTAATAAAACCCTATCTCTGTTCAGTGGGCTTATAGCCTGCTGGTTCAAGTGGCAAGGGTATTGGTGTGTTGGAGGTCCTGTGTTCGAATCCCTGCGCAAGATTAGGTATTTATTTTTGATCGGCTTTGTGAGAGAGAGTTCTGATTGAATTAAAATTCTGTGTGAGTGGGGAGTTACAGTTAGTAGTGGAATTAGTGGGTAGTTACATGCGCGTGTGGTCCACAGGCCATACGCAAGACACGGCATGTGGACCCACACAGGCACGCCACACGGGCGTGTGATAACTGGGCCAGGCCATGTGATCCACACAGGCTAGGCCAATCTGGGCATGTGGGCCCATTTATCTAAAATTTTCCCTAGGTTTGCACAGGTCATCCCAAACGAATGTGGGCCTACTGTACGGTCGGTAAGTGCTAACAAAACCCTAAACTGTATGATCTATTTGACTAATATTCTGTACTGAGTATGATAGTATATGCATGTTATATCTTTATGTAAGCATGTAAGCATGGTTAATCTGTATGTCTGAAACTGAATATTCTATATCTGATATTGGGGTTGGGATGATATATATATGGAAAAAGTGTTCTGAAAGGCGTTTATCACCTATATTCTAGCAGCTTGGCTGCACTTAATTTGTTATGTACCGCATCGGTAAAATGTGGTGTGTAGGGCTGGGTGGGTGTTTTAAACCCCACATGGTGTGTAGGGATGGTTGGAGATGGTGTGTAGAGGATGGGGGTAGGACATTTAATATCTGATTCTGATCTGTATATCTATATCTGTAATGGGCTTAAGCCTGAATCTGCATCTGTCTGGTTCTGATATTCTGTTGTGTGCATGTTTAATTCTATGGGGTTACACACTGAGTTTACGTAAACTCACTCTTTTCTATTTGTCTGTACAGGTAACCCACAGTCTTAGGCGGATCGGTACTGCGGAGGACTCAACGGTGACCGCTCGCCAAAACTATTTTATTTGTTTTAGTTTTTATTTAAGTTTTGCGTTACGATTTAGGAGTTTGTATTTTCTGGGACTCTCTGAACTGTTTTAAACTGTTTGGCTTTGGTTTTGGGTTTTTGAATTTAACTTAATTTTTGCTATGATGATTTTTATCTAAAAATATGATTTCTAAAAATATCGAACAATTTTGCCTAAACTTAACAATTTTATAAGCTTCCGCTAAAAACACGATTTATCTCCAAATGGCCAAATGAAAGAGGGCTTTGAAACTGATAAGAGCAATAAAGGCTAATGAACCGGAAAGATTTGAACTTAACGACAACAGTTTTCCAACCCATTTCATGTGACTCCTCCGGATTTGGCCATAAAGTCTAGGCCGAGTTTGGGGTGTTACAAATAAGTTACACGAACTTACCTTGATATTCGTTTGTATAAGAAATATCTACTAATCCGATACTTTTTGTTTTCCTCGATCCAATTCCGTATTTGGTCTTTCTGGATCTATATAAATGAATTTAATCATCACTTTAATACAATTCATATTCAATTGGATTCAATTTACACTCTAGGAAAAATTACCATTTTGCCCCTATACTTTTCATAAATTCCAATTTCGTCCCTAGGCTCGGAAAATGAAATTCATGCAATTTAATCCTTATTCCAAGCCTAATCGAAATTTTCATATAACATTTATAGCACTTGTATTTCACAAAATTCATAATTTTTTCATGGGTTTTACCACTTTTCAATTTAGTCCCTAAATTAGGATTTCATCAAAATTCTCTTTGTAAAAGTTGCTTATCTATCAACAACCTTTCATTTTCTACCATAAATTTCAAATTTTCAGCATATTCATCCAAGGAAAAAATTCTATACCTTGATATCTTTACAAATTAATCCTCAAAATAGATAAATTAAGCTATTATGATCTCAAAAATATAAAAATTACTAAAAACGGGACAAGAATACTTACCCAATTAAGCCAAGAAAGCTCGTTTTCTCTTTCCTAGGGTTTTCATGTATATTTTGGGGAATAAGATGATATAAAATGATATTATTTCTTTTTAATTCATTTATCATCTTTTAATTATTTTAGTTTCCAATTTAGTCCTTGCCTTTTTCTAATTTTCCATGGATGAATCACCAAAAATATCTACTAACTTTTCTTTAATGGTCTAATTACTATATAAGGGCCTCTTATTTTGAATTTCATAGCTAATTGATCCTTTTAGCTACTAGAACTCAACTTTTTCATTTTATGCAATTTGGTCCTTTCCATAGTTAAACACATAATCGGTAAAATTTTCTTATCAAAATTTCCATATAACATTCCTATCATAATACAGACCATGCAATAATATTAAAATAAATTTTCTTTCTAGCTCGGATTTGTGGTCCCAAAAAACTGTTTTGATTTCACTGAAAATGGGTTGTTACAACTCTCCCCCTTTAAGAATTTTCGTCCTCGAAAATCTTACCAATAAAGAGGTTTGGATATTGCTTTCTCATAGTATCCTTCGGTTCCCAGGTAGCCTCTTCTATACCATGTCGTTGCCAAAGAACTTTTACTAAAGCCACCTTTTTGTTTCTTAACTCTTTTGTTTCAGATGCCAAGATTTTGATCCGTTCCTCACTGTAAGTCATATCAGGTTGAATCTCAACTTCTGTTGGAGAAATAACATGTGAAGGATCCGACCGATACCGTCGCAACATAGACACGTGAAAAACATTATGAATCTGGTCAAGTTCTGGTGGTAATGCTATTTGATACACAACAGGTTTGACTCTTTCAGTAATCTCATATGGCCCGATGAATTGTGGACTCAATTTTCCTTTTCGGCCAAACCGAAGAACTTTCTTCCAAGGTGATACTTTCAATAATACCTTATCACCGAACTAAAATTCTATCTCTTTTCGTTTAAGATTGGTATAAGACTTTTGACGATCAGAGGCTACTTTCAAACTATCTTGAGTTACTTTCACCTTTTCTTCAGTTTCACGGACTAAGTCAACTCCGTGTATCTTTTTCTCACTAAGCTATGTCCAATATAATAGAGTTCTACATTTGCGACCATACAAAGCCTCGTACGGTTCCATTTTAATACTGGACTGATAACTGTTATTATATCCAAATTCAACTAAAGGCAGGTACTTTTTCCCAGTTACCTTCAAATTCTAGCACACAACACCGAAGCATATCTTCCAAAATCTATATAACACGTTGGGATTGTCCATCAGTTTGAGGATGGAATGTAGTGCTAAAATACAATTGAGTACCTAGAGCTTCTTGTAGCTTATTCCAAAATCGAGATGTAAATCGAGGATCTCTGTCTGAAGTAATGGAGACCGGCACTCCATGAAGTCTAACAACTTCAGAAATATATAATTCAGCCAATCTATCCAGAGAAAAATCCATACGTATCAGAATAAAGTGTGTAGACTTTGTTAAACGGTCAACGATTACCCAAATGGCATCTTTCTTCTTCGGAGACAAGGGTAATCCCAATACAAAATCCATAGTAATTCTTTCCCATTTCCATTCTGGTATCGTAATTGGCTATAATAATCCCGAAGGCACCTGATGTTTAGCTCTTACTTGCTGACATATCAAACATTTAAATACAAATTCAGAAATATCCCGTTTCATTCCCGGCCACATGTACATCTTTTTCAAATCATTGTACATTTTGTTACTACCAGGATGAATAGACATGGTACCATTATGAGCTTCAAGTAGAATCTTCTGTACCAGTTGGCTTAGAGCATTGTACCATTATGAATAGACATGTACTTTCTGCTTAGAGCATCAACAACCACATTGGCTTTTCTCGGATGGTAGTCAATAACAAGTTCATAATCTTTCAATAATTCAAGCCACCTACGTTTTCTCAAGTTCAAGTCTTTCTGTGACATTAAATACTTCAAACTTTTATGGTTGGTGAATATATGACACTCTTCACCAAACTGGTAATGCAGCCAGATTTTTAGTGCAAAAACAATGGCTGCCAACTCAAGATCATGTATCGGGTAATTTCTTTCATGTGGTTTTAGCTCTCTTGAAGCATATGCTATTACTTTACCTTCTTGCATCAAGACGCAACCTAAACCATTTAATGATGCATCATTTTAAATTATAAATTCCTTACCCAATTCAGGCTGACCTAACATGGGTGCTTCAGTCAACAAAGCTTTCAATTTGTCAAAGCTTTCAAAGTTTTTACAAGTTTTATCCACCATAACATACTGGCCCAGGGGGTTTGAAACTTTAACCACAAATTCAGTGAATTCAACAGGTAAATTTTTAACAGACACTAAATTTGTGCATATGTATGAATGTGTTGAACTAGGATCAATCAAAGCAAGAATATCGTGATCAAGAAGAGAAAATGTACCGAATGACGCCAGTGCGAAGCATCTTCTCTAGCACGAATACATATGTCCTTGCCGGTGCTCGTGCTTCAGATTTAACTGTTGAATCCCTTGTAGTACCTCGGCTACCATTGACATTGCCAGGGTGACGGGGTGGTCTGCCTCTCGAGGTGGGATTACTCGGCTTCGAAGTTTGATCAGTATCTTTTTCAATCCTTTCCGGGCAATCTTTGAGGAAATGATCAAGAGAACCACATCGGTAACAGGCTCCACTTCTCAAACGACACTCCCCAAAATGAAATTTATTATAGTGTTTACACCTCGATTTGGGGTTACCAACACTTCCCACGCTTGTTACAGATGGAGACGAAGATCTCGGGTAAAAACATTGAGAGCCTCATGGTACTTCTTTGATTTCTTTGAAGTAGATGATTGTGATTTGCCCATAAATCTTTTACCAAAAATCTGAGCTTCTCTCTCTGCTTGCTTCTTTTCTTTACTTAATTCCTCGGGTTTGTGTGCTCGATCAGCCAAAACCACAAATTCCCTTAGTTCAAGAATTCAAATCAATAGCTTGATATCTTCATTTAATCCATCTTCAAAACGTTTACGCATATCACCCTCAGTCGGGACCCATTCTCTGGCATACTTGCTTAACCGAACAAATTCCCGCTCGTATTCAGATACAGTCATGTTTCCCTGTTTAAGTTCTAAAAATTCTTTCTTTTTCTGATCCAGAAATCTTTGACTGATATACTTCTTTCTAAATTCAGTTTCAAAGAATTCTCAAGTAACATTTTCTCTCGGTACCGCAGAAGTTATGGTATTCCACCAATGATAAATTGTGTCTTTCAGTAAAGATACTGCACATTTTAAACACTCAGCTGGTGTACATGATAATTCCTCTAAAACTCTAATGGTATTTTCCAACCAAAACTCAGCCCTCTCTGGATCATCATCGACAGTAGCCCTAAATTCCTCTACCCCATACTTAAAGATTTTATCCACTGGAGGCTTACCAATTCTAACATGTTCAGCACCCTGTGGCATCTCTGGAACCGGTTGAGGAGCAGGTGGGGGAGGTTGTTGTACAGCAGGATTTGTTCTCAATTATTCAGTGAACCACTCTTTCATCATTTGAAAGAAGGCTTCTTTTGCCTCCTCACCTCGGCCCTCATATACGGGCCTTCTACTACTACTAGATACAGCTCATTGAACGGAAGCTTGAGCAGTGCTCTAAGCCTCCTCAGATTCAGCTCTAGCTTGGTTGTATGACATTACTATATGAAAAACACATTTAAAAATGGTAAGGAGATACCACACTATAAAAAATTATATAATGGCATGTATAGCTAAACTCATACTTGCTACCCTAGTCTGAGAATCGGCTAAACTGTAGCTCTGATACCAATAAATGAAACACCCCTAACCCATATCCATCACCGGAACAAGGTTATAGAGTATTACCGGAGTTTACAGAACAATTACAGCTAATTTAAGACATTTACTATTTATATCCGAGACTAATCATATCGTCCCTTATATGGACCCTCGAGGCCCAATTTAAGCATTAGAAACAAGTCGGGACAAAATTGGGGACTCTGAATTTTTTTTGTGAAATTTCAAAATTTTTCTTATGTACAGGGGTCACACGCCCGTGTGAGTAGGCCGTGTGGCTCACACGGCCAAGTGACATGCCCATGTCTTGGGCTGTGTGGGCATTCGATGTGAGGCACATGGCCATGTCCTTACTCAGGCTGGATCACAATCGATCGAATCATGTAACAGGATGCTCACACAGAGCTGTAGTAGTGCGCAACACATGCAGAATCACTACCGATCAGGATGCTCGCAAGAACTATTTCGCAGGATGCTCGAGAGGGCTTTAATAGGATTGCTCGTCCGAGCTATATTGTAACACCCCTTACCCAGGTTCTACGCCGAGAATCGGGCCCGAGGTGTTACCGAACTCAAACCGCTTAATCGCCACTTAGGCTCAACGTCATTACTCGCTAAAACCTCATTCTCAACTTACGAGGCCTCACTCATACACACGAGGACTCTCGAGACTAATCCAAAACTTTTACGATCCTTAAAATTTTTCTCTTTTATACAGGTCTCACACGCCCGTGCAAGATTGGACACGCCCGTGCATGAATTCACATGCCCATGTTCCTTAGCCATGCTAAAAACTCGAGCATTCTGCCAATTTCCCCACGGCCATGGCACGCCCGTGCTCCTCAACCGTGGTGAACACTGACTTCTCTTGCACGGCCTAGAGTCTAGACACACGCCCGTGTGGCTAGCCCGTGGCCAACACTGATGAATCCCACACGCCTTAGGCACACGCCCGTGTGACTAGTCCGGGGTCTATTCTGTTTTCAAATATTAACATGCAGGGGACGCACGGCCAAAGCACACGCTCGTGGGCTGTCTGTGTGTCACACATGGTCTAGACACACGCCCGTGTGTCTATCCACATGGCCAAGGACAAGACTAAGTGTCAAGTTCTTTTCACCCTTCTAACATACACAACATATACTGATCTAACACCATCATAATCAACTCAAATTGAAGTGCATTCTCACATAGAAAACTACATCTTTTTTTCATATAATGTAATATCCAACAACCATGGCATTATACAAAATAAGCTATCCATCTAAAGGCCAACACATCTTAGCCATTTACAACAAAATTTACTAACTTATCTAGCCCCTATACATGCCATATACAAAACATTAAGTTTCATGTACCAAAGTGTGCTGATATGTGGGCTATCTTCTGATGATCCTCGTATCTCGATTCAACGCTTTTAATCTATAAGACAAGGGAAAAGAAAGAGAGTAAGCTTTGAGCTTAGTAAGTTTACACATAAACAAATAAGCAACATAGTATAAGCTAAGCAACCAATAGCATTATACCAACAAGTAATTCACAACTATGCTTACTCTTTCTATCCCTTACCACAATTCCAACACATCATGAGTCACATACTCATAACCATTGAAATGCACCCCTGCATTCAATATCACATTTATGTAATATACAACACATCATTATTTATCGTAATACATCCACACAGTCAATCCACATAACTTATCCACACAGGTCATCCACACATCTAGTTTACATAACTTATCCACATAGATATTACACACAGCTAATGTACACAATTAATCCACACAGCCAATGTCTCGGTGGTTTCGCACTTAGCACACCACAATCAATTTATAAGGTGGTATCGCACTTAGCCTACCACAAAGGTAATCATAGTGATCTCGCACATAGCCACTAAATGATATACCTAACGATAGCATCGCACATAGCCAGCTCATCGTCAATATGCATTTGGATGGTATCGCACTTAGCCCACCATCTAGCATTATCACAACACATGCACAATTCTACTTAAACCACATAGATTCCCAATTATTCTCGATCATACATTCATTCACCATTTCTACTACATTCATTCTACTTGAACCACATAGGTTTAAAATAAATCTCGAATTAGCTACACACTAGCTATCATCAACAAATTGTAAGTATGAATGCATTGTTTATGCATAGACTTACCTCGATACTCAAAAGTACAAAAATATGCAATTTAGTCCATCACATTAGTTTTGCCTCAGTTTCGATCCGGGCTTCGTCTTTCTTGATCTATAATGAATAAATCAACTTATTCAACACACACATTGACTAAATTGACCCACCTCTCATACTTTAGCAAAATTACTATTTTGCCCCTAAACTTTCTCATATTTACACTTTAGTCCCAAAGGCTCGTAAAGTGATTTTTATTCAACTTTCTACTCTTTCATGCTTAGCCGAACCACTTAATCAACTAAAGAATTCATCAAATCTCACTAAATCACACATGTATGACCAAACTAAAGTTTTTCACAAACTAGTCCCTACATGCATTTTCGTGGAAAATCACTTAACAAAAGATGTTTCTACTACATCAAGCTTTCATAATCTTCCATAAAACATCAAAATACATGCATGTCATACATATGTACATTTTTTAACATCCATAATAGCTCACCAAATAGCTATAAATAGCTTACTCATGCTACCGGGACTTCAAAAATATGAAGAATATCAAAAACCGGGCTTAGGAGCACTTACTAGCAAGCTTGAAAAATTGAAGGAGCCCTAACAATGGCTTTTCAAATTTTCAGCAGCTATGGGAAGAAGATGAATGAATTTTTATCATCTTTTCACCTATTTTAATCACTTAATTGATAAATGACCAAAATGCCCTTTTTGATAAACTTTCAATTTTAACTCATCCATGCCCATTTTTGTCCAAAAACTAGAATTTGGGTAAATTGCTATTTAAGGACCTCAAATTAATAATCTAAAGCTATTTCACACAAATAGCTTCTAGAAACACACATTTTGCAACTTTTGTAATTTAGTCCTTTCGGACAATTCAATCACAATTTCACAAAATTGTTTCATGAAACTTTCACACTAGCATGCATACATAATATAAACCTCAAAAACTCGTTCATGACCCTCGGATTTGTGGTCTTGAACCACTATTTCGACTAGGCCCTAAACCGGGATGTTACAACTCTCCCCCCTTTAGAGATTTTTGTCCCCGAAAATCTTACCAGAAAAGAGGTTTGGATGTTGCTCTCTCATAGCTTCTTCCGTTTCCCACGTAGCCTGTTCCACGCCATGTTTCTGCCATAACACTTTCACTAGTGCTATGCTCTTATTTCTCAACTGTTTCACTTCTCGATCCAAGATCTTAATCGGCTCCTCTTCATAAGACATATTCGGTCTTATCTCAATTTCCGTTGAAGGAATCACATGTGAAGGATCGGAGCAATACCGTCGCAACATCGACACATGGAACCCATTATGAATCTTTTCTAACTCTACTGGCAAGGCCAACCAGTAAGCTACAGGCCCAATTCTTTCTGTAATCTCATACGGCCCTATGAACCTTGGACTCAATTTCCCTTTCCGTCCAAATCTCATAATCTTCTTCCACGGCGATACTTTCAAAAATACTTTGTCGCCTATCTCAAACTCAATTTCTTTTCTTTTCAAATCCGCATACGACTTCTGTCGGTCCGAAGCAGCTTTTAGACTATTACGGATTACTTTCACTTTCTCTTCAGTCTCTTTTACTAGATCGACCCCATGGATCCGTTTCCCGCTAAGCTCGGTCCAATACAAAGGAGTCCGACACTTACGGCCATACAAAGCCTCATACGGTGCCATCTGTATACTCGACTGATAACTATTGTTATAGGCGAATTCGACCAAAGGTAGATATCTCTCCCAACTACCTTCGAATTCTAACACACAGCATCGAAGCATATCCTCAAGAACTTGAATTACTCTTTCAGTCTGACCATCGGATTGTGGATGGAACGCAGTACTGAAATTCAATCTCGTACCCATGGCCTCTTGCAACTTCTTCATAAATCTCAAAGTAAACCTCGGATTTGTATTCGATATAATAGACACAGGTACACCATGCAATCTCACTATCTCTTCCACGTACAACTCAGCTAACTTATCCAGTGAATAATCAACATGTACTGGAATAAAGTGAGCCGACTTCGTCAATCTATCCACAACAACCCACACAAAGATCTCTCTTTCTGAGTCATCGGTAACCCCGTCACAAAATCCATGGTAACCCGATCCCACTTCCATTCGGGAACCATCACTGGCTGAAGCAATCCGAAGGCACTTGATGCTCGGCTTTCACTTGTTGGCAAATCAGACACTTTGCCACAAACTCTGAAATATCTCTTTTCATACCGGCCACTAATACAACTTCCTCAAATCGTTGTACATTTTTCGTCATCGCCCGGATGTAACCGACAAGCATCCACTTTGTGGGCCTCATACAAAATCTTTCGAATCAACTCCTCATTTTTAGGAAGACAAATTTCATCACGATACATCGGACAACCATTCAAATCGACTGAAAATCGAATCACTTTCTGATCCGCACTTAGCTATCTTAGCTTGCATCTCACTGTCATTTCTCTGAGCTTCACATATTTGTTGAACAAATAGTGGCCTATCTCTCAACTCTACCAAAATAGCACCATCATCCGATAATGCTAAACTCGCTCTCATAACTCTTAGAGCGTATAGGGATTTCCTACTCAAGGCATCCGCAACCACATTCGCTTTTCCCGGGTGGTAATCAATGACTAACTCATAGTCTTTCAACAATTCAAGCCACCGTCTCTGTCTCAGATTCAGATCCTTCTGATCCATAAAATACTTTAAACTCTTGTGATCCGTAAAGATTCGGCACTTTTTGCCGTACAAATAATGTTGCCAAATCTTTAACGCAAACACAATCGCAGCCAACTCCAAATTGTGAGTCGGATAATTCTTCTCGTGCAGTTTTAACTGCCTCGAGGCGTAAGCGACTACCTTACCCTCTTGCATCAACATGCAATCGAGACCATTAAACGACGCATCACTATATACCATGAACTCATTCCCCGATTCTGGTTGAACCAAAGCCAGTGCCTCAGTCAACATTATTTTTAGTCTCTCGAAGCTCTGTTGACATGTCTCAGTCCATTCAAACTTGACATCTTTATGCAATAGTTTCGTCATCGGGGTAGCAATCACAGAGAACCCCTTTACGAAATGTCTGTAATATCCTCGCTAATCCCAAGAAACTTACGATTTACGACACGCCTCGGTGGTTTCCAATCCATAATAGCCGATATCTTACTCGGGTCAACTCGACACCATCACCTGACACCATGTGTCCTAGGAATCCGACCTCTCGGAGCAAAAACTCACTCCTGCTAAACTTAGCATACAACTGCTTATCTCTCAAGTTTTGCAAAACAATTATCAAATGCTCTTCATGATCGTTCTCATCCCGAGAATAGATCAATATGTTGT
Organism: Gossypium sturtianum; assembly: GCA_025698515.1. Lineage (NCBI taxonomy): Eukaryota > Viridiplantae > Streptophyta > Magnoliopsida > Malvales > Malvaceae > Gossypium > Gossypium sturtianum. The sequence continues at coordinate 59,887,860 of CM046946.1, forward strand.
CAATAAAGAAAACCACAAACTTGTCCACATATGGTCCGAAAACACGGTTCATCGATCCATAAAATTGCAGTGCATTCGTCAAACCAAACGGCATAACCAAAAACTCATAATGGCCATACCTTGTGCGAAATGCGTTTTCAACACATCTTGCTCTTTCACTGAAATGATAATAACTGAGACCTCAAGTCTATCTTGGAGAACACTGTAGCTCCCTTCAGTTGATCGAAAAGATCATCAATCCTTGGTAAAGGATACTTATTCTTAACCGTCACCTTGTTAAGTTGTTTATAGTCTATACACAACCTCATAAACCCATCTTTCTTCTTCACAAATAATACCGGAGCATCCCACAATGAGTAGCTCGGTCTTGCAAAACCATTATCTGTCAACTCTTGTAATCGAATCTTGATTCTTTCAACTCTGGTGCCATTCATGCGGAGCAATCGAAATAGGTGCCGTTCTCGAAACCAACTCAATTCCAAACTCGACCTCTCTCATTGGAGGTAATCCGGTAACTCTTAGGAAACACATCGGGTACTCACATACCACCGGCACTGCTTTCAAACTCTACTCCAACCTCTTGAGTATTCAACACAAACGCAAGATAGGACTCACACCCTTTTCTCAAACATTTCTCACCACTAAGGAAGAAATCATCATCGTAGTAGTATCGATCCCGATTTAACCCGAACCACATCTCCACTCTCACATTCCAATTCAATGTACTTACTACCACAGTTCACTAAAACGCTATGGTTAGTCAACCAATCCATGCCTAGGATTAAATCGAACTCATCAAACGGCAACAACATAAGGTTTGCCGAAAAACAATGATTCTCAATCAACAAAGGACAATTCTTACACACTTTGTCCACTAACACATGCTTTCCTAACGGGTTTGACACCTTAATCACAATGTCCGTAGACTCAACGGTCATACTCAAACTAGATGCTAATCTCATGCAAATATAAGAGTGAGTAAACCCTGGATCTATTAAAGCAATAACAGAGGTGTCAAAGAGAGAAAAAGTACCCGTTATCACATCAGGGGAGGGTGCCTCTTCGCGAGCGCGAATGGCATACGTCCTCGCAGGTGCCCGACCCTCCGATCTCACAGCAGAATCTCTAGGCGCACATCTACCACTAGCCACACCTCTTGGGTTCCTTGGTGGTCTACCCCTTGTAAACACTTCACTAGGTCTCACTTCTTGCTTCTCTTCCTTATCATCCCTCTCCGAACAGTTACGGATAAAGTGGTTAGGGAAACCACATTTGTAACATTTTCGACTATTTCCCCAACACTCTCCGGTGTGATACCTACCACAACTTGGACACTCCGGTTTACTCTTTGTATTGCCCACACTTTCCATCGAGGGGGCTCAGACTCTCGAACCCTGACGAGTATTGTCCAACTCTCGATGCGAATATCCCATTGAGGCTAACGTCTGAGGATTCACTTCCTTGGATCTTTTCGACTGGGCTTGATACGACTTGCCCATCGGTCTCTTTCTCGCATCTCGGGCTTCACTCACAGCCCTACTCTTTTATGAACTCAACTCTTCGGCCTTACTTGCCCTCTCAACTAGTACCACAAATTCTTTCAACTCCAAAATGCCCACTAGGAGTTTGATATTCTCATTCAGCCCATCTTCGAACCTCTTGCACAAGATGGTCTCTGTCGACACACATTCTTGAGCGTATTTGCTAAGCCTAACAAACTCACGCTCATATTCTGCTACTGACATTCTTCCTTGCTTCAACTCAAGGAATTCTTTCCTTTTTCGGTATGTAAACCGTTGGCTTATATACTTCTTCCGGAACTCTTCCAGAAAGAAGTCCCACGTTACCCGCTCTTTCGGGACCACTAACGTCAGTGTTTTCCACCAATGGTAATGACACACTTCAAACTTTCCTCAGGTGTACATGAGAGCTCATCGAACACCCTCATCGAGTTCTCCAACCAGAACTCCACCCTCTCAGGGTCATCATCTACCTTAGCTCTAAACTCCTCAGCCCCGTGTTTCCTAATCTTATCCACTGGGGGTTTCGATATCCTTAATACATCCATACCTTGAGGAGCCACTGGATTTGGCTGAGGTATAGGAGGAGGTGGAGGAGGTGGAGCGTTAGGGTTCGCTCGAACGTAGTCCGAGTACCAATCACTCATCATATGGAGAAAGGCTTCTCGTGCCTTTTCCCCTTGACCCCTCGCCTCAGGTCCACTTTGCACCGGCACGGTTCCTTGCGCAGGAGCCGGCGCATTACTTGCTGCTTTACCAGCAGTCAATGGATCAGAATCCATATACTATATAAAACAAGATTTAAATCAACAGAAACCACCACACTATCATTGTACACTTATGGCATGTATAGCTAGACTCGTACACCCGCTACGGTAGTCCTAGAAACGGCTAAACCATAGCTCTGATACCACTAAATGTAACACCCCTTACCCGGGTTCTACACCGGGAACTAGGCCCGAGGCGTTACCGAACTTAAACCGCTTAATCGCCACTTAGGCTCAATGTCATTACTCGATATAACCTCATTCTCAACTTACGAGGCCTCACTCATACACATGAGGACTCTCGAGACTAATCTGGAACTTTTACGATCCTTAAAATTTTTCTCTTTTATACAAGTCTCACATGCCCGTGCAAGATTAGACACGCCCATGCATGAATTCACATGCCCATGTTCCCTAGCCGTGCTAAAAACTCGAGCATTCTGCCAATTGCCCCACGGCCATGGCACGCCCGTGCTCCTCAACTATGGTGAACAATGACTTCCCTTGCACGGCCTAGAGTCTAGACACACGCCCGTGTGGCTAGCCCGTGGCCAACACTGATGAATCCCACACGCCTTAGGCACACGCCCGTGTGACTAGTCCGGGGTCTATTCTGTTTGCAAATATTAACATGCAGGGGACGCACGGCCACAGCACACGTCCGTGGGCTGTCCGTGTGTCACACATGGTCTAGACACACGCCCGTATGTCTATCCACATGGCCAAGGACAAGACTAAGTGTCAAGTTCTTTTCACCCTTCTAACATACACAACATATACTCATCTAACACCATCATAATCAACTCAAATTGAAGTGCATTCTCACATAGAAAACTACATCTTTCTTTCATATAATGTAATATCCAACAACCATGGCATTATACAAAATAAGCTATCCATCTAAAGGCCAACAAATCTTAGCCATTTACAACAAAATTTACTAACTTATCTAGCCCCTATACATGCCATATACAAAACATTAAGTTTCATGTACCAAAGTGTCTTTGATATGTGGTCTATCTTCCGATGATCCTCGTATCTCGATTTAACGCTTTTAATCTATAAGACAAGGGAAAAGAAAGAGAGTAAGCTTTGAGCTTAGTAAGTTTACACATAAACAAATAAGCAACATAGTATAAGCTAAGCAACCATTAGCATTATACCAACAAGTAATTTACAACTATGCTTACTCTTTCTATCCCTTACCACAATTCCAACACATCATGAGTCACATACTCATAACCATTGAAATGCACCCCTGCATTCAATATCACATTTACGTAATATACAACACATCATTATTTATCGTAATACATCCACACAGTCAATCCACATAACTTATCCACACAGCTCATCCACACATCTAGTTTACATAACTTATCCACACAGCTATTACACACAGCTAATATACACAATTAATCCACACAGCCAATGTCTCGATGGTTTCGCACTTAGCACACCACAATCAATTTATAAGGTGGTATCGCACTTAGCCTACCACAAAGGTAATCATAGTGATCTCGCACATAACCACTAAATGATATACCTAACGATAGCATCGCACATAGCCAGCTCATCGTCAATATGCATTTGGATGGTATCGCACTTGAACCACATAAGTTCAAAATCAATCTCGAATTAGCTACACACTAGCTATCATCAACAAATTGTAAGTATGAATGCATTGTTTATGCATAGACTTACCTCGATACTCAAAAGTACAGAAATATGCAATTTAGTCCACCACCTTGGTTTTGCCTCGGTTTCGATCCGGGCTTCATCTTTCTTGATCTATCATGAATAAATTAGCTTATTCAATACACACATTGACTAAATTGACCCACATCTCATACTTTAGCAAAATTACTATTTTGCCCCTAAACTTTCTCATATTTACACTTTAGTCCCAAAGGCTCGTAAAGTGATTTTTATTCAACTTTCTACTCTTTCATGCTTAGCCGAACCACTTATTCAACTAAAGAATTCATCAAATCTCACTAAATCACACATGTATGACCAAACTAAAGTTTTTCACAAACTAGTCCCTACATGCATTTTCATGGAAAATCACTTAACAAAAGATGTTTCTACTACATCAAGCTTTCGTAATCTTCCATAAAACATCAAAATACATGCATGTCATACATATGTACATTTTTGAACATCCATAATAGCTCACCAAATACCTATAAATAGCTTACTCATGCTACCGAGACTTCAAAAATACGAAGAATATCAAAAACCGGGCTTAGGAGCACTTACTAGCAAGCTTGAAAAATTGAAGGAGCCCTAACAATGGCTTCTCAAATTTTCGGCAGCTATGGGAAGAAGATGAATGAATTTCTATCATCTTTTCACCTATTTTAATCACTTAATTGATAAATGACCAAAATGCCCTTTTTGATAAACTTTCAATTTTAACTCATCCATGCCCATTTTTGTCCAAAAACTAGAATTTGGGTAAATTGCTATTTAAGGACCTCAAATTAATAATCTAAAGCTATTTCACACAAATATCTTCTAGAAACACACATTTTGCAACTTTTACAATTTAGTCCTTTCGGACAATTCAATCACAATTTCACAAAATTGTTTCATAAAACTTTCACACTAGCATGCATACATAATATAAACCTCAAAAACTTGTTCATGACCCTCAGATTTGTGGTCTCGAACCGCTATTCCGACTAGGCCCTAAACCGGGATGTTACATATATTCTGTCTGCAACATATGCAGGACCAATGTAATATGGGAAATCACATATATATCCATCGAAATTTCATTATTCAAATGGAACTTAATATTTTCTAGATATGTTTGAACATATTATTATTTCATTTATTTTTAACATTTATATAATTTATCCAAATACAACATTGAATTCAAACTTATTAACATACATAAATGAGTTACACAAACTTACCTTGACATTCGTTTGTATAAGAAAATCTACTAATCCGACACTTTTTATTTTCTTCGATCCAATTTCGTATTTGGTCTTTCCGGATCTATATAAATGAATCTAATCATCAATTTAATACAATTCATATTCTATTGGATTCAATTTACACTCTAGGAAAAATTACCATTTTGCCCCTATACTTTTCATAAATTCCAATTTCGTCCCTAAGCTCGGAAAATGAAATTCATGCGATTTAATCCTTATTCCAGGCCTAACCAAAAATTTCGTATAACATTTATAGCACTTGTATTTCACAAAATTCATAATTTTTCCATGGGTTTTAGCACTTTTCAATTTAGTCCCTAAATCATGATTTCATCAAAATTCTCTTTGTAAAAGTTGTTTATCTATCAACAACCTTTCATTTTCTAACATAATTTTCAAATTTTCAGCATATTCATCCATGGAAAAATTTCTATACTTTGATATCTTTACAAATTAATCCCCAAAATAGATAAATTAAGTTATTCTGATCTCAAAAATATAAAAATTACTAAAAACGGGAAAGAATACTTACCCAATTAAGCCAAGAAAGCTTGCTTTCTCTTTCCTAGGGTTTTCATGTATATTTTGGGGAAGAAGATGATATAAAATGATATTATTTCTTTTTAATTCATTTATCATCTTTTACTTATTTTAGTTTCCAATTTAGTCCTTGCCTTTTTCTAATTTTCCATGGATGAATCACCAAAAATATCTACTAACTTTTCTTTAATGGTCTAATTACCATATAAGGGCCTCTTATTTTTAATTCCAAAGCTAATTGATCCTTTTAGCTACTAGAACTCAACTTTTTCATTTTATGCAATTTGGTCCTTTCCATAATTAAACACATAATCGGTAAAATTTTCTTATCAGAATTTTCATATAACATTCCTATCATAATATGAACCATGCAATAAAATTAAAATAAATTTTCTTTTTGGCTCGGATTTGTGGTCCCGAAATCACTGTTTCGATTTCACTAAAAATGGGCTGTTACAATGATCTTACTCAAAGTGATAGTTCCTTTTATCGAAGATCAAATTTATCCTTCATGATTTTCAATATCTTTGACTACAAGATGCAAAGTTTTTACAGGAAGTTTCTTTTATTTAATGTTTCATATATGATTATTATTTTTCATTCTTGTTTGATTATACGTTATCATTATTTTGATTAACTTATTTTACTTTTTGTTCTTAAGGATGGTGAAAGATTTGATACCGTTATCTATATGAAATCGAGAAGTAAGATTCACTCTCAAAGTTGTTTTTTTTTTATATTTGCTTAGGGATTATCTCTTTTTCTTCATTACAAAGGATGTTTATAATCGCTACTTCTTATCCATGGTAACGTAAGTCAATCTAATCAACTAATTTTGAAATTTGATTTAATTTCTATTAAAAAGTTCAATTTATATAATTCACTATCTGTATCTCTATGAATTTATAAAACCCTTCACGTATTTAGTTATTGGGATTTTTATGTTGAGATAAATATTTTTTTCATTTTTAATAGAATTGATTGGTTTAATATTGATTTTGATTAAGATATATGATTATTGCAGAATGTGAGCAAAAATACTTACATATATTGATTTTTATGTTGAACTTTGGGATATTCACCCTGTCTATGATAATTTCATATCATTGTAAAATTTAAGATGAAATTATGTCAGAAGAGTTGATGGTTAGAAAATGTTTATCTTTAAACTTTTATACTTGTAAAGTTATTTTAATTTGACATTATAATATTTTGTATTTTGTTGTGGTATGATATATAAAATATATATTATCTAACCACAATGATTTATTAGTGACAAGAATTTATTATTTGTTATGTTTAATATATGTTTTATTTATACCTATTCATTTTATTTTTATATGAATAAATAAAATTTTATTTAAAATTAATTAAGCATTCATTAAGGTTATACAATAAAATGATTATATGCTCTTGAAGAGCTAATATTGCATCAAACTGTAAAAAGCTCATAAAGAGCTTATATTTTAACTCATTGTGATGCAAAATTTTATAAAATATAATATTGTTTTTTAGATCAAGAAGATATATGTTGAATAAAACCTTCATGTGTTTTACATTAAAACCATATATATATAAAACATGAGATACTCATGTATTTGTATTATATATATTCCCTGAAGGAATACATTACACTATATGATTGAAATATCTAATGTGCTTCTGCAGTAGCAATATTGTGAAAATGACTAACAGTATTTTCGAACGATCTCATACATTCTAGTGGCTAAGAAAAATAATAAGTTACTAATGAAAAACTATAAAATTCTTCCCACTAGTTTTGATTCATTCCTTGAAGTGAATGTAGTAGTACATAACAATTATGAAAAATTAAAATATAGAGATCATGATGTTGTTGTAATTGAGGATGTGATTGAAGACTAATCATGACAACATGAATAGATAGATTTTGATTTGAAATCCACGCATGTTTTGCGATGGTGATTATGAAATAAAGAATCAATGGAGGCGTTTAGAAGCCTATCCTACTAGATTTATTGCATTCCCTGGAGTGAATGAAAACATAAACAAAATAAAAGATATAATGAAAACACTAAAAGTGGGAACATAGTAATAAATAAGAGAACAATGAAAGTTCTCAAGATAACTCTTCAAAGGGTAAAGATAACTTATGTTATCAATGTGATATGAAAGATTATTGGCCACATATGTGGCATATGCCTAAATATTTGTTTCTGATAATATTCTTTGAGGAAGGATATGAGAATGTAGTAATAAATTCTATCATTATAGATACAAAGTATTTATCCTATTTGGTAAAAATATTATTCTAATATTTGATCGTACAAAATGACTCGAAAGCTCTAGAAGAGCTAATATATGAATATCTTGTGACAGTTAATCCATTGGTTTTAAAAGATATTTATAATGGATCTTATATTGAGATTGTGAATGAGGAAAATATTATATTTAATATGAATCACTATTGCTATAAATATCTATTTTGAAAGGATGAAAAATAGATGATTGGGTTATTAATTTATATTTATTTTATAATCTTTGTGATCTTCTTTTGTCATCATCCCCATTAAGGGGTTGGAAGAAAAATATTTGACTGTGAAAGATCTATTTATGAGTAATAAAATATGATAATTCTATCTAAAGCTCGTTATTGTTGGATGCACCTGAAGTTGCAAATATTTTTTTTTTAGATATTTGATGATTCTGGCATATTCCTTTAAATGAATATTGCATATAATTGTTTGGAAATTATATTTATTTTGTTGACTTAGTGGCATTATAATATTCACATTGATTTAGACATTTCCAGTAGTAAATGTCACAATAGCACTTATATGTGGATACAAAGTAAAAGGAATGATAGTAAAATTATCAATTTGTTACAGTTTATTACAATTGAAACACATGTTAAAGTAAACTAGAAGTTTAATGATACAAATGCATTTACTACTTGGCGTGACCAGTTAGATCATCATGGATCATATATGATGCGAAAATTAATTGAGAATTCTTATGGTCATTCATTAAAAAACCAAAAGATTCTTTAATTTAAATAATTTTCATTTGTTGCTTGTTCTCAATGAAAATTGATTGCTAAAGTTGAGATTTAATGTCTTCCTTTTCTAAAATGAATATGGGCCCATTCATCCACCATGTGGATGGTTTTGATATTATATTATTTTGGTAGATGCATCTACAAAATAATCACGAATGTGTTATCAACTTGCAACCTGTCGTTTGCAAGATTACTTGGTTCAAAATTACTTTTAGATCATGCAATTAAGACAAATCATCTTGCTAATACTGATGAGTTTATATCTCTGTCTTTTATTGATTGAGTTTGAAAAATTTTGGTAAAAGATTGTTATTTATGCGTATAATGGTTTAGAGAAATTATTGATTGAACGCCTCTGATTAATGTCTAAACCATTACTTATGAGAACTAAACTTCCTATTTTAACATGAGATTATGTTGATTTACATGTTGTACGCATCAAGCCAATAAGTTATAAATACTCCCCATTACAATTGGTTTTTGATCAAGAGCTAAATATTTCTCATCTTTGAATTTTTGTATGTGCGTATATGTTCCAATTGCTCCACCACAACGCACAAAGATGAGTGAATCCTCCAATAAAGTTAGGAATATATATGAATTACAAGTTTCTTTGTATTATTAGATGTTTTGAATGTATTGGAGATTCAATTATGACATGATTTGTGATTACAATTTTGATTCGATAGTTTTCCTGACATTAGAGGGAGAGAAATAATAACTTGTAATGAGTTAGGGGGAGAGTAATTTGAACCAGAAGTTCAACAAGGATAACTTATTACAAGTTAACTGTTAGATGTATTTACAAACTTAACGAAAATAATCAATTGTTATATATCATCTGATATTTTAATTTGAATCAAAGTCTTAGTAGGACAATCAATTAGAATAAATAATTGATTGATCGGTTCCAAAGATGAAAATTCTTCTAGATGGTCATATGTGGAGGTGGGTGCTCTAGAAGTGACCCAAGACATAACTAATAAGTAAAACACCAGAAGAGATTCAGGTACCTAAAATTGAATATTAAAATAATGAAAATAAGAGATCTTGATAAGTTATGTCAATTCGAGAAAATGTGGAACTGAATAATAAAAGTGGTCGATAATGTTTTTGCATGCAATATTATTATTGAAATAATGAAATAAAATGAGGATCTTGAATAAATCTATTAAGAAATATAGATATGGAATAAATTGATCAAAATAGAAAGACGTAACTCAAGTACAATTAAATTTGTGGAGTTTTTGGACCAGTAGTCCAAATATCTAAAGGTATAAAGCCAGTGATGGTGCAAATGAAGTAGTTTTGCAAAAGCAGAATAAAAATATAAAGTTTTTCGCTAAGACCTGGCATTGATTATAAAAAGATATAATATTCTTTTTTTAGTGGATGCAATAACCTTTGGATATATTATTTTGGCAATTCATAAAAGATTTAACTTGCGTTTAATGATTGTTGTTACAACCTTTTATGAACCACTATATAGTAAAGTTTATATTAAAATCCTTGAAGGATTTAGGATGCTAGAAACATATTGAAATTCTCGAGAAATTGTTCATTTATATGAATTAAAATAATTTGAATATATGTGGTAAAGAGTAGTTGAAGGAGGATTATAAATGTAACAGCCCGTTTTCAGTGAAATCGGAACAATGGTTTCGTGACCACAAATCCAAGTCCGTAAGGAAAATTATTCTAATATTATTGAATGGTCTGCATTATGATAGGAATTTCGTATAAAAATTTTGTTAAGAAAATTTTACTGATTACATGTCTAATTTGATAAGGACCAAATTGCATAAAATGCAAATGTTGAGTTCTAGTAGCTATAGGTATGAAATAGCTATGGAATTCAAAATTGGAGGTCCTTATATGACAAATAGACCAATAAGAGGGGTTAGTAGATAAGTATGATGATTCATCCATGGAAAATTAAATAAAGAAAAGGACAAAATTGGAAAGATGATAAATAAAGATGATAAATAAAAAAAAATAAAAGAAAATATCATCATATTATCATCTTTCCCAAATGAAAATCCATGGAAACCCTAGCTATGGGTATTGAGTTCTAGCAAGCTTATTTTACTCAATTAGGTATGTTTTCTTGTCCCGTTTTTAGTAATTTTTATAGTTTCGAGATCGTAATAGCTTAATTTAGCTATCTCGGGGATTAATTTGCAATGTTATCAAAGTAATATGGTTTTTCCATGGATGAGTATATATGAATTATGAAATTTATGGTAGAAAATGAAAGGTTTTTGATAGATAAACAACTTTTGTAAAAGTGAATTTTGATGAAATTATGATTTAGGGACTAAATTGTAAAGATGTAAAATTCATGGAAAAATTCTAAATTTTATGAAATACATGGGCTATTAATGTTACATGTAAAAATTGGTTAGGCTTGGAATAAGGGTTAGATTGCATGAATTTCATTTTCTGAGCCTAGGGACAAAATTATAATTAAATAAAAGTGTAGGGGCAAAATGGTAATTTTGCCTAAGATGTGAATTGGATTGAATTGAATATGAATTGTATTAAATTGAGTTAAATTTACTCGTATAGATCCAGATAGACAAAATACGGAATTAGATCAAGGAAAAGAGAAAGTGTCGGACTAGTAGACAACAAATCAACGAACACTTGTCAAGGTAAGTTCGTGTAACTAAATTGTGTACATTTATATGTTTGAATTGAATGTTGCATATATATATGAATTTTGTAATTGTCATGTACATGAAATTGATTACAAATCCAACAAAACCCGATAAATGTTAAGTCTCGTTTGAATAAATGAAATTCGATGGATACAAGATTCTCGAATTGGTTGTGGTCCTGCATATGTTACGGACACACCACAGCTCAAAAGAGCGTCCCGTTATAAGCTCTCATGAGCAATCTGATATTTGGCCCTCTCGAGCTTCCAGTTATAAGGTTCTTGCGAGCTTCCCGTTAATAGCTCTTCGGAGCATCCCGATCAGTTATGATCTTGCATGTGTTGTGGACACAACGCAACTCTTATGAGTGTCTCGATATATGGCTCTTCGTGAACTTCCCGATTAAAGGCTGTTTGTGAGCTTTCTGATTAATGGCTCTCAAGAGCTTCCCGATATGGCTTGCTTGAACTTCCCGATACATGGCTATCTAGAGCTTCCTGTTTAATGGCTCCTCGGAGCTACCTGTTATTGGCTCGCATGAGCTTCCTGATTATGGCTCTTATCAGCTTCCCATTATATAACCCCGGATAAGCTTCCTGTTATACAGCTCACATGAGCTTCATGTTATAAGGCTCAAGAGAGGGCTTCCCGGTTATGTGCTCTAAGGAGCACTCTCGAATATGAATTGACGGATTACAGTTTGTACACTTCAGGTGCACTACCTGTGTATCCATCAATATTTCTAATAAATTCAACGGGCAAAGTTTTTGACATGGGATAATCTGAATTTGAGATAAAATATCATGGAAATGTATAATTTATATGAATATATGATGTGGAACACATATGTACATGAAAATTTGTTACAAGATAATCTTATCCTTGTTTCTTGATATTCACATGAATTACATGACTAACATGTTTCTTGAGATTATATGTGTTTAGGCATTTCTTTGGATGAATTTTGCATGCTTACTTTAAATGTAAATGAATGGTAAGTTAATTTCCCATTATACGAACTTACTAAGCATAATATACTTACCCTGTATTATTTTTCCTGTTTTATAGTAATTCGGAAGCTCGAAGTGGTTGGAAGCTGGTCGAAGCATCATCACACTATCCTTCGGCTCATTTCGGTATATGTAAAGAACTAGATTTTGGTATAATGGCATGTATAGGTGCAAATGGGTCATTGATGACAAATAGATGTTTTGATTAATATGGTAAATTTGACTGTTGAGAATGAGGTATATGACATGATTATGACTTGGTTTTGGTTTAGTTTAAATGTCTTGGATTGGTTACTGAATGTGTTAAAATGTTAATGTAGGTGGAAGACCAAATGGGTGAGAAATATGGCTTAGAAATGGCCTTATTTTGTCCACACAGGTAAAGACACGGGCGTGTGTCTCAGCCGTGTGTGACACACGGCCTAGCACATGGGCTTGTAGTTTGGCCGTGTGTCCCCTGCATCTTTAAAATTTCAAAATAGAATGCTCAAAATTTATCACACGGCCTGGCACATGGGCATGTGGCTTGGCCGTGTGACCCTTGCACTTACACACGGCCTAGCACACGGGCATGTGACTTGGCCGTGTGACCCAAGTCAAAGAGTTACACGGGTACTAACACGGGCTGGGACATGGTCGAGTGCCCTATTTCGAATGCACACACGGGCTGTGACACGAGCGTGTGTACCCTGCACCTATGAAAAATTTTCAAATTTTATGAAAAATTCTCTGAGTACCTGGTTTAGTCCCAACTTGTTTCTAATGTATGTTTTGGGCCTCGAGGGCTCATATAAGGGACTTTATGAATAATATCTTACATAAATGTTAAATAGTATGAAATGTTTATATATTATTTGTTTATTCCGGTAATGCTCTGTAACCCTTTTTCTGGCGACGGGTACGGGTTAGGGGTGTTACATTTATTGGTATCAAAGCTACGGTTTATTTGATTCTCAGACTAACGTAGTAAGTACGAGTCTAGCTATACATGTCATTATATAACCTATGATAGAGTGATATCTCTTGACCCTTTTAATTATGTTTTTCATATAGTAATGTCGTCCAACCGAGATGAATCCGAAGAAGCTGAGAGTAATGCTCAAGCTTCAGTTCAAAGAACAGCCTCAAGTAGTAGAAGGCCCGTGTTTGAGGGACGAGGAGGAGAGGCTAAAGAAGTATTCTTCCAAATGATGAATGAATGGTTTACCGAATATATAAGAACAAATCTGGCTGTACAACAACCTCCCCCTCCTATCCCTCAACCGGTTCCTGATATGCCACAAGATGCAGAACTTATTAGAACTGGTAAGCCTCCAGTAGATAAAATTCGTAAATATGGGGCAGAAGAATTTAGAGCTACAGATGAAGATGATCCTGAAAGAGCTGAGTTCTGGTTAGAAAACACTATCAGGGTTCTGGATGAATTATCTTGTACACCGGCTGAGTGTTTAAAATGTGCGGTGTCTCTACTAAAAGACTAGGCTTACCAGTGGTGGAATACACTGATTTCTGTTGTACCGAAGGAGATGGTTACTTGGGAATTTTTTCCAAACTGAATTCAAAAAGAAATGTACCAGTCAAAGATTTCTTGATCAGAAATGGAAAGAATTTCTGGAGCTTAAACAGGGTCGTATGACTGTATCTAAGTATGAACAGGAATTTGTTCGAATGAGTAAGTATGCCAGAGAATGTATCCCAACTGAGATCACAATGTGGAAACGATTTGAAGAAGGTCTGAACGAAGACATAAAATTATTGGTCGAGATTCTTGAGTTAAAAGAATTTGTTGTACAGGTCGATCGAGCACATAAGACTAAAGAATTGAGCAAAGAAAAGAGACAGGCTAAGATGGAAGCCTGAAATTTGAGTAAAAGATTTACTGGAAAGTCACAACAGTTGGCTTCAAAGAAATCAAAAACATATCATGACCGCTTTACTACCTCTGTGGGATACTCTGGAAGAGTTAGAGTTACCCGACACTCCAGTCCTAGATCTTAGGCTACATCTGTAGCAAGCGCGGGTAGCGTCAGAAACACCAAACCCAGGTGCAAACACTGTAATAAATTTCATTTTGGTGAGTGCCGAATGAAAACTGGAGCTTGTTTTAGATGTGGTTGTTTTGATCACTATCTCAAAAACTGCCCGGAAAAGCCTAAACAAGATACTATTCAAACTTCGAGATCGAGTAGCCTTGCTACAAGAGGTAGACCACCTCGTAATCCCGACAATGTGAGTGGTAGCCGGGGTATGACAAAAGATTCAACCATCAAATTTGAAGCACGAGCACCAGCAAGAACATATGCTATTCGTGCACGTGAGGATGCCTCTACACCCGATGTTATTACTGGTACTTTTTCTCTTCTTGATACTAATATAATTTCTTTAATTGATTTCGGTTCGACACATTCATACATTTTCAAAAATTTAGTGTTTAATAAAAATTTGTCTGTCGAGTCCACTAAATTTGTGGTTAAAGTATCGAACCCCCTGGGCCATTATGTGATGGTAGATAAAATTTGCAAGAATTGTCCGTTAATGATACGGGGTTATTGTTTTTCAGCTAATTTGATGTTATTATCATTTGATGAATTTGATGTGATTCTGGGTATGGAGTGGTTAACTCAACATGATGCCGTGGTAAATTGTAAACAGAAGCATATTGTGTTGAAATGTCAGAATGGTGAAACGCTCTGTATTGAATCAGATAAATTGGATGGGTTATCTAATGTGATATCAGCCATATCAACATAGAAATATGTCAGAAAGAGTTATGATGCTTATCTTGCTTATGTATTGGATACTAAAGTGTCTGAAATGAAGATTAAGTCAGTGCCAGTAGTCTGTGAGTATCCTGATGTGTTTCCAGAAGAGTTACCCAGATTACCGCCGATCAGAGAAGTTGAATTTTCTTTAGATCTTGTTCCGGGGACAACACCGATATCTATAGCACCATACAGAATGGCCCCTACAGAATTAAAAGAGTTGAAAGCGCAGTTGCAAGAACTGGCTGACAAGGGCTTTGCTCGTGTAATAGTCCATTTTTGGTGAAATCAGAACAGTGGTTTTGGGACCACAAATTCGGGGTCAAAATATTTATTTTATTATTATTTTAATGTTTATAGCATGATTGAGTGATTGTGTTAAAATTTCCTTAAGAAATTTTATCGTTTGATTGGTCAATTTTATAAAAAGAACTAAATCGCGTAAAGTGTAAAAGTGGAGTTCCATTAGTTAAAAGTATCTAATAGCTATGGAATCTTAAATTATAGGTCCTTATATTGTAATTAGACCATTACATTTGTAAGTGGACAATACTGGGCATTAAATGGATGATATTAATGGTTTTTCATTAAAGTTATAATAGTAATTAGCATAATTAACATAAAATAAAATAAAGGTTGTATCATCTTCAACCTTGAGTTTTTTCCACCGAAATATTGAGAAAAGAAAAGAAACTAGGGCTTTAAAACATTCGGTCATTGCATAGCTCAATTGATAAGTGATTTTGACTCCATTTTTAATGATTGTTTTTGTGATCGTTGCAACTAGTACTAGCTAGCCCAAGGACTATTTTGCAAAACTGTTAAAGATTTTGAATGATGTCATTGATGAATACATGTGTATTTTGAAGTTTCTTGATAGATCATGAATGCTTGTTGATAGATATACAAGTTTTGTTAAGTGATTTTTAGTGAAAATGCAAAATAGGGATTAAATTGAGAAATGTGTAAAGTTAGTGGTTAAAATCTGAAATAAATGAAAATTATAGGTTGCTAGGGGCATTATGGTAATTCGGCTAGCATGGGTTTATATGGAATTTGATAAACCGTAATATATACATATTTTAATCCCATATTTAGCATACTTTTGGATGATTTAATCCCTTGAATTGTGGAATTTGATGCTCCTAATCTCTTAATTTCATGTTTTATACTCAGGAAAGCTTAGGGAGTCAAAAGGAACGAGAAACGGGCCAAAAAAGGGGCAAAATGGGCTTACCTTAGAGACTCACACGGCCTGGACTATCACCCATGGCCATGCATTTCAAGTAACAACCGAGACACGGCCTAGAACATCGTACACAGCCAGATCACACGGCCGTGTGTGGAAAACAGGATCGATCACGGCCAAGAGAGTCGACCACGGGCGTGTCACACGGGCGTGTCCCTGCTATATCCAAGATGAGTTTCATTCGGAATAGGATACTTGTGGGCCAAGAAAGACATTCCGAAACCTATATAAACACCCTAAGTATAACCTAAAAAGTGGTCTTTGGTCGGAGGCGAAGCCAGAGAGGGCTGAACACAGGGGAATTACTCCAAGACAGCCAGTTGATCCATCTCAGAAGCCGAAATCATGCTCAAGATGGAAGATCTTCCCTTCAATTTCCTTCAGGGGGTTTTAGGGTTTTTCTTATGTTTTTTAATTTACTTTCTTCTGAGATGTATTCTTTATTAAACATGAACTAAACCCCTCAAATACCTGAGGGGGATGAAACCTAATACGGATCTTGTTATTGTTTTCTGAACTGTATGATAAATACTTGATTTGTTCTTAATTATGTGTTCTTAATTCTTGTTTTAATATTTCAGGATATTGATTCAAGTATTGATGTGCTTAGGCAGTGGAGTAAAAGTCCCTGTTTAAGAGTAGATCTAGCATAGTTAAGCGGAGTTGATCGCAACCCTAGAGATAGGATGATGAAAATCTGTCGGATTAGGGTCAAACCTAATATGGGAGTCCATAGATCAAGTTAATGCAACACTAGGGGTTTTAATTAGAAAGAGATTTCAATTAATCAACCTAGGGTTAGACGTTAGTAGCCTCGAAAGAGGTATTAATATAAATTAGGGAATCCTACGGATCAAGTCAAGGTAATAAATCGTCTGGTTCAGAGTTAAATAGCAAGTGAAGTCTAGGTGGATTCTTCCTCAGGTATTTTCTTAATCAACTGGTTTTTCCCAAAAGTATTTTCCCAGTTCACTCTCTTTGTCCTAGCACCCTTAGTTTAGTAATTAGTTAATTAAACATCAATTCCATTAATACTTAGGCTAGATAATAAAAAGATAGTAACTACTAGTACTCTTGGTCCTTGAGGATACGATATTTCCGGTCTTGCCATAGTTATACTACCGAACGATAGGTGCGCTTGCCTTATTCGTTGTCATAGTTAGTTTGGACATGATCAAGTTTTTGGCGCCGTTGTCGGGGACTAAGATATTAGGAAAACAAAATTTTTATTACTTTAGCCATTCTGTTTATTTGCAGTTTATTTTATTTTATTTTTACTTTGCTATTTTTTTCTTTTTCCTTACTTCTGGCAGGTATTCTAGTTTATGACTAGAAGAAACTCGTCAGGACCTTTGCTTTACGATAGTGACATAGAAGGAACCGTTCGTAAAAATCAAAGAGAAATTAGGCGAAGCCTACAGTACATACAAGAAGAGCACGAGAACGATACCAATACTACCGAAGAGATGGCTGATAATAATCCGCTACCTCTTGTAGTTGCCGCAAACCCGGTTAATCAAAATCCTGTTCCTCGAACTATGTATGATTATGCTAAACCTAATTTAATATGAACTGAATCAAGTATTGTTAGACCTACTGTCGCTGCAAATAATTTTGAACTGAAACCTAACACTATACAGATGATTCAACAATTTGTTCGGTTTGATGGTTTGTAGGATGACGATCCTAACACACACTTAGCGAACTTTTTAGAATTATGTGATACGTTTAAAATTAATGGCGTTTCTGATGATGCCATTCGCCTTCGGTTATTTCCCTTTTCTTTAAGGAATAAAGCCAAACAATGGTTGAATTCTCTTCCACGAGGATCAATCACTACATGGGAGAAAATGACCGAAAAATTTTTGTTAAAATATTTTCCGCCGGCTAAAACGACTAAGTTGAGGAATGATATCTCTTCTTTTGTGCAGATGGATTTAGAGACACTTTACGATGCATGGGAGAGATATAAAGATTTATTGAGAAGGTGCCCTCATCATGGGTTACCATTATGGCTACAAATTCAAACCTTTTACAACGGTGTGAACCCCTCGACTAGGCAGTTGATTGATGCATCCGCCGGCGGTACACTAAACAATAAAACACCTGAAATGGCTTATGAATTCATTGAAGAGATGTCACGGAATAATTATCAGTGGCAAGTTATGAGAACAAAGCCAACAAAAGCCGCCAGTGTTTTCAACCTCGACGCAGTAACCATGCTATCAAATCAGGTAGAACTCTTAAGTAAGAAAATTGATGGTTTGTGTGGTTCCTCGTAGGTACATCCAATGATGCAGTGCGATACAAATGGAGGAGGGTCGAACAATACAGAATACCCACCCTACAACCCTGGCATAGAAAACGAACAGATGAACTATATGGGTAATAATCCTCGACCCCAAAATAATCCTTATAGTAACACATACAATGTAGGTTGGAGGAATCATCCCAATTTTTCATGGGGAGGTCAAGGAAATCAAGGAAATCAGAGACAACACCCCCTCCAGGCTTTCAACAACAGACCTACCCACAGGAAAAGAAGTCGAACCTTGAGGAGATGATGGAAAAGTTCATCTCGACATCAGAAACTCATTTCCAGAATACCGAAACGGCATTGAAAACTCAACAAGAATCACTTCAAAGGATTGAGAATCAATTTGGACAGCTAATCAAGTTAGTTTTCGAAAAGCAACCAGGTAATTCACCTAATTCAAAAGAGCATGTGAAAGCAGTTACACTAAGGAGTGGAAAGGAGTTGATTGAAACTGAAAGAAAGATGCCAAAAGAAATTACTAAAGAAAAAGAAGAGGAAGTAAACAAGAATGTAACGCCTGCACTTAAAGAACCACCAATTCCATATCCAGCACAGTTGAAGAAAGACCGCATGGACGCACAATTTGGTAAGTTTCTTGAACTCTTTAAACAATTACATATTAACTTACCTATTGTTGAAACTATTTCGCAGATGCCTACATACGCAAAATTTCTAAAGGAGCTCTTAACGAATAAAAGGAAGCATGAAGAACTGTCAACCGTAGAGCTTAACGAGGAATGCTCAGCTATTCTCCAGAATAAGTTGCCAACCAAATTAAAAGATCCAGGAAGTTTTACTATTTCTTGTTTAATTGGTAGTTTAAATATCGAGAAGGCATTAGCTGACTTAGGTGCCAGTATTAATTTAATGCCTTATAAAATGTTCAAGCACCTCGGTCTTGGGGAACCAAAACCCACTAGGATAAGTATCCAACTAGCCGATAGATCTATTAAATACCCTAGGGGAATTATTGAAGACATTTTAGTTAAAGTTGATAAATTCATATTCCCTATTGACTTTGTTGTGCTCGACATGGATGAGAATGTTGAAGTACCTTTAATTTTAGGACACCTATTTTTAGCCACTGCTAGGGCTATTATTGATGTAGGTAATGGTAAGCTTGCGCTTAGGGTAGGCGATGAGGAGATTATCTTTAAAATCTATGATGCTATGCGATACTCTAAAGAGCAAGATGATTCCTGTTATTTTATTGAATCTATTGATCATTTTATTCAAGAGTCTTTTCAGGAAATAATACATAAAGACACGTTGGAACTGTGTCTTGTTCAAGGCGAGGAGGCAGATGATGATGCCAATGAGATGGGGGAGACAAAAATCGAAATAAATCCTAATAGTTCCTCCCTAAGACAAAAAGAGTATGAGGGCATTGAAATAAGCACGAATCTAAACAAAGGCCCTCTATTAAAGAACCCCCAAATTGGAATTAAAGCGATTACCAACACTTAGAGTACGCATTCCTTGGGAGCAATTCTACACTATCGGTAATTATTTCTTCAGACCTAGAACCCAATGAGAAAGAAGAGTTACTACAGGTGTTAAAGGAGCATAAAAGAGCCATGGCCTGGAAAATCTCTGACAATAAAGGGATAAGCCCATCGTTTGCACCCACAAAATCTTAATGGAAGATGAATAAAAACCATGTGTGCAACCTCAAAGACAATTAAATCCCAATATGAAGGAAGTTGTCAAAACGAGGTAATTAAACTTTTAGATCTTTGGAATTATTTATCCTATTTACGATAGTTCTTAGGTAAGTCTGTGTGAGTTGTTCCAAAGAAAGGAGGCATGATTGTCATAGCTAACTAAAAGAATGAATTAATTCCAACAAGAACGATCCACGAGTTGGAGAGTTTGCATCGACTATAGGAAACCGAACGATGCCATAAGAAAAGACCACTTTCCTTTACCCTTCATTGATCGGATGCTAGAAAGATTATCGGGCATATGTACTCACGCTTCCTAGGCGGACTCTCGGCTACTTCCAAATCCCCATAACTCCCGAGGATCAAGAAAAGACAACATTCACATGTCCATACAGCACGTTTGCTTATCGAAGAATGCCTTTTGGATTATGTAACGCTCCTGCTACTTTCCAGCGTTGCATGCTAGCCATCTTTGTGAACTTGTGGAAGATATCATGGAGGTATTTATGGATGAATTTTCGGTATTCGGTAATTCGTTCCACCTTTGCCTTAGAAATTTAAAACAAGTTTTAATGAGATGTGAGGAAACGAGCCTTGTGCTTAACTGGGAAAAGTGTCACTTCATGGTTCGAGAAGGTATTGTGTTAGGTCATAAAATTTCTAGTAAAGGGATTGAGGTCGAGAAAGCAAAAAATGAAACCATAGAAAAATTACCTCCTCCCAGTTCAGTTAAGGCTATTAGAAGTTTTTTAGGACATGCCGGTTTCTATAGAAGATTTATTAAGGATTTTTCTAAAATGGCTAAGCCTTTGACGACATTACTAGAAAAAGATGTACCTTTTAATTTTGATCAGGAATGTTTAGATGCATTTAATACTCTAAAAACCTAAATTAACAAATGCCCCAATTATTATTGCACCTGATTGGAATTTACCCTTTGAACTAATGTGTGATGCGAGTGATTTTTGCGGTAGGTGTAGTTTTGGGGTGTGAAGAGGCAAGCATTTCCAACCGATCTATTACGCTAGCAAGACACCAACGACCGCACAAGAGAATTACACCACCACAGAAAAAGAATTGCTAGCTGTGGTTTTTGCATTTGATAAATTTAGACAATATTTAATATTATCTAAAGTTGTCGTTTACACTGACCAATCAGCCCTTCGTTATCTTTTCACTAAATCTGATGCAAAACCTAGACTCATAAGATGAATTTTACTTTTACAGGAATTTGATTTGGAAATTCAGGACAAGAAAGGAGTTGAAAACCTGGGAGCAGACCATCTTTCTAGACTTGAAAATCTACATCTTAAAGAACTTGATGAAATAGAGATTAATGATTCGTTTCCTAAAGAACAAGTTTTGGCTATATCTGACGTCGAGGTACCCTGTTTTTTGGCTAAAGTAACAAAAACTTGATCGTGTCCAAACTAACTATGACAATGAATAAGGCAAGCGCACCTATCGTTCGGTAGTATAGCTATGGGAAGACCGAAAATATCGTATCCTCAAGGACCAAGAGTACTAGTAGTTACTATCTTTTTATTATCTAGCCTAAGTATTAAGGGAATTGATGTTTAATTAACTAATTACTAAACTAAGGATGCTAAGACAAAGAGAGTGAATTGGGAAAATACTTTTGGGAAAAACCAGTTGATTGAGACAATACCCGAGGAATAATCCACCTAGACTTCACTTGCTATTTAACTCTGAACCAGACGATTTATTCACTTGACTTGATCTGTAGGATTCCCTAATTTATATTAATACCTCTTTCGAGGCTACTAACGTCTAACCCTAGGTTGATTAATTGAAATCTCTTTCTAATTAAAACCCCTAGTGTTGCATTAACTCGATCTATGGACTCCCATATTAGGTTTGACCCTAATCCGGTAGATTTTTGTCATCCTATCTCTAGGGTTGCGATCAACTCCGCTTAACTATGCTAGATCTACTCTTAAACAGGGACTTTTGCTCCACTACCTAAGCACATCAATACTTGAATCAATATCCTAAAATATTAAAACAAGAATTAAGAACACATAATTAAGAACAAATCAAGTATTTATCATACAGTTCAGAAAACAATAACAAGATCCGTCTTAGGTTTCATACCCCTCAGGTATTTGAGGGGTTTAGTTCATGTTTAATAAAGAATACATCTCAGAAAAAAGTAAATAACAAAACATAAGAAAAACCCTAAAATCCTCTGAAGGAAATTGAAGGGAAGATCCTCCGTCTTGAGCGTGATTCCTGGCTTCTGAGATGGATCAACTGCCTGTCTTGGAGTAATTCCCCTGTGTTCAGCCCTCTCTTGCTTCACCTCCGACCAAAGACCACTTTTTAGGATATACATAGGGTGTTTATAAAGGTTTTGGAATGTCTTTCTTGGCCCACAAGTATCCTATTCCGAATGAAACTCATCTTGGCTATAGCAGGGACACGCCCGTGTGACACGCCCGTGGTCGACTCTCTTGGCCGTGGTCGATCTTGTTTGCCACACACGGCCGTGTACGATGTTCTAGGCCGTGTCTCGGTTGTTACTCGAAATGCACGGCCGTAGGTGATAGTCCAGGCCGTGTGAGTCTCTAAGGTAAGCCCATTTTGCCCCTTTTTTGGCCCATTTCTCGTTCCTTTTGACTCCCTAAGCTCTCCTGAGTATAAAACATGAAATTAAGAGATTAGGAGCATCAAATTCTACAATTCAAGGGATTAAATCATCCAAAAGTATGCTAAATGTGGGATTAAAATATGTATATTCAAGGGATTCCATAATTTAGCATACTTTTGGATGATTTAATCCTTTGAATTATGGAATTCGATGCTCCTAATCTCTTAATTTCGTGTTTTATACTCAGGAGAGCTTAGGGAGTCGAAAGGAACAAGAAACGGGCCAAAAAAGGGGCAAAATGGGCTTACCTTAGAGACTCACACGGCCTGGACTATCACCCACGGCCGTGCGTTTCGAGTAACAATCGAGACACAGCCTAGAACATCGTACACGGCCGTGTGTGGCAAACAAGATCGACCACGGCCAAGAGAGTCGACCATGGGCGTGTCACACGGGCGTGTCCCTGCTATAGCGAAGATGAGTTTCATTCGGAATAGGATACTTGTGGGCCAAGGAAGACATTCCGAAACCTTTATAAACACCCTATGTATAACCTAAAAAGTGGTCTTTGGTCGGAGGCGAAGCAAGAGAGGGCTGAACACAGGGGAATTACTCCAAGACAGCCAGTTGATCCATCTCAGAAGCCAGGAATCACGCTCAAGACAGAGGATCTTCCCTTCAATTTCCTTCAGAGGATTTTAGGGTTTTTCTTATGTTTTGTTATTTACTTTCTTCTGAGATGTATTCTTTATTAAACATGAATTAAACCCCTCAAATACCTGAGGGGGATGAAACCTAAGACGGATCTTGTTATTGTTTTCTGAATTGTATGATAAATACTTGATTTGTTCTTAATTATGTGTTCTTAATTCTTGTTTTAATATTTCAGGATATTGATTCAAGTATTGATGTGCTTAGGTAGTGGAGCAAAAGTCCCTGTTTAAGAGTAGATCTAGCATAGTTAAGCGGAGTTGATCGCAACCCTAGAGATAGGATGACAAAAATCTACCGGATTAGGGTCAAACCTAATATGGGAGTCCATTGATCGAGTTAATACAACAGTAGGGGTTTTAATTAGAAAGAGATTTCAATTAATCAACCTAGGGTTAGACGTTAGTAGCCTCGAAAGAGGTATTAATATAAATTAGGGAATCCTACAGATCAAGTTAGGTGAATAAATCGTTTGGTTCAGAGTTAAATAGCAAGTGAAGTCTAGGTGGATTATTCCTCGGGTATTGTCTTAATCAACTGGTTTTTCCCAAAAGTATTTTCCCAATTCACTCTCTTTGTCTTAGCATCCTTAGTTTAGTAATTAGTTAATTAAACATCAATTCCCTTAATACTTAGGCTAGATAATAAAAAGATAGTAACTACTAGTACTCTTGGTCCTTGAGGATACGATATTTCCGGTCTTGCCATAGTTATACTACCGAACGATAGGTGCGCTTACCCTATTCGTTATCATAGTTAGTTTGGACACGATCAAGTTTTTGTTACTTTAGCCAACAAACCAGGGTACCTCGACGTCGCATATAGCCAAAACTTGTTCTTTAGGAAACGAATCATTAATCTTACTTTCATCAAGTTCTTTAAGATGTGGATTTTCAAGTCTAGAAAGATGGTCTGCTGCCAGGTTTTCAGCTCCTTTCTTGTCCTGAATTTCCAAATCAAATTCCTGTAAAAGTAAAATTCATCTTATGAGTCTAGGTTTTGCATCAAATTTAGTGAAAAGATAACGAAGGGCTGATTGGTCAGTGTAAACGATGACTTTAGATAATATTAAATATTGTCTAAATTTATCAAATGCAAAAACCACAGCTAGCAATTCTTTTTCTGTGGTGGTGTAATTCTCTTGTGCGGTCGTTGGTGTCTTGCTAGCGTAATAGATCGGTTGGAAATGCTTGTCTCTTCGCTGACCCAAAACTACACCTACTGCAAAATCACTCGCATCACACATTAGTTCAAAGGGTAAATTCCAATCAGGTGCAATAATAATTGGGGCATTTGTTAATTTAGGTTTTTAGAGTATTAAATGCATCTAAACATTCCTGATCAAAATTGAAAGGTACATCTTTTTCTAGTAATTTCGTTAAAGGCTTAGAAATTTTAGAAAAATCCTTAATAAATCTTTTATAGAAACCGGCATGTCCTAAAAAACTTCTAATAGCCTTAGCTGAACTGGGAGGAGGTAATTTTTCTATGGTTTCAATTTTTGCTTTATCGACCTCAATCTCTTTACTAGAAATTTTATGACCTGAGACAATCCCTTCTCGAACCATGAAGTGACACTTTTCCCAATTAAGCACAAGGTTCGTTTCCTCACATCTCATTAAAACTCGTTTTAAATTTCTAAGGCAAAGGTGGAACGAATTACCGAATACCGAAAAGTCATCCATAAATACCTCCATGATATCTTCCACAAGTTCATCAAAGATGGCTAGCATGCAGTGCTAAAAAGTAGCAGGAGCGTTACATAATCCAAAAGGCATTCTTCGATAAGCAAACGTACCGTATGGACATGTGAATGTTGTCTTTTATTGATCCTCAGGAGTTATGGGGATTTGGAAGTAGCCAGAGAGTCCGTCTAGGAAGCAGTAGTACATATGCCCAGATAATCTTTCTAGCATCTGATCAATGAAGGGTAAAGGAAAGTGGTCTTTTCTTGTGGCATCGTTCAGTTTCCTATAGCCGATGCAAACTCTCCAACCTGTGACTTTTCTTGTTGGAATTAATTCATTCTTTTCGTTAGCTATGACAGTCATGCCTCTTTCCTTTGGAACAACCTGCACAGGACTTACCCAAGAACTATCAGAAATAGGATAATAATTCCAGCATCTAGAAGTTTAATTATCTCGGTTTTGATAACTTCCTTCATATTGGGATTTAATCATCTTTGAGGTTGCACACATGGTTTATATTCATCTTCCATTAAGATTTTGTGGGTGCAAAACAATGGGCTTATCCCTTCAATGTCAGAGATTTTCCAAGCTATGGCTCTTTTATGCTCCATTAACACCTGTAGTAACTCTTCTTTCTCATTGGGTTCTAGGTCTTAAGAAATAATTGCCGGTAGTGTAGAATTGCTCCCAAGGAATGCGTGCTCTAACTGTGTTGGTAACTATTTTAATTCCAATTTGGAGGGTTCTTCAATAGAGGGCCTTTATTTAGATTCATCATTTATTTCAATGAACTCATACTCTTTTTCTCTTAGGGAGGAACTGTTAGGATTTATTTCGATTTTTTTCTCCCCCATCTCATTGGCATCATCAAAATTTCACTAATTTGTGATTTTATGAAATAAGGACTAAATTGTGAAAAATGTGGGGCAAAAGTGTAAATGTGTTTATAAGTGTGATTTTGGACTAAATTGAATGAATAGATGATTAAATAAGTTACTTTTGAATATATCTAGATCAAGAAAAGTGAAATACGGACTTGGACTGGGGAAAAGATAAAGTAATTGACTAATCGACTCGATTCGCCATTTTAACATCTGAGGTAAGTTCGCATGTAACAAGCATTATTATAATTATGCTTTAAATGCTTTGATATTGCATAAATTGTGTATACAAGATTAAAGTTATGTTTGACGATGATTCGGCTATATATGGCACTTAGTGTGCGATTCGACATAGCTTCGGTTATATATGGCACTTAGTGTGCGAGATCGAGATAGCTTCGGCTATGTATGGCACTTAGTGTGCAATTTGAGATAGCTTCAGCTATGTATGGCACTTAGTGTGCGATTTGAGATAGCTTTGGCTATGTATGGCACTTAGTGTGCGAGGTATTAGGTATTCAACGGAATTCTGAATATGTATGAGCTTGTTACGGATTGGTACAGGTATGTACATGCATAGTGTGAGCTTTAAATCGAAGAAGTTATGAAGTTTGCATATAAGCATATTAATAAGCATGTGAAAGGTTTGTTAGTAATCATGAATTACATGTTAATATGTCTAAATTGATAAATGGTGTATTTGTAATTAGTTAAGTTTATATCATACGAGCTTACTAAGCTATAAAGCTTACTTTGTTTATTTTCCATGTCTTATAGTGATTTCAAAGCTAGCTCGGATTTTGGGATCGTCGGAGGCTATATCACACTATCCAACCATCACTTAGTACTTTTGAGCTTATGGTTTGGTAATATGGCATGTATAGGAACTATGGTCATGTTGGTTATGTTTTGGTAGTGAGTTTTTCCATTTGAGATGGCTTGTAAATGATATATGTTTGGTAAATGTTTATAGATGTGCTAATGCTATTTTGTGATGTGTTTAGTGTTTCTTGGAAATGGTTGATGAATTGATGATGTTTGTGATTGAGGTTTAGGCTAAGAAATGCTTAGATGAAATGGTAGGAATTATGTTTGATTTGGTTGTTTTGAGTTGCCTATTATGCTCTGTTTTGGTGCCATATGTGTAGGTGAAGAGGTATACCAAATGGGGTGGCAAAATGGCTTGGTAAATAGCCTATTTTTGTCCACATGGGCAGAGACACGGGTGTGTGTCTCAGCCGTGTGTGACACACGGTCATGTTGCATGGCTGGGTGTCCCTTGGTGTTGAAATTGAAATGAAGTCAGTATACTGCACACAGTCTCACACACGGGCGTGTGATCAACAGTATGGCACAAGTTAGTATACCCCCTATTTGGCACATGGCCTAGCACACGGGCGTGTGATTTGGCCGTGTTGCATAAGTCAGTATACCCTACAGGTTTGGCACAGCCTAGCACACGGCCTGGCACACGGGCGTGTGTGCCCACTACGAAGGGCACACGGGCTAGACACACGGGCGTGTGGTTGGCCGTGTGACCCAAGTCAGTAACCTCACTTGTTTGGACACGGGGTAAGACACAGGCCGGGACACAGCCATGTGATCCCATTTCGAATGTCCACACGGCCTGTGACACGGGCGTGTCTTATGGCCGTGTGAAACACATGGCCTAGTCACACGGGCGTGTGTCCCCTGTTTTGAGAAAAATTTTATAAATGTTGAAAATTTTCCCGAGTTATCGGTTTAGTCCCGAACCACTCTCAATGCATGTTTAAGGCTTCGTAGACTCGTTTAAGGGACATTATGATTGATTGTGATTGATTTGTATTTTAATTGATAAATTGTATATGAAATGTATGTTTAAAAGTGTTGTAGTTTAGGTAAAGCTCCGAAACCCTATTCTGATAGTGAATACGGGTGAGGGGTGTTATATTTATTAGTACCAGAGCCACGGTTTAGTCGATTCTAGGACTAATGTAGCACGTGTGAGAGTCGAGCTATACATGCCATATACAAACTGTGATAGTGTGATGACTCCTGACAGTTGAAAATGTGTTTTTATATAGTAAATGGATTCCAATCGAGTGATAGCTGATGAGGTTAAAAGTAATGCGCCTGCTACCGCTCAAGGGACAGCGTCGTCTGATTCTAAATCTGTAACGGGCAGTAAGGGAGGAGAGGCTAAAGAAGCCTTCTTCCAAATGATGAACGAGTGGTTCACTCAATACATTCGAATGAACCCTGTAACAGCCTGATTTAGGGCCTAGTCAGAATAGTGATCTCAGAATCACTAATTCGAGGTTAGATAAAATTATTTGCATGATATATTATGTGTTATAACATGTTTATAAGGATGAATGGAAATTTTGGTGCTTTAATTTTAACGGTTGAGGGCTTAATTGCGAAAAAGGACTAAATCGCATAAAGTGCAAAAGTTCCATTCTATAGGCTAAAGGTACCAAATAGCCATGAAATATCAATTGAAGGTCTTTAAAGGACAATTAGACCATCTAAGATGTGTTGACCGGCCATGTAGACAAGGGGGACAAAAGCTTTTAATTTTGGTCAAAGTTGGTGGGTTAAATTGATGTTTTATAATAAAATAAAGAAAGGAAAAAGATATCATCTTTCCTCTCTTCTTCTCCACCGAAAGTTTCAGCAAACAAGGGGTGTTTGAAAACTCAAAATTTCAGCAAGCTTTACTCCTCACAAGTAAGTGATTTTTGATGATCTTTCTTGATAAAAATTGCATTTTTGGAGTCCCCAAAGCCTAAGCTAGCTAATGGGAGGATTATTTTGTAACATGGTTGAAAGTCTAGGGACTTACCATGAGAGAGTTTATGCTGTTTGCTGAGTTTTTATGGAAGAAAATGAATGATAGGATGATGAGAAACAACTTTTGTGAAAGGTGTTGTCATGAAAACACCTAATTGGGACTAAAATGCAAAAGTTGTAATTTGTTCATTAAGGCATGAAATAGATGGAATTTTGGATAGTTGTAAGAGGATTAAATGTTCATCTAGGCTTGTTTAACAACAAAATGTGAAAAAAATTTATTTATGAGCCTAGGGGCAAAATCGTAATTTTGCCAAAGTGTAGGGGCAAAATAGTCATTTTTACCTAAAGTGTATATTGTGGTGTAATATGATTTATAAATGATTAAATTAGTAAATTTCATTATTCTAGATCAAAGAAAACAAGTTTCGGACCTAGAACAGATGAAAAGAGAAATGTGGGCAAAAAGGTCCCTTTTAGCCCTTTCGACATCGAGGTAAGTTCATGTGCAAATGTTGCAATTATGTATGAGTTAATTTAATGTTCCAATGTTGTATGGAATGTATATTTACTCTATGAATGTATGAAATATCTTTGATGAGAGGTCAAAAGAATTGAATCTAGGAGTAATGGGAAATGTATGTAGAATGATATGATGATAGTTAAAGTCTCGTGTAAGACCATATTGGAATATGGCCTTGATGTAAGAATTCGTATAAGACCATGTCAGGGACATGGCATCGATATGTTAATGCAAGTAAGACCCTATTGCAGTATATATTCTATGTGACATTATAAGTATGAGACTCAAGAGAATTATTTAATAACTTGAGTGATTCAACGTATATGTTGAAAGAAAGAAAGTATGTGGTTGTACCACGAAAAGCACAAGTGTGTGTTAGCATTGAATTGATATGGATTCAGTATATGATGAACCCTTTGAGGGGTATGTATATTCAATGCACCTTAGTTGCGTGAGATAGATTTATTAATGTATTGTGTGAATGCAAACGAGTATCATAGAAAGTTAAGTAAGAATAGAAGTATGTGAGGATGTTCTCGGATGAACATTTGAAATAGAGATATACATGTGGATTATTATCCATGAATGTAAAATAACGGTGAGCTAAGTGCGAAATCACCATAAGTATAAATGATTGGTGGGCTGTGTGCGATACCACCCTATTAGAGATTCAATGGTAGGCTAAGTGCGAAACCACCGAGAGATTAATAGTATGAGTATCTTATTGAAAATGCTTGATGAGTTGTTTTATATGATCATGTGGTGATCAGTGTAGGAATATGTGCTAATTGAACGAGTATTTGGCTTGTGACATGGTAAGAATGTGGTAAGAGATTGAATGAGTAAGTTTCAAGAATAGTTGAGCAAGTAACCATGAGTTTACGAGAGACACTCTTCATGATACTTTGTAATTATGTATATTCAATGAATATCAATATTTGACACATTATGCAGATTAGCTTACTAAGCATTATTGCTTACTCATTTACTTTTCTCATCTCTTATAGGTTATATTAACTAGCTCGGGTTGGAGACCGCCGGAGATGTTTTCACACTATCTAGCTGACTCTTGGTATGAGGTATCAAGTCCTTAGAAGTCATACCATGTATAGGGCTAGTACTTGTGGTTGATTAAGTCATTGATAATGTGCCAAATTGTATTGGCCTAAGAGAATCTAAGTTGGTTGTATTTGTATTGGTAGTAGTTTTCCCTAGTGTATGGGATAAAGTCTTTATCTCTTTAATGATTAAATGTGTTAATTCATGTGTTTTAATTGATGATTTGAGAATGTTTTGAAGTAGTATATGAATGTATGCAAACGGGAGTGGTAAAAGGCTTGGTAAGATAGCCTCTAAGTGCCCACATGGATAGACACACAGGCGTGTGTCTAGGCCGTGTGTCTCCGCACCTTAGTATCTTAAGTCGAGATTAGACCACGGGTTGGTCACACGCCGTTTGTTCAGCCGTGATACACACGGTTGGCACATGGGCGTGTGCCAAGGCCGTGTGAAGTCCGCACTTGACACCTAGAAATTCAATTGTCACACGGTGATGCACACAGCGCGTGTGTATGCACCGTGTGGATAAGTCGAATGCCAAGGTTTTGCGAGACGGGCGAGGAGCCACGGCGTGTCAGCCGAGTGGATTTAGTCGGTGTCAACCACGGGTGGAAGGCACGGGCATGTCTTAAGGGCACACGGGTGTGTCCCTATACTAACACGGGCGTGTGGCCCCTGTTTTAAAGAAAAGTTTCTTTTGGCTTGTAAAAGTTTTCGGACACAAGTTTAAGGCCTCGTAGGCCCACGATATGAATGATTTGACTAAGAAAGAGAAGTTTTTAATTTGAAACAAAATTTTGTAGCCCGTAAGTACATGTTTAAGGAAGTTCAAGCATAGTAATGTCTCGTATCCGGTTTTAGCCTCAGAATCGGGTACGGGGTGTTACATTTAGCGGTATCAGAGCTATAGTTTAGTCGGTTCTAGGACTAACCTAGCGTGAGTAAGAGTCTAGCTATACATGCCGTATGTGGACCGTGATAGTGTGATGTCTCCCGGCACTAACGAAATTGTTTTGTTAAGACAGTGATGATTCCCAACCGAGCTAATTTCAGTAAGTTTGTAAGATTTTCAAGCTTCATGAATATTTCATAAAATTTCTTGTGATGTTGTTATATGCACATTATTTCCATGAAAATGTTTAATGATTTATTAAACAAAGAAGTTACTAAGAGCATGTATATGAAAGTCCCGATTGAAAATGAATTACTTAGGATACTCAATCTGCCACATGAGACAAGAAAGTCCGTATAAGACCATGTCAAGACATGGCATCGGCAATCAAGCAAGTTATCATGTAAGACCAAGACAAGTCTTGGCATTGAAGGGTTACTATGAGATGAAGACTCATATAAGCCCAAGCCAAGGCATGGCATTGGCGAGTCTCCAAGCAAAGATGTCATGTAAGTCCAAGACAAGTCTTGGCATTGAAAAGCTATCAAGAGATAGAGATCCCATGTAAGTCAAAGCCAAGGCATGGCATTGGTGAGTAACAAGGAAGATTTCATGTAAGTCCAAGCCAAGGCTCGGCATTGACCAGTTCATGAGTAAAGTTACCAATAAGACCATGTCAAGACATGGCAATGGTAAGTTCCCAAAGGAACCCACAAGCAAGACTTCGTGTAAGTCCAAGTCAAGACATGGCATCGGTACCAAGTAAGAGATTCCATGTAAGACTATATCAAGGATATAGCATTGGCATCAAGATACATGTGAAATGAGATTCAGTATCCTCGGTCATTCATAGTAATTCATCGGGCAAACAAGTAAAGCTTAAATGAGATAACAAGAAAGATGAGTAAGTAAAGCTATTATCAAGTTGATTATGAGTATTATTCATGTTATGAATGATGAATTAGAGATTATGATTATCATAGTATAGTATGCTGATCTATGTGATCAAGTGATACAGTTATCTTGTTTACCTTGTAAGCATGAGACTAGTAAGTTCCATGATGTATGTAAGAGTTAGTAAGAGTAAGTAAGCATTTGAGATTTGTGATGCTATTGTTTATGATCAATATGTCCACATGGTTAAAAATCACGTGTATTTATTAAAGTAGAGAAGATATAATGTTTTCGTCTTATGACCCTGTTACAAAGTCACACATATTATAGTGTGAGAGTTAAAACTGAAAAGTTTGACTAAGTAGAATGCAGGAAATGAGTACGGTCGTTCAATGATAAAATGATGAATAAGGCCATGGTTGGACCATGGCGGTATATGTGATCCCATATAAGACCATGTATGGGGCATGGCATTGGCATCGATACACGATCCCGTATAAGACCATATCAGGGATATGGCTTCGGTATTGAATAAGATAATCGGATAAGACCATATTTGGGATATGACATCGATAATTGTTGTGAGATCCCGTATAAGACCATATCTGGGATATGGCATCAGCAACAAATAGTAATCCCGTGTGAGACCACGTTTGGGACCTGGCTTCGGTATGAGATCGTGTAAGACCATATCTGGGATATGGCGTCGACATCGATATAAGATTTCGTGTAAGACCATATATGGGATATGGCATCGACATCGATATGAGTTTCCATGTAAGACCGTATCTGGGATATGGCATTGGTGTTGATATGAAATTTCATGTAAGACCATAGCGAGGCTATGGCATCGTGACGACATGTAAAGCAATAGTGGGCTATGATGTTGTGATATTTGAGTAAGACCATAGTTGGACTATGGCAATCAAGTAAACGACGTACTCAAAACCCGTAAGACATTCTCTAGATTAATAAGAAATAGTAAGAGGAATTAGAGTTAAATGTTGAGTACTCAAGTAGACCTTAATGTGAAACTTGAGTAAGTGAAGTCACGATCGAAAGTATAAGTGATAGAAACAATTGTAGCGTGATAAATGTGAAAACTCACTTGAGGCGAGTTGTGTGACTATGATGATATTTCATTGACAATGAGTAGTAAATCATATGTATGTAGTCACGAGAGTTAGGCTAAGGGACTTTGCAACCTCACTCCTTACCATCGTTGAATTTTGATGAGACGTTATGAGAGTTAAGTTGAGTAAGTTTGCATCAGATTAATGCAATAATTATGCTAGCATGATTAAGAATGCCTTGTATCACATCGATGCATAATACTCTACTAAATAGAGTAACTGTTGTTGAACATGAGGTTGAAGTCCTAGAGTACTAAAATGATGAGGCTATCATCGAGATATGAGATAGACAAGGTCCCGTATAAGACCATGACCGGGACATGGCCTCGGCACCAAGTTGAGATTCTGTATAAGACCATATCCAGAATATGGCATCGATATTTGATGAGAAAGTCCATATAAGACCTTATCAGGGATATGGCATTGGCATTTAGAGGTGACTCCATATAAGACCACCTCGGGAATGTGGCATTGGTTTCGTACCTACATGAAGGACGATAAACATACATCTTTGATTATCCCTAGTGATCAATGGGACAGATAGATGAGTCTAGAGGTAGAAATGAGAATGGTACTAAAGTCATGTGAAAGAGTGAAAACATGTACTCGTGAATGAATCACGAAGAGACGATTACGATATATGACACGAAACGTGTTATATAAGTGCAAGTATGAGTAAGTTGGCTAGAAGCCTATGGTTTGTGCATGGTTAGTTAATGCCATGGATGGGATTATAATGATCTCCTTTAGTATTATGTACTAATACATGTTTTCCTTCAGGGATGATGTGGTCGTTCTTTTCATGAAATTGTGATTGTGTGAGAACGTTAACTGACAAAAAAAGTAGACTAAACGGTTGTTGATTTAGTTAATTGAAATCGACATTTCCTCTATCTCCTCATAACCTTAATTGGGTACCTTGAGAAGGAAGTTGGTGATGATTCGTGTATAAGAGGTGAAATCACAAGTTTCACGTTGTGTGATGGGTTTTCGAATAAGCCGAATAGAGTTAACGAATTCGATCGAGATGTCCCTGCTATCGTGAGATATGACGATAGTAAAGGTTCTAGATTAGCATAGCAAGAGAAACTCATATGAGAGTGTACTTAAAATAGGTTCTCAGTATGGAGAAAAGAATAGATTAATGTATTGAGATATGATTCAAGTTCTGTGTATATTCACGCATGAATCAGTAAAGAGAATAAAATTCTGTGTGTACATGAGTAGGGAGCATGATACAAAGATATGCTCATTGAAATGTTCAAACCGTGATGGTTGAGTTGAAAGCTATAGAAAGAACTGTTTATTTGAAAGTTCTAGTAATCGAGATCGATCCGAATCGAGAGAAAGAGTTGACAAAGTTGGTGATCCAGAGACAATCACTTTTGTGTCTGTGTTGTCAGTTAGATATTATGTATTGATCCATGGGAAGATCGATGTGTATTTTCTGAATCTTAATAAGTGAGGGTATCTTATGCTACAGAAGATTTTGAAGATGAAATAGTGGAAACGGCTTGAGCTATTACAATGGTGGGTATAGTTATTGTGATACTACTCAGATAGTAGACATAGTACAGATGTCTGAATGAAAGATCCATGTTTAGTAATGTGAGTTAGTTACTCGGTTGATCTTAGTTGGTAATATCCTAGTTTCAGCGAAGTTAATGACTAGAGCGAGTTTTCTTTTTAGAATAAAAGGGTCCAGAAGTGAGATAGTAAATGGTATTTTAAATAAGCTCTGAATGAGTTTATTTAAGGTGATAAAATTCAAGTTGAATAAGATTTCCGTTGTTGATGTTTCCTTGAGATAGAATTTGAATGATGATGAATCCAGAACTTATGTAGAAGTTTTAGTATGAGATTTAGTAGTAGCATATCTACTAATGCAAGAATAAGTAAGTACGGTTATGAGCATAAATGTTTTGACAATAGAGTACATTTCACGATATGATTGAGTTTATGGTCAAAAGTAGTTAACCACTAAAAGCTGAGTTTTTAACGCGTACAAGTCAAGAGTATTAAAATCGGTGAATGCTTTAATGAGGAAGTTAGATGAAACCTTATAGATTTCGAATTTGGTTTGACATAATTCCCAAGAGGGGGATGTCATTCGAATATGTCATTCGAATTGTAGTGAATCAACCAGTAAAGACTCGAATGATCATTTGGTCATGTACAGAGTTCCAAATTGGTGGATTACTGGGTATAGAATATACCCTAGAAGAAGAATAACCTAGGTCTCAAGCTACGCTTCGACCTTGTGTATCACAGCTTAAGAGTTATTAGCAAGAGAAACTTGAGGATAAGTGGATTCGCAATTTTGAAGAGTAGATGGAAACATTTTAAGAATGTTGGTAGCAAATTCTCCTGATAAGATTTTCGGGGACGAAAATCCCTAAGGGGGAAAATTGTAACAGCCCGATTTAGGAGCTAGTCAGAACAGTGATCTCAGAATCACTAATTCGAGGTTAGAGAAAATTATTTGCATGATATATTATGTGTTATAACATGTTTATAAGGATGTATGGAAATTTTGGTGCTTTAATTTTAGCGGTTGAGGGCTTAATTGCGAAAAAGGACTAAATCGCATAAAGTGCAAAAGTTCAATTCTATAGGCTAAAGGTACCAAATAGCCATGAAATATCAATTGAAGGTCTTTAAAGGACAATTAGACCATCTAAGATGTGTTGACCGGCCATGTAGACAAGGGGGACAAAAGCTTTTAATTTTGGTCAAAGTTGGCGGGTTAAATTGATGTTTTATAATAAAATAAAGAAAGGAAAAAGATATCATCTTTCCTCTCTTCTTCTCCACCGAAAGTTTCAGCAAACAAGGGATGTTTTAAAACTCAAAATTTCAGCAAGCTTTACTCCTCACAAGTAAGTGATTTTTGAAGATCTCTCTTGATAAAAATTGCATTTTTAGAGTCCCCAAAGCTGAAGCTAGCTAATGGGAGGATTAATTTGTAACATGGTTGAAAGTCTAGGGACTTACCATGAGAGATTTTATGCTGGTTTCTGAGTTTTTATGGAAGAAAAAGAATGATAGGATGATGAGAAACAACTTTTGTGAAAGGTGTTGTCATGAAAACACCTAATCGGGACTAAAATGCAAAAGTTGTAATTTGTTCATTAAGGCATGAAATAGATGGAAATTTGGATAGTTCTAAGAGGATTAAATGTTCATCTAGGCTTTATTAACAAGAAAATGTGAGAAAAATTTATTTACGAGCCTAGGGGCAAAATCGTAATTTTACCAAAGTGTAGGGGAAAAATAGTCATTTTTACCTAAAGTGTATATTATCGTGTAATATGATTTATAAATGATTAAATCAGTAAATTTCATTGTTCTAGATCAAAGAAAATGAGTTTCGGACCTAGAACGGATGAAAAGAGAAATGTGGGCAAAAAGGTCCCTTTTGGCCCTTTCGACATCGAGGTAAGTTCATGTGCAAATGTTGCAATTACGTATGAGTTAATTTAATGTTCCAATGTTGTATGGAATGTATATTTACTCTATGAATGTATGAAATATCTTTGATGAGAGGTCAAAAGAATTGAATCTAAGAGTAATGGGAAATGTATGTAGAATGATATGATGATAGTTAAAGTCTCGTGTAAGACCATACTGGAATATGGCCTCGATGTAATAATTCGTATAAGACCATGTCAGGGACATGTCATCGATATGTTAATGCAAGTAAGACCCTATTGGGGTATATATTCTATGTGACATTATGAGTATGAGACTCAAGAGAATTATTTAATAACTTGAGTGATTCAACGTATATGTTGAAAGAAAGAAAGTATGTGGTTGTACCACGAAAAGCACAAGTGTGTGTTAGAATTGAATTGATATGGATTCAGTATATGATGAACCCTTAGTGGGGTATGTGTATTCAATACACCTTAGTTGCATGAGATAGATTTATTAATGTATTGTGTGAATGCAAACGAGTATCATAGAAAGTTAAGTAAGAATAGAAGTATGTGAGGATGTTCTCGGATGAACATTTGAAATAGAGATATACATGTGGATTATTATCCATGAATGTAAAATAACGTTGAGCTAAGTGCGAAATCACCATAAGTATAAATGATTGGTGGGCTGTGTGCGATACCACCCTATTAGAGATTCAATGGTGGGCTAAGTGCGAAACCACCGAGAGATTAATAGTATGAGTATCTTATTGAAAATGCTTGATGAGTTGTTTTATATGATCATGTGGTGATCAGTGCAGGAATATGTGCTAATTGAACGAGTAATTGGCTTGTGACATGGTAAGAATGTGGTAAGAGATTGAATGAGTAAGTTTCAAGAATAGTTGAGCAAGTAACCATGAGTTTATGAGAGACACTCTTCATGATACTTTGTAATTATGTATATTCAATGAATATCAATATTTGACACATTATGCAAATGAGCTTACTAAGCATTATTGCTTACTCCTTTACTTTTCTCATCTCTTATAGGTTATATTAACTAGCTCGGGTTGGAGACCGCCGGAGATGTTTTCACACTATCTAGCAGACTCTTGGTATGAGGTATCAAGTCCTTAGAAGTCATGGCATGTATGGGGCTAGTACTTGAGGTTGATTAATTCATTGATAATGTGCCAAATTGTATTGGCCTAAGAGAATCTAAGTTGGTTGTATTTGTATTAGGAGTAGTTTTCCCTAGTGTATGGGATAAAGACTTTATCTCTTTAATAATTAAATGTGTTAATTCATGTGTTTTAATTGATGATTTGAGAATGTTTTGAAGTAGTATATGAATGTATGCAAACGGGAGTGGTAAAAGGCTTGGTAAGATAGCCTCTAAGTGCCCACACGGATAGACACACGGGCGTGTGTCTAGGCCGTGTGTCTCCTGCACCTTAGTATCTTAAGTCAGATTAGACCACGGGTTGGTCACACGGCCGTTTGTTCAGGCCATGTGATACACACGGTTGGCACATGGGCGTGTGCCAAGGCCGTGTGAAGTCTGCACTTGACACTTAGAAATTCAATTGTCACACGGCTGACGCACACGGGCGTGTGTACAGACCGTGTGGATAAGTCAGAATGCCAAGGTTTGGCACACGGGCCAAGGCCACGGGCATGTCCAGGCGTGTGGATTTAGTCAGTGTCGACCACGGGTGGAAGGTACGAGCATGTCTTAAGGGCACATTGGCGTGTCCCTATACCAACACGGGTGTATGGCCCCTGTTTTAAAGAAAAGTTTCTTTTGGCTTGTAAAAGTTTCCGAACGCAAGTTTAAGGCCTCGTAGGCCCACGATATGAATGATTTGACTAAGAAAGAGAAGTTTTTAATTCGGAACAGAATTTTGTAGCCCGTAAGTACATGTTTAAGGAAGTTCAAGCATAGTAATGTCTCGTATCCAGTTTTAGCCTCAGAATCGGGTACGGGGTGTTAAAAACCCGGTTGCTCAACAACCTCCACCCCTTCTAATCCCCAACCGGTTCCCATAACTCCTCAAGGAGTCGAGCTTTTAAGATTGAACAAGCCTCCAGTTGATAAGATCCGTAAACACGAAGCTGAAGAGTTCAGAGCTAATGTTGATGATGATCCTGAGAGAGTTGAGTTTGACTTGAAAATACGATCCGAGTGTTTGATGAACTTTCCTGCACACCGGCTGAATGTTTAAAGTGTGCTATATCCCTTTTGAGAGACACAACATATCAGTGGTGGAATACGTTAGTATCTGTGGTGCCGAGAGAGAGAGTTACCTAGGAATTCTTTTAGACTGAATTTCGAAAGAAATACATCAGTCAACGGTTTTTTGGATCAGAAGCATAAAGTGTTTTTAGAATTGAAACAAGGCCGCATGATTGTAATCGAATATTAAAGAGAATTTTTACGGTTAAGCAAGTATGCTCGAAAGTATGTTCTAGTTGATAAAGTTTGCAAGAACTGTCCTTTAATGACTCGGGGTTACTATTTTCTGGCTGACTTGATGCTTTTGCCATTTGATGAGTTTGATGTAATTTTGGGAATGGATTGGTTGACTTTGCATGATGCTGTTGTGAACTGCAGACGAAAAGTTATAGAATTGAAGTGTCAAAATAATGAAATTCTTCAAATTGAATTAAATGAATCGAATGAATTGCCCGTTGTGATTTCGTCTATGTCAGCTCAGAGATATGTGATAAAAGGTTGTGATGCGTATCTAGCATATGTTTTAGATACCAAAGTATCTGAAAAGAAGATTGAATCAGTGCCAGTTGTCTGTGAATATTCGGATGTGTTTCCTGAAGAATTATCGGGGTTGCCACCTATCAGAGAGGTTGAATTTGCTATTGAATTAGTACCGGGAACTTCACCTATATCTATAGCTCTGTATAGAATGGCTCCAACAGAGTTGAAAGAGTTGAAAGCTCAGTTGCAAGAGTTAACAGATAGAGTTTTTGCACGACCGAGTTTTTCGCCCTGGGGTGCGCCAGTATTGTTTGTTAAGAAAAAAGATGGATCAATGAGAATGTGTATTGATTATCGTCAGCTCAACAAAATTACGATAAAGAATAAGTATCCGTTGCTGAGAATAGTTGATTTGTTTGATCAGTTGAAAAGTGCAACAGTATTTTCAAATATTGATTTAAGATCTGGTTATTATCAGTTGCGAGTTAAAGACTCAGATGTGTCGAAAGCTACATTTAGAACGAGGTACGGACATTATGAATTCCTTATTATGCCTTTTTGTAACAGCCCGGTTTAAACCCTAGTCGGAATAGTGGTTTCAGGACCACAAATCTACTTCAGGAAAATATTTTAATATTATTTTCCATATTTATAGCATGTGAATTGATATGTGTGAAAGTTACGTATGAAAATTTTATCGTTTGTGTGCCGATTTGATAAAAGGATTTAACAGCAGAAAATGTAAAAATTGTGTTCTACTTGATTAAAGTGCTTAATTTCCATGGCTTATTAAATGAAAGGTCCTTATGTTGTTATTAAACCATTGATAGTGGAATTTGACATAAATGGCCATTAAATGAATGATTTTATAATGTTTTAATTAATGGATAAAATGGTAATTTGGTTAATAAGTTAATATTACTAAAACAAAATCAATTTTCTATCATCTTTTATCATCCTTAGCCGAAAATCAAAAGAAAAGAAAGCCATGGAAGTTGTTTTTAGGGTTCGGCATTTACAAGCTTGATTAAGATAAGGTTTTAGCTCGATTTTTGATAATTTCTATGTTTTTGTGATCGTTGCTTGGTGTTCTCTTAAGCCCATGCCCTAATTCATGAAATTGATGATGATTTTGAGTTATGCCTTTGTTGATTTTGTTAGCTTTGTGATGTTAAATGGTGAAATATGAAAGCTTGATGTTAGATAAATATGTTTTGTATTGGGATTTTTGATGAATTTGAGTATTATGGGCTAAATTGTGAAAATGAGAAATTAAAGGACTACAATGTGAAATAAATTAAATATATGGGCTTAAATGAACTCTGTGAAAATTCGGCTAAGCATGAAAAATGTGAAATTATGTGTATTTTGTGATTTTATGAAATAGAGACTAAAATGTCAAAATGTGAAAATGTGAGGGCTAATTTGTAAAATGCCTTAAATATGTGTATATGGATTGAATTGAATGATTTCATGAATAAAAGAGTTAAATTTGAATGTGTATAGGTCAAGAACCAACGAAAACGAAATTAGATCGGGGAAAATCGAAAGTAGTTAAATAGCTGTTCGTTTCCATTCATTTCCGTACGAGGTAAGTCTATATACAAGTAAATGTCTTTGAATTGAATTATTATTGCTTATATGTTAATGAAATGTGATGAATGGCTATTGGAGTTGAATGTGTGAAATCTGAGAAAATTTCGATAATGTGATGATGTCTTAAAAGCCCCATACGAACCATAGGAGTAATTAGGATACATATGTCATGACATAGGATTCTGATATGAGTTATCGAGTAAGACCACATCCGGGACGTTGGCATCGATTTGAGATTTACATGTAAGACCATGTCTGGGACATCAACATCGTATATGATTTCGTGTAAGACCCTGTCTGGGATAGAGGCATCGATATTTAATTACATGTAAGACCACGTCTGGGACGTTGGCATTGTACGAGCTTTACAAGCTATCCGAGCATCCTTATTGATTTCGAACGGTTCAACGGGCATTTTGAGATATGATTGAATTTGTGAATATGTATCCGTTTCAGGTACGTATGAATTGTATATGAAATTTGGCAATTGAAGATAAGTATGAATATGATCATTTTATATGTGAGCTACATGAAAATGTGATATGTTTATAAACAAGTGGTCATGAACAATTGAGCTAGATGATAAATATGAATTTTCTATTGTGTTATGCCATAGTTCATATGAATGAAATAGTTTGAAATTGTTAATGTGATAAGTTTATTTGTATATGGCTTACTAAGCTTTTGAAAGCTTACTTTGTGTGTGTTTGCATTGTTTTATAGATTATCGAAGCTACTGGAAGCTCGAGGATCATCGAGGATCATCACCACACTATCAAACTATATTTTGGTACCTTTTGAAAATGTACATATTAAAGTATGGCATGTATAGGCTAGAGGATTTGATTATGTTTTGAAATGTGTAAATACAGCCATGTGATATGGCTTGATAATAGATGAGACTTTGGATTGATTTTGGTATATGTTTTGCTATGTGAAAATGGTGTATGTGATGGGTTATAATGGTCTTGTGTGAATGGCCATTATGGTATGCTTTAGTGAAATAGAAATAGTATGTTTCATACTTGATTTGATAGTTGAGATGGTGAATATATTGCATGTTTGAAATGGTTAGAAATGATATGTGAATCATATGCTTTTAGTATGGAATTGTATATGGAAATGAATGAGGATATTGTAACATGAATTGTGCATGTTTAGGTAAGATTTTGACCATTAATTGGGTATGAATTGAGTACAGAGTGATGCTTATAGGTATGACCCAAAATGGGTGGAAATTTGGCTTTGCAAATGACCTATAATTGCCCATACGGTTGAGCACACGGGCATGTGTCTGACAGTGTCCTTCAATGCTCCAATTCGAAGCAAGTCAAACTTGCACACGGGCCAGACACACGGGCGTGTGACAGGCCGTGTGATTCAAGTCAGTTTGCCACATGGGCAAGAAGCACGGGCATGTTTCAGACCGTGTGACCCAAGTCAGTGTCTCGCACGGGCTGAGACATGGTTCAAGGCACGATTGTGTGAGGCACACGGCCTAGCCACACGAGCGTGTGCCCTGTTTTGAAAGAAAAAATTTTTAAGTTCTGCAAAGTTTCCACATGAGATCGGTTTAGTCCCAAACCTTCTCTAAAGCATGTTTAAGGTCTCGGAGACCTTCTAATGGGACTCTATGTGTATATTTCACTATGGAATGGTTGTGAATGTTTGATGTTTGTGAAATTTTTGTGATATGTTCCGATATGCCTGGTAATGCCTCTTAACCCTCGTCCGGCAACGGATACGGGTTAGGGGTGTTATACTTTTGGACTAACTAATGCTCCTGCCATTTTTATGGATTTGATGAATTAGATCTTTAGACCGTATTTAGACAGATTTTTTGTTGTGTTCATTGATGACATTCTGATTTATTCACGAGATGAGTCTTAGCATGCCGAGCATTTGAGGATTGTGTTGCAGACCTTGAGAGATAAGCAACTGTATGCTAAATTCAGCAAATGTGAGTTTTGGCTTCGGATAGTTGGATTTTTGGGACATATAGTTTCAGCGAATGGCATTCGAGTTGATCCGAGCAAGACTTCCTCAGTTATTGACTGGAAACCACCTAGAAATGTATCTGAGGTCAGAAGCTTTCTGGGATTGGCTAGTTACTATCGACGTTTTGTAAAAGGGTTTTCGATAATTGCTACACTGATAACCAGACTGCCACAGAAAGACGTAAAGTTTGAATGGTCCAAGAAATGTCAACAAAGCTTCGATCAATTGAAAACATTGTTAACTGAGGCACCAGTGTTAGTTCAACCTGAGTCGGGTAGAGAATTTGTAATTTACAGTGACGCATCATTGAATGGTTTGGGTTGTGTATTGATGCAAGAAGAATAAGTGATGACTTGTATTGAGGACTTCTTTGACAAGTTAAAAGGTGCCACAGTATTTTCAAAGATTAATCTTCGTTCTGGTTATTATCAGTTACGAGTGAAAGACTTGGATGTACCCAAAATAGCCTTCAGAACCAGGTACAGACATTATGAATTCCTTGTGATGATGTTTGGCTTGAAAAATGCACCTGCAGTATTTATGGATTTGATTAATAGAATTTTCAGACCGTATCTGGATAGATTT
Source organism: Gossypium sturtianum (assembly GCA_025698515.1). Taxonomy (NCBI): domain Eukaryota; kingdom Viridiplantae; phylum Streptophyta; class Magnoliopsida; order Malvales; family Malvaceae; genus Gossypium; species Gossypium sturtianum. The sequence goes on from CM046946.1 coordinate 59,931,818, forward strand.
GTAGTGGTATTTATTGATGACATCTTGGTATATTCTCGAGATGAAACCGAGCATGCTTCTCATTTGATAATTGTTCTGCAAACTCTGCGTGAAAAATAGTTGTATGCTAAATTCAGTAAATGTGAATTCTGGCTTTGGGAAGTTGGTTTTCTTGGACATATAGTATCTGCTGAAGGGATCAGGGTGGATCCGAATAAAATTTCAGCAATTGTTAACTAGAAACCACCGAAAAATGTGTCTGAAGTCAGAAGTTTTCTGGGATTAGCCAGTTATTATCGGAGATTTGTACAAGGATTCTCGATGGTAGCTTCGCCGATGACACGGTTGTTACAGAAAGATGTGAAATTTGAATGGACCGATAAATGTGAGCAGAGTTTTGACAGATTGAAAGCCTTGTTGACTGAAGCACCAGTTCTGGCTCAGCCTAAATCGGGTAAGGAATTTGTGATTTACAGTGATGCATCAATGAATGATTTAGGCTGTGTTTTGATGCAAGAAGGTAAAGTAATATCCTATGCTTCTAGACAGCTAAAACCACATGAAAAGAATTACTCGATACATGATATAAAATTGGCAGCTATTGTTTTTGCACAAAAAATCTGGCGGCATTATTTGTTCGGTGAAAAGAGTTACATATTCAATGATCATAAAAGCTTAAAGTATTTGATGTCGTAGAAAGATTTAAATCTGAGACAGCGCAGGTGGCTTGAATTGTTGAAAGATTATGATTCGATTATTGGTTATCATCCGGGAAAAGCGAATGTAGTTGCAGATGCTCTGAGCAGAAAGTCTCTATTTACTTTGCGAGCAATGAATACCCGATTGTCATTGTCTGATGATAGCTCAATTATAGCTGAGTTAAAAGCTAAACCAATATTTTTACAACAGATCTGCGAAGCTCAGAAAAGTGATAATGAAATGCAAGCTAAACGGGTACAGTGTGAATCGACTTCTGGTTCAGAATTTCAGATTGGACCTGATGATTGTCTGTTGTTCAGAGGCAGAATATGTGTACCGAAGAATTAAGAGCTTGTACAGAAGATATTGCACGAAGCTCATAATGGTACTATGTCTCTTCATCCGGGAAGTAATAAAATGTACAATGATTTGAGAAAGATATATTGGTGGCCAGGAATGAAACATGGCATTTTTGAATTTGTATCCAGATGTTTGGTATGTCAGCAAGTTAAAGTTGAACATCAGGTACCTTCAGGATTATTACAACCAGTGACGATACCGAAATGGAAATAGGAAAGAGTTACTATGGAGTTTGTATCGGGTTTACCCCTATATCTGAAAAAGAAAGATGTCATTTGGGTAATCGTAGATCGTTTGACAAAGTCTGCACACTTTATTCCGGTACGTATGGATTTCTCTCTGGACAGATTAGCAGAATTATATGTTTCTGAGATTATCAGGCTACATGGAGTGCCAGTCTCCATTATTTCAGACAGAGATCCACGGTTTACATCCCGATTCTGGAACAAGTTACAAAAAGCTCTGGGTACACAATTACATTTCAATACTGCATTCCATCCACAGACTGATAGCCAATTTAGACGTGTAATATAGGTTCTAGAAGATATGCTTCGATGTTGCATTATGGAATTCGAAGACAGTTGGGGAAAATATCTGCAGTTAGTTGAATTCGAATATAATAATAGTTATTAGTCAAGCATAAAGATGGCACCAGATGCGGCTCTGTATGGTTGTAAATGTACAAATCCATTGTATTGGACTGAGCTCAGTGAGAAAAAGATACATGGATTTGATCTGATATGTGAAACCGAAGAAAAAGTGAAAGTGATCCGAGACAGCTTGAAAGTAGCTTCTGATCGTCAGATATCCTATGCTAATCTTAAACGAAAAGAAATAGAATTCCAAGTTGGTGACAAGGTATTTTTGAAAATATCACTTTGGAAGAAAGTTCTTCGGTTTGGCCGTAAAGGAAAACTGAGTCCACGATTTATCAGGCCATATAAGATCGCTGAAAGAATCAGACCTGTTGCGTACCAATTGCCATTACAACCAGAACTTGACAGAATTCACAATGTTTTTCATGTGTCTATGTTGCGACGGCATCGATCAGATTCTTCACATGTTATCTCCCCGACAGAGATTGAGATTCAACCTTATATGACTTACAGTGAGAAACTGATTAAAATTTTGGCACGTGAGATGAAAGAACTGAGAAATAAAAATGGTAGCTTTAGTAAAGATTCTTTGGCAACGACAAGGAATAGAAGAAGCTATCTGGGAACTGGAGGAAACTATTAGAAAGCAATATCCAAACCTCTTTACAGGTAAGATTTTCGAGGACGAAAATTCTATAAGGGGGAGAGTTGTAACAGCCTGTTTTCAGTGAAATCAGAACAGTGGTTTCGGGACCACAAATCCAAGTCCGTAAGGAAAATTATTCTAATATTATTGCATGGTCTGCATTATGATAGGAATGTCGTATAAAAATTTCGTTAAGAAAATTTTACTGATTACATGTCTAATTTGATAAAGGACCAAATTGCATAAAATACAAAAGTTGAGTTCTAGTAGCTGTAGGTATCACATAGCTATGGAATTTAAAATTGGAGGTCATTATATGGCAAATAGACCATTAAGAGGGGTTAGTAGATAAATATGATGATTCATTCATGCAAAATTAAATAAAGAAAAGGATAAAATTGGAAAGATGAAAAATAAAGATGATAAATAATAATAATAATAAAAGAAAATATCATCATATTATCATCTTTCCCAAATGAAAATCTATTGTAACACCCCTCACCCGTATTCAACGCTAGAACAGGGTTACGGAGCAATACCGAACTTATTTCGCAAATAACCATACATTTCACATACATTTTTCGAATTACAGATAAACATCATTCAAAATCATTCACATTGTCCCTAATGCGAGCCTACGATACCCTAAACATGCATTTCGGATGGTTCAGGACTGAACCGATAACTTATGAAATTTCTGGAAAACTTAGAAAATTTTACGAAATACAGGGGACACACGCCCGTGTGGCCCGGCCGTGTGTCTCACACGGCCAAAGACACGTCCGTATCACAGGCCGTGTGGCCATTCAAAATGGGATCACATGGTCATGTCCCAGCCCGTGTCCGACCCCGTGTAACTCTCTGACTTAGGTCACACGGCCAACAACACGCCCGTGTGACCAGCCCGTGTGCCCTTAGAAATGGCCTCACACGCTCGTGTGCCAGGCCGTGTGCCAGGTAGTGTGTTAAACCTACAGGGTATATTGACTTAAGCCATACGGCCAAGTCACACGCCCGTGTGCTGGGCCATGTGGAGCATACTGACTTGATTTCTAATTCAACACCAGGGGACACACGGCCGTGTAACCTGACCGTGTGTCACACACGGCTGAGACACACGCCCGTGTGGACAAAATAGGCTATTTACCTGTACCAGCCCGATTTTGGGGCTAGTCAAAATAGTGGTTTCGAAATCACTTATCCAAGGCCAGAGAAATTATTTTAATATTATTTTATGTGTTATAGCATGATTATATGAGTGCATGAAAATTTTGGTGGATTAATTTTAGTGATTTCTTGCTTAATTTCGAAAAAGGACTAAATCGCATAAAGTGCAAAAGTTTTGTTCTATAAGCTAAAGGTGTTAGATAGCTATAGAACACTAAAGTAGAGGTCCTTATTGAGTAAATAGAACAATGAAATTATAGTGGCTGGACATAAATTTTTAATTCATGAAAATTGGTCAAAGGTTAGGTAGATTTTAGGTGACTTAATTGATAAAATAAAATAAAACAAAGAAAAAGTATCATCTTTTCCCACCTTCTTCCTCTTCCACCGAAAATTTCAGCAAAAATAAGGGTTCTGGAAGCTTGAAATTTTAGCAACTCTTCACCCTGGCAAGTAAGTGATTTTGGTGGTTGTTTTTGTTAATTTTTGAGTTTTTGGAACCCCTATGGCTAAATCTAGCTAATGAGGGGACTATTTTGCAAATTAGTTGAGAGTCTAGGGTCTTGCCATGAGAGTATTTATGTTGTTTGCTGAAATTTTATGGAAGAAAATGAATCTTGGTTGTTAAATAAACAACTTTTGTGAATGGGGTTTCCATGAAAACACGTAAAAGGACCATATTGTGAAGTTTATAAAATAGGTTGTAAATGTGTGAAATAATTGGAAATTGTGAGTTGCTATAAGAGTAATAAAGGTTCGGCTAGGCTTGATAAAGGAGGAAATTTGATTAAAATCATTTTACGAGCCTAGGGGCAAAATCGTAATTATGTAAAAGTCTAAGAGGCAAAACGGTAATTTTGCCAAATAAGGAATTTTGGATTGTTTTGATTAATGTAGTGATTAAATAAGTGAATTTATCATTATAGATCAAGAAAAAATGGAGTCCGGACCTAGACCGGGGGAAAACTAAGCTATTGGACTAAATCGAACTAGTCGCCCATAATTTGTTTACCGAGGTAAGGTGTACATAAATAATACAACTCTATTGTTATTATGCATTAAACAATTGATATTGCATAAAATGTTGATTATTTTTATGAATATGTATGACGAAATTTGAGGTGGTATATTCCCGGTTGAACCTTAGGAATAGAATGGATATCCATGCCATGAAATTTGGGTGATATGTGTGCTAGTGTAAGACCATGTCTGAGACATGGCATCGGCATCGTACCCTCTTGTGTGAGGCTTGTCGGGTATCCTTTGGTATTCCAACTGGTTCAATGGGTAATTTAAAGCTTGTGTCAAAAGTGAGAAAAGTTACGACTATGTTGTAAGTGATACAGGTACCTACACGAGATTCATGAGAAATGAGCTCGATTTATGTTGTATGATTAGTAAAGATGAAAATGAGTAAGTTATGCCTTTAATCAATTGAGAATGTTGTGTTTGTTTATAATATGCTATGTGTTTAAAGAGGCATGGTTGATGTTGTTACTTATTCACATGCAACTTTCTAAGCTTTATGCTTACTCCCTTTCCTTTCCATTTTCTTATAGTATCGCCAAGCTAGCTCGGGGATCAAAGAACGTCGGAGGCTCGATCACACTATCAATCTGAACATTTGGTATAGTTAGATTTATCATTTTGAGTATGGCATGTATAAGGACTTGGTCTTTTGTTAAGTGTCATATTGTTTTGGCCAAATGTGTTGGCTTGTCTTGAAGATTGATTCATTTTGTATAAGGCCATGGATAATGGCAAATACTTGTTATTGATATATGCAAATGATGATGTTTTTCATGAATGTGCAATTTGCATGGTGAAATATGTGTGTATGTCTTGATGTGGCTTATGTTGGTGCAAGTAAGGGTGGCAAAAGGGCTTGGTAAATAGCCTTGTTTTTGTCCACACGGGTAGACACACAGGCGTGTGTCTAGGCCGTGTGTGACACACGGTCTACCCCGTGGGCGTGTAGTCTGGTCGTGTGTCCCCTGCACCTTAATTTGGTAAAACAGAATGCCCATTAGTAACCACACAGGCTGAGGCACAGCCGTGTGTCTCAACCGTGTGGAAGACACGGCCATTGTACATGGGCATGTGCCCAGGCCGTGTGAAGTCTGCACCTTAAATGCGAAATTAAATTCACCACATGGCCTAGCACACGGGCGTTTCCTTGGCCATGTGACTTTAAAATGTTACTGACGTCAGAACCAGAATGTCAAGCTTTTAACACACGGGCTAAGACACGAACGTGTCATGGTCGTGTGAGGAACACGGGCCATGGACACGGGCGTGTGCCAGGCCGTGTGAAAACCCCTGTAGGTTTGAATTGAGAATTAAATCCACACGGGAAATGGACAAGGGCGTGTCCCTATATGCTTAGGCCGTGTGAGTTACACGGTCCTTCAACATGGCCATGTTATTAGGTCACACGGGCGTGTCGCCCTTCCACACGGGCGTGTGCCCCTGTTTTTGGTGACATTTTCCAAAGTTTTCTCAAGAACTCGGTTTGGTCCCGAGCCGTTTCTAAAGTGTGTTTTGGGCCTCGTAGGCTCATATTATAGATTTTAAGACAAAGTTTGAAAAGTTTTAAATTTGAACGAACTTTTATGACCCGGAAATGTATGTTAATATGTGTTTAAGTTAGGTAACGCCTCGTACCCTATTCCAGCGTCAACACGAGTAAGGGGTGTTACATTACCAAGCCATCTTGCCACCATAATTTGCATACACCTACACCAAACCAAATGGAACCAAACATGACATAAATAGGCATTCATCTAATCTCAAATAAGCTTAATTCATGCCATTTCAATACCTACATATACAAGGAACACATATACCACAATATGCCATTCAATTTCATACCAAACCTCACTTTCACAGATCATCAATGTGGACACTTCCAATTATGCATCATTTTGCCTAAACTCATAAGTATACCAATTCTCAAATATCAACCATTTACCACAATCATTTGCATAGAAATTATCAACACAAAACAAAGGCCATTTACATATATATACACAACCAAATCAACCAAAATAAGCCAACTATCATGGCTATATACAAAACCAAACACTAAACATTTACAAGCCAATCCAAATGGCTAAATTCATTACCAAACTATAAACCAAAATGACCAAAGCTCCTATACATGCCATATACCAAAAACATAGGTTCAAAAGTACCAAAGTGATAGCTTGATAGTGTGATGAGGTCTCCGAAGATTCCCAAATTCGAGCTAACTTCGAAAACACTATAAAACACGAAAAATAAACAAAGTAAGCTATAAAGCTTAGTAAGCTCGTATGCTAAATAAGTAAAACTTTCCAACCAATAATTCAATGACATAAACATCATATAATGCAATTTAAAATTGAATCATAACTTAACATATGTATTCAATCCAAAGATTAAGCTCAGTTTCCACCAACTTCATCAATTCAATGATTGTATAATTTACGTACATACCTGTACAAGCTCGTAGCGATCTCATATTCATTCACATCTTTGATATATCTGTTGAACCATTTCGAATACTATCAAATACTCAAGAATATCGCACCCTAAGTGCCACATACATAGCCAAAGCTATCTCAATCTCATATGACAAATAATGCTCACTCTCGAGCTATCAACGAGTCTGCTCACACAAACTGACGGTCATGACGAAGCTACACAGTGCTGCTCACACAAGCTGATGAGAATTCGCAACACATACCGGATAACTCAGCCACCGGTAGGACGTACGGACCAGCATCCAAATCACATAACCCCTAATGACATGTCATGCGTATCCTAATCTATTCCTAAGGTTCAACCGGGATTTCTCAATGTCGAAACTTCGTCGATTCTATCCGTAAGGTCGTATTCGCAAATAATTCAATAATAAAGCATTTAAAACACAATTATACAAATTCTTATTAACATACAAACTTACCTCGATCGCTAAAACGACGGAATGGATCGACTAGTCTAAAACCTTATTTTTCCCCCGATCTAAATCTGAATTTCGCTTTACTTGATCTATATGTAATCAAGTTTAATTAATTCAATCATCATTCTATTCAATTTAGTCCAAAATACACATTAAGGAAACTTTACACTTTGCCCTTAATATTTCCACATTTTTACAATTTAGTCCTTATCTCATAAAAACACAATTTCATGAAATTCAACTTATACCCATGCTAGCCGAATTTCAATTAAGTCCCTAGCAGCCCATATTTTCATTTATTTCACATTTTAACCATAAATTTTCAAAATTTCTCAATTTAATCCCTAAATGATAATTTTGTCAAAAATCACTTAACAAATGTTATTTATCTAAAAAACATGTAACACCCCTTACCCGTATCCAACGTCAGAACCGGGTACGAGGCATTGCCAGACTTATCATACTTTAGAATCCTTCATTAGTACTCATAATGCCCTTATTAAAGGTATACTAGACCTGAAACATACATCTAGACTGGTTCGGGGCTGAACCGGAGACTTACGAAAACTTAGAAAATTTTGACTCAACACAGGGCCACAGGCCCGTGTGAGAGAAGTGACACGCCCGTGTGGCATGTCACACGCCCGTGCTTCAGGCTGTGTCTAAAATAAGGGACATTCTGTTTATGATGTCACCAAATCCTTAGGGGTACACGGCCAGGCCACACGCCCGTGTGCTGGCCCGTGTGACGAACTGAATTTTTCAAAAATTAGGTGCAGGGGACACATGGCCAGGCTACACACCCATGTGGCAAACCGTGTGTCACATACGGCCTAGACACACGTCGATGTGTCTACCCGTGTGGACAAATGCAAAGCTATCTGCTAGCCATTTTCCACCCTAAAAAGCAATTACACTTATACCAATTCATTCAACACATAACATATCATTAATGCACCATTAACATTCACTAATCCTTCATACATCTACTTCACACGCTACTCATTCGATTGCATCAACTTGCATTTCATGAATTTAATCATCATTGAATAGATATAACTTAACTAATATTGACCAATTCCGATGGCCATTTACAAAATAAAATGAGTAACCTTAATAGCCAACACCTTGACTAACCCATATGAAATTTAACAAAATAACCAAGTTCCTATACATGACATATCCAAAATAATCAACTTTACTATACCAAAAGAATAGCTTGATAGTGTGAATCGAACTCTGACGTCCTACGCGATACTACAAGAAAAGGGAAAAGAAAGGGAGTAAGCGTAAAGCTTAGTAAGTTTGCATGAAATAAATGGCAGCATAGAGGCTTATGTTAAAATCCATACGTTACATCGAGTAATAACACAAATTCTCAAGCACAATGACATAACTTACTCATGCTTACTCTTACCGATCACTTATCACATATCGAACTCATTTCTCGTAAGTTAATCATAGGTACCTGTATCACTTCATCACATAACTTTAACACTTTTACCATCTTGAACATAGACTTAGCTTTTTATCCCGTTGAACCACTTGGAATATCGAAGGATACACAAACTCGCCATGCATGTAACACGATGCCAATACCATATCCCAGATATGGTTTTACATGGGATCACATCTCGATGCCGATGCCATATTCCAGATACAGTCTTACACGGGATCTCATATCGATGTCGATGCCATGTCCCAGACATGGTCTTACACGAGATCTCTATTTGGTGCCGAGGCCATGTCCCAGACATGGTCTTATACGGGACCTTCCTTTGGTACTGATGCCATGTCCCAGACATGGTCTTATGCGGGACCTTCCTTTCATGCCGATTCCATGTCCCAGACATGGTCTTATATGGGACCTTCCTTTGGTGCTGATGCCATGTCCCAGACATGGTCTTATACTGGACCTTCCTTTGTCTCATGTCGTGACAATGGTATCCTTGGTATTCCTAAGGTTCAACCGGGACTTCAACTTAATATAATATCATCATACTTTCATCGAGACCTCATTAACCAATCTCATAAAGATAATATACATCTCTCATGATATTAAGCAATTAAAAAAAACATAATAGCATTATGTAGCTTTAATTTCACACAAACTTACCTCGGTACCAAAATATGTTTAGTTGTTCGATTTAGTCTACAACTTTGTTCTTTCCTCGGTTTTGGTCTGGACTTCGTGCTTCTTGATCTATAATGACAAATTTCACTCTTTTAATGATCACATTGACTAAATCAAACCATGAATCATACTTTGGAAAAATTATAATTTTGCCCCTAAACTTTCACATACTTACACTTTTGCCCCAAATCTCGTAAAATGATTTTTATTCAATTTCCTTGCATTTTAAGTCTAGGTGAACCATTTTCATAACTACAATAGCCCACAATTTCCACTAATTCACCCTTTTTATTATAACAGCCTGATTTAGTGCCTAGTTGGAATAGTAGTTGCGAGACCACAAATCCGAAGTAGAAATATGTGTTTTATGATTTTTATGAGGCTTATGATGTGGTTGCATGATTATGTGAAAATTTCATGAGGAAATTTTATTTATTAGTAATCAATTTGTCCATTAGGACTAAATTGCAAAGATTAGAAAATATGAGATTCTAGAAAATTTAAGTATGAAATAGAATTATAAAAATTACTAGAGGTCGTTATTTAGCAATTAGACCATTAAATGTCAAGATGGACAAAAATGGACATGGGAAGGAAAAATCTTAAGAAAGGGCCTTAAGGGCATTTTTGTCATTTGGTTAATTAATGAATTAAAAGGGAAAAATAACTCAAAATTCATGTCCATCTTCTTCCTAAGTGCCAAAATTTTCAAGCTTTCCATAACTAGGGTTTCTTCAACTTTCAAGCTTGATTGTAAGTACCTCTTAGCCCCGTTTTTAATGTTCTTCGTATTTTTGAGATCCTCGTAGCTCGATTTAGCTATTTCTAGCTATATTTTGAGCTAGGGTTTATGCTCAAAAATTTACCCATGTATGACATGCATGTATTTTGATGTTCTAAAGAAGAATATGAAATTTTGATGTGTGATAAACATCTTTTTCTACGTGATTTTCATGAAAAATGCATAAAAGGACCAAATTGTAAAAGTTATAAAAATGGTCATACATGAGTGAAATAGTGGAAATTGGGGGTTGTTGTAGTTAAGAAAATAATTTGGCTAGGCTTAAAAAACAAGGAAGTTGAATAAAAATCATTTTACGAGCCTAGGGGCAAAAGTGTAATTATGTGAAAGTTTAAGGGCAAAATTGTAATTTTGCCAAAGTATGATTCATGAGTCAATTTAGTCAATGTGAGTATTAAAAAGGTGAAATTTTTATTATAGATCAAGATACACGAAGCCCGGACCGAAACTGAGGCAAGAACAAAATGTTGGACTAAATCGAACATCTACATAGATTTTGAGTACCGAGGTAAGTTTGTGTGAAATTAAAGTTTCATAGTGTTTTTATATTTTAAATTGCTTGATCTTATGATAATGAATATCATTTCATGAAAATCGACTAATGACGCCTCGATGAGAATATATTAAGTTGAAGTCTCGGTTGAAGATTCGGAATAACGAGGATACTTATGTCACAACATGAGATAAGGAAGGTCCCGTGTAAGACCATGTCTGGGACATGGCGTCGGCACCAAATGTAGGTCCTGTATAAGACCATGTTTGGGACATGGCATCGGCACCGAATGTAGGTCCCATATAAGACCATGTTTGGGACATGGCATCAGCACCGAATGTAGGTCCCGTATAAAACCATTCTGGGACATGGCATCGGCACCGAATGTAGGTCCCGTATAAGACCATGTCTGGGACATCGCATCGGCACTGAATAAGGAAGGTCCCGTGTAAGACCATGTCTGGGACATGGCCTCGGCACAGAAGGAAGATCTCGTGTAAGACCATGTCTGGGACATGGCATCGACATCTATGTGCAATCTCGTATAAGACCATGTCTGGGACATGGCATCGACATCGAGTTAAGAGATCTCGTGTAAGACCATATCTGGGATATGGCATCGGCATCAAGAGGTGATCCTAGGTAAGACCATATCTGGGATATGGCATTGGCATCGTGATACATGTATGATGAGATTGAGTATTCTCCAATATTTTGAGTAGTTCAACGGGCAAAAGAGCTAAGTATGCATAGATGACAAAGAGCTAAGCTATACAAAGATGACAAAGAGTTACATTTAAGATAAGGATGATAATGATTTGAGTTTATGTTCAAGATAGCATAAGTGCTAAATTATGTGATGAAGTGACACAGGTACCATGAGTAAAATACGAGTTATGAAACCGTAATGTAACATGTGATGGGTAAGCGTAAGCATGAGTAAGTATGTCAAAGTACTTGAGAACTTGTGTTTTTATTGTTCTATGAGATGAATGGATTTTACCATGAGTACTTATGTTGCTATTTTAATTCATGAAAACTTACTAAGCTATATGCTTACCCCTTTCTTTTCCCTTTTCCTTATAGTTTCGCCAAGTTAGCTCGGGGATCGTAGTAAAGCTCATTTATTTTGGGTATGCAATGTATAGAAACTTGGTCATCTTATGTTATGTCATATTTGAAAGCCAAAGTGTTGGCTATTAATGTTATACACTCATTTTGTAATTGGCCATTAGGAATTGGCCGATATTTGTCAAGTTTTATATCTTAATGATGATGAGTTTTATGAAGTGAAAGTCCATGTAATTGATGGAGTAAAATATGAAGTGTATGAATGATGATTAGTGAGTCTTCATAGTGTATTATTGCCATGTTATGTGTTGCTTGTGTTGGCATATGTGTGCTTATGCTTCAGGGTGGCAATTGGCTTGGTAAATAACCCTCAAATTGTCCACACGGGTAGACACACGGGCATGTGTCTATGCCGTGTGTGACACACAGTCAGCCCCATGGGTGTGTTGATAGGCTGTGTGTCCCCTACATCAAATTTATGAGAATTCCATTCACCACACGGGCTAGCACATGGGCGTGTGCCTAGGTCGTGTGCCCTTAAGAGCTTGCTGACGTCATAAAAAGAATACCCAGGTTTTTCACACACGGGTGAGGACACGGGCTTGTCTAGGCTGTGTGAGGGACACGGGCCACAGACACGGGCGTGTTTCCAGCCGTGTGAAAACCCCTGTAGGTTCGAAATGAAAAATAAATTCCACACGGGCGTGTGGCCCTATTTCGGCAAAAAATTTCCAAGTGCGCAAAAATTTCCAGCTTGATTCTGAAACCTTCCGTATGTGTGTTTAGGGCCTCGTAGGCCCATAATAAGGATGTTATGATCATGAATGAGAAGCCTAAAGTTGAAATGGAATTTTGTAGCCCGATGTTGTATGTTTAAGCAAGTTAAGTCCGGTAATGCCTCGTATTGTAACATCCTAGTTTAGGGCCTAGTCAGAATAGTGGTTTGAGACCACAAATCCGAGGGTCATGAATGAGTTTTTGAGGCTTATAATATGTATGCATGCTGGTGTGAAAGTTTTATGAAGCAATTTTTTTGAAATTGTGGTTGAATTGTCTAAAAGGACTAAATTGCAAAAGTTGCAAAAAGTATGTTTCTAGAAGCTATATGTGTGAAATAGCTTTAGATTATTAATTAGAGGTCCTTAAATAGCAATTTATCCAAATTCTAAATTTTGGACAAAAATGGGCATGGATGAGTTAAAATTGAAAGTTTATCAAAAAGGGCATTTTGGTCATTTATCAATTAAGTGATTAAAATAGGTGAAAAGATGATAGAAATTCATTCATCTTCTTCCTATAGCTGCCGAAAATTTGAGAAGCCATAGTTAGGGTTCTTTCGATTTTCCAAGCTTGCTAGTAAGTGCTCCTAAGCCCGGTTTTTGATATCTTCGTATTTTTAAAGTCCTGGTAGCATGAGTAAGCTATTTATAGCTATTTGGTGAGCTATCATGGATGTTAAAAAATGTACATATGTATGACATGCATGTATTTTGATGTTTTATGGAAGAATATGAAGGCTTGATGTTGTAGAAACATCTTTTGCTAAGTGGTTTTCCATGAAAATGCATGTAGGGACTTAGTTGTGAAAATCTTAAGTTTGGTCATACATGGGTGATTTAGTGAGATTTGATGAATGCTTTAGTTGAGTAAGTGGTTCGGCTAAGCATGAAAGAGTAGAAAGTTGAATAAAAATCACTTTACGAGCCTTTGGGACTAAAATGTAAATATGAGAAAGTTTAAGGACAAAATAGTAATTTTGGTAAAGTATGAGATGTGGGTCAATTTAGTCAATGTGTGTATTGAATAAGCTGATTTATTCATTATAGATTAAGAAAGACGAAGCCCGGATCAAAACTGAGGCAAAAGCAAAGTGGTGGACTAAATTGCACATTTCAATACTTTTGAGTATTGAGGTAAGTCTATGCATAAACAATGCATTCATACTTACAATTTATAAATGCTAGCTAGGGTGTAGCATGAATGAGAATGAATGAGAATGATTGGGAACCTATATGGTTCAAGTAGAATGAATGTAATATAGATGTGAATGGATGAATAATTGGGTAAATAGACTTGTGCATGTGTTGTGATAATGCCAGATGGTAGGCTAAGTGCGATACCATCCTAATGCATAGTGACGATGAGCTAGCTATGTGCGATGCTATCGTGAGGTATATCATCTAGTGAGCTATATGCTGAATCACTACGAATACCATTATGGTAGGCTAAGTGTGATACCACCTTATTAATCAAATGTGGTGTGCTAAGTGCGAAACCACCGAGATATTGGCTGTGTGGATTGACTGTGTGTATTAACTGTGTGGATGAGTAGTGTGGATTAGTTATGTAAACTAGCTGTGTGGATGATCTGTGTGGATAAGTTATGTGGATTGACTGTGTGGATGTATTACGATAAATAATGTTGTGTTGTATATTACGTAAATGTGATATTGAATGCAGGGTGCATTTCAATGGTTATGAGTATGTGACTCATGATCTGTCGGAAAAGTGGTAAGGGATAGAAAGAGTAAGCATAGTTGTGAATTACTTGTTGGTATAATGCTAATAGTTGCTTAGCTTATACTATGTTGCTTATTTGTTTATGTGTAAACTTATTAAGCTCAAAGCCTGCTCTCTTTCTTTTCCCTTGTCTTATAGATTAAAAGCGTTGAACCGAGATACGAGGATCATCAGAAGATAGCCCACATATCAGCACACTTTGGTACATGAAACTTAATGTTTTGTATATGGCATGTATAGGGGCTAGATAAGTTAGTAAATTTTGTTGTAAATGGCTAAGATGTGTTGGCCTATAGATGGATAGCTTATTTTGTATAATGCCATGGTTGTTGGCTATTACATTATATGAAAGAAAGATGTAGTTTTCTATGTGAGAATGCACTTCAATTTGAGTTGATTATGATGGTGTTAGATGAGTATATGTTGTGTATGTTAGAAGGGTGAAAAGAACTTGACACTTAGTCTTGTTCTTGACCATGTGGGTAGACACACGAGCATGTGTCTAGACCATGTGTGACACACGATCAGCCCACGGGCGTGTGTTGTGGTCGTGCGTCCTCTACATGTTAATATTTGAAAATAGAATAGACCACGGACTAGTCACACGGGCGTGTGCCTAGAGCGTGTGGGATTCATCAGTGTTGGCCACGGGCCAGCCACGCGGCGTGTGTCTGAGACTCTAGGCCCGGCGAGGAAGTCAGTGTTCACCACGGTTGGGGAGCACGGGCGTGCCATGGCCGTGGGGCATTTGGCAGAATGCTTGGGTTTTTAGGCACGGTCTGGGGACATGGGCGTGTGTACTCATGCACGGGCATGTCTAATCTTGCACGGGCGTGTGAGACCTGTATAAAAGAGAAAACTTTTAAGGATCGTAAAAGTTTCAGATTAGTCTCGAGAGCCCTCGTGTGTATGAGTGAGGCCTCGTAAGTCGAGAATGAGGTTATATCGAGTAATGACATTGAGCCAAAGTGGTAATTAAGCGGTTTGAGTTCAGTAACGCCTCGGGCTCGATTCTCAGCATAGAACCCGGGTAAGGGGTGTTACAATTAGTGGTATCAGAGCTATAGTTTAGTCGGTTCTAGGACTACCGTAGCGGGTGTAAGAGTCTAGCTATACATGTCATAAGTGTACGATGATAGTGTGGTGGTTTCTGATGATTTTAAATCTTGTTTTATATAGAATATAGATTCTCGATCCATTGGCTGGCGATGAAGCGACTAGTAATGCGTGGCTCTGCGCAAGAAGGAACTGTAAGGTGCAAAGTGGACCCGAGGCGAGGGTCAAGGGAAGAGGCACGAGAATCCTTTCTCCATATGATGAGTGATTGGTACTCGGATTTGCGTTCGAGGCGAACCCTAACGCTCAACCTCCTCCACCTCCTCCTATACCTCGGCCAAATCCTGTGGCTCCTCCGGTATGGATGTAGTGAGGATATCGAAACCCCAAATGGATAACATTAGGAAACACGGGTGAGGAGTTTAGAGCTAAGGTAGATGATGACCCGAGAGAGGCGGAGTTCTGTTGGAAAACTCGATGAGGGTGTTCGATGAGCTTTCATGTACACCGAGGAGAGTTTGAAGTGTGTCGTATCGTTCTTTGAGAGATTCGACGCACTAGCGCTGGTGGAAGACGGCGGCGTTAGTGGTCCCAAAAGAGCGGTGACGTGGGACTTCTTTACGGAAGAGTTTCGGAAGAAGTATATAAGCTGAGGTTTTCTTGTGAAAAAAAGGAAAGAATTCCTTGAGTGAAGCAAGGAAGGATGATGATGGAGTGAAGTACGAGCGTGAGTTTGTTAGGCTTAGCAAATACGCTCAAGAATGTGTGTCGACAGAGACCATCTTGTGCAAGAGGTTCGAAGATGGGCTGAATGAGGATATCAAACTCCTAGTTGGCATTTTGGAGTTGAAAGAATTCGTGGTATTAGTTGAGAGGGCAAGTAAGGCCGAAGAGTTGAGTTCAGATAAGAGGAGGGCTGTGAGTGAAGCCCGAGATGCGAGAAAGAGACCGATGGGCAAGTCGTATCAAGCCCAGTCGAAAAGATCCAAGGAAGTGAATCCTCGGATGTCAGCCTCAGTGGGGTATTCGCATCGAGACTTGGACAATACTCGTCAGGGTTTGAGAGTTTGAGCTCCCTCGATGGAAAGTGTGGGCAATGCAAAGAGTAAATCGGAGTGTCCTAGTCGTGGTAGGTATCACACCGGAGAGTGTTGGGGAAACAGTCATAAATTTTACAAATGTGGTTCCCCTGACCACTTTATCCGAAACTGTCCCGAGAGGGATGATAAGGAAGAGAGGCAAGAAGTGAGACCTAGTGATGTGTCTACGAGGGGTAGACCACCAAGGAACCCAAGAGGTGGGGCTAGTGGTACAGGTGCGTCCAGGGACTCTGCTGTGAGACCAGAGGGTCGGGCACCTACGAGGACGTACGCCATTCGCACTCGCGAAGAGGCATCCTCCCCTGATGTGATAACGGGTACTTTTTCTATCTTTGACACCTCTGTTATTGCTTTAATAGATCCAGGGTCTACTCACTCTTATATTCGCATGAGATTAGCATCTAGTTTGAGTATGACCGTTGAGTTTACGGACATTGTGATTAAGGTGTCAAACCCGTTAGGAAAGCATGTGTTAGTGGACAAAGTGTGTAAGAATTGTCCTTTATTGATTGAGAATCATTGTTTTCCGGCAAACCTGATGTTGTTGTCGTTTGATGAGTTTGATTTAATCCTAGGCATGGATTGGTTGACTACCCATAGTGTCCTAGTGAACTATGGTAGTAAGTTTATTGAACTGAAATGTGAGAGTGGAGATGTAGTTCGAATTGAATCAGGTGGATCGGACAGTCTACCCGTGATGATTTCTTCCTTAGTGGCCGAGAAATGTTTAAGAAAAGGGTGTGAGTCCTATCTTGCGTTCGTGTTGAATACTCAAGAGGTTGGAGTAGGTTTGAAACAGTGCCAGTGGTATGTGAGTACCCAGATGTGTTTCGGAAGAGTTACCCGGATTACCTCCGGTGAGAGAGGTCGAGTTTGGAATTGAGTTGGTTGCGGGAGGCAGCACCTATTTCAATTGCCCCATCTGAGAATGGCACTGTAGAGTTGAAAGAAGCTGAAGGTTGATTACAAGAGTTAACGGATAAGGGTTTTGCAAGACCGAGCTACTCGTAGTAGTGGGGTGCTCCGGTATTTGTGAAGAAGAAAGATGGGTCTATGAGGTTGTGTATAGACTATAGACAAATGAACAAGGTGATGATTAAGAATAAGTATCCTTTACCAAGGATTGATGATCTTTTCGATCAAGCTGAAGGAGCTCTGAGTGTTCTCCAAGATCGACTTGAGGTGCAGTTATTATCATTTCAGTGAAAGAACAAGATGTGTTGAAAAGCGCATTTCGAACAAGGTATGGCCATTATGAGTTTTTGGTTATGCCGTTTGGTTTGACGAATGCACTGCGATTTTTATGGATCGATGAACCATATTTTCAGACCATATGTGGACAAGTTTGTGGTTGCCTTTATTGACGACATATTGATCTATTCTCGGGATGAAAACGATCATGAAGAGCTCTTGAGAATTGTCTTGCAAACTTTGAGAGACAAGTAGTTGTATGCTAAGTTTAGCAAGAGTGAGTTTTGGCTCACGAGAGAGGTCGGATTCCTAGGACACATGGTGTCGTGATGGTGTCGAGTTGACCCAAGTAAGATATCATTTGTTATGGATTGGAAATCGCCGAGGAACGTGTCGAGAAATTAGAAGTTTCTTGGGATTAGCGGGATATTACAGACGTTTAGTAAAGGGTTCTCTCGTGATTGCTACCCCGATGACGAAGCTATTGCATAAAGATGTCAAGTTTGAATGGATGAGACATGTCAACGAGTTTCGAGAGATGAAAACAATGTTGGTCGAGGCACGGTTTTGGTTCAACGAGAATCGGGAAGGAGTTCGTGGTATATAGTGATGCGCCGTTTAATGGTCCCGATTGCGTGTTGATGCAAGAGGGTAAGGTAGTCGCTTACGCCTCAAGGCGATTAAAACCGCACGAGAAGAATTATCCGACTCACGATTTGGAGTTGGCTGCGATTGTGTTTGCGTTAAAGATTTGGCGACATTATTTGTATGGCGAAAAAGTGCGAATCTTTACGGATCACAAGAGTTTAAAGTATTTGATGGATCGGAAGGATGCGAATCCGAGAGGCAGAGGCGGTGGCTTGAATTGTTGAAAGACTATGAGTTAGTCATTGATTACCACCGGGAAAAGTGAATGTGGTTGCGGATGCCTTGAGTAGGAAATCACATGACGCTCTAAGAGTTATGAGAGCGAGTTTAGCATTGTCGATGATGGTGCTATTTTGGCGAGTTGAGAGCTAAGCCACTATTTTTCAACAAATATGTGAAGCTCGGAGAAATGATAGCGAGATGCAAGCTAAGATAGCTAAGTGCGGATTTGAAAGTGATTCGATTTTTGAATGAATTTGAATGGTTGTCGATGTATCGTGATGAATTTGTGTTCCTAAAAATGAGGAGTTGATTCGAAGGTTTTGTATGAGGCCCACAGTGGATGCTTGTCAAGACATCCGGGCGATTTAAAATATACAACGATTTCGTAAAGTTGTATTGGTGGCCGGGTATGAAAAGAGATATTTCTGAGTTTGTGACTAAGTGTCTGATTTGCCAACAAGTAAAAGCTGAGCATCAAGTGCCTTCGAGATTGTTTCAGCCAGTGATGGTTCCCGAATGGAAGTGGGATCGGGTTACCATGGATTTTGTGACGGGGTTACCGACGACTCCGAGAAAGAGAGATGTTGTGTGGGTTGTTGTGGATAGATTGACGAAGTCGACTCACTTTATTCCAGTACGTGTTGATTATTCACTGGATAAGTTATGAGTTGTTATGCGTGGTAGAGATAGTGAGATTGCATGGTGTACTGTGTCTATTATATCGGTAGAGATCCGAGGTTTACTTGAGATTTTGGAAGAAGTTGCAAGAGGCCATGGGAGTGCAGATTGAATTTCAAGATCTTTGCGTTCCATCCGCAATCCAGATGGTCGATCCGAAAGAGTGATTCAAGTTCTTGAAGATATGCTTCGATCTTTGTGTGCTAGAATTCGAAGGTAGTTGGGAGAGATATCTACCTTTGGTCGAATTTGCCTATAACAATAGTTATCAGTCGAGTATATAGATGGCACCGTATGTGGCTTTGTATGGCCGTAAGTGTCGGACTCCTTTGTATTGGACCGAGCTTAGCGAGAAACGGATCCATGGGGTCGATCTAGTAAAAGAGACCGAAGAGAAAGTGAAAGTAATTCGTATTAGTCTGAAAGCTGCTTCGGACCGACAGAAGTCGTATGCGGATTTGAAAAGAAAAGAAATAGAGTTTGAGGTAGGCGACAAAGTATTTTTGAAAGGATCGTCGTGGAAGAACATTATGAGATTTGGACAAAAAGGGAAATTGATTCCAAGGTTCATAGGGCCGTATGAGATTCTGAGGCATGTAATTGGGCTGTAGATTACCTGGGTTGGCTTTTGCAGTAGAGTTAGAAAAGATTCATAACGTGTTCCATGTGTTGATGTTACGACGGTATCGCTCCGATCCTTCACATGTGATTCCTTCAACGGAAATTGAGATAAGACCGGATATGTCTTATGAAGAGGAGCCGATTAAGATCTTGGCTCGAGAAGTGAAACAGTTGAGAAATAAGAGCATAGCACTAGTGAAAGTTTTATGGCAGAAACATGGTGTGGAAGAGGCTACGTGGGAAACGGAAGAAGCTATGAGAGAGCAACATCCAAACCTCTTTACTGGTAAGATTTTCGGGGACGAAAATCTCTAAAGGGGGGAGAGTTGTAACATCTCAGTTTAGGGCCTAGTCAGAATAGTGGTTCGAGACCACAAATCCGAGGGTCATGAATGAGTTTTTGAGGCTTATAATATGTATGCATGCTGGTGTGAAAGTTTCATGAAGCAATTTTGTGAAATTGTGGTTTAATTGTCCAAAAGGACTAAATTGCAAATGTTGCAAAATGTGTGTTTCTAGAAGCTTTATGTGTGAAATAGCTTTAGATTATTAATTAGAGGTCTTTAAATAGCAATTTATCCAAAATGGGCATGGATGAGTTAAAATTGAAAGTTTATCAAAAAGGGCGTTTTGGTCATTTATCAATTAAGTGATTAAAATAGGTGAAAAGATGATAGAAATTCATTCATCTTCTTCCCATAGCTGCCGAAAATTTGAGAAGCCATTGTTAGGGTATTTTTCAAGCTTGCTAGTAAGTGCTCCTAAGCCCGATTTTTGATATTCTTCGTATTTTTGAAGTCCCGGTAGCATGAGTAAGCTATTTATAGCTATTTAGTGAGCTATCATGGATGTTAAAAAATGTACATATGTATGACATGCATGTATTTTGATGTTTTATGGAAGAATATGAAGGCTTGATGTAGTAGAAACATCTTTTGCTATGTGGTTTTCCATGAAACTGCATGTAGGGACTTAGTTGTGAAAATCTTAAGTTTAGTCATACATGGGTGATTTAGTGAGATTTGATGAATGCTTTAGTTGAGTAAGTGGTTCGGCTAAGCTTGAAAGATTAGAAAGTTGAATAAAAATTACTTTACGAGCCTTTGGGACTAAAGTGTAAATATGAGAAACTTTAGGGGCAAAATAGTAATTTTGCTAAAGTATTAGATGTGGGTCAATTTAGTCAATGTGTGTATTGAATAAGCTGATTTATTCATTATAGATCAAGAAAGACGAAGCCCGGATCAAAATCAAGGCAAAAGTAAGGTGGTGGACTAAATTGCACATTTCAATACTTTTGAGTATCGAGGTAAGTCTATGCATAAACAATGCATTCATACTTACAATTTGTAAATGCTAGCTAGGGTGTAGCATGAATGAGAATGATTGGGAACCTATGTGGTTCAAGTAGAATGAATGTAATATAGATGTGAATGGATGAATAATTGGGTAAATAGACTTGTGCATGTGTTGTGACAATGCTAGATGGTAGGCTAAGTGCGATACCATCCTAATGCATAGTGACGATGAGCTAGCTATGTGCGATGCTATCGTGAGGTATATCATCTAGTGAGCTATGTGCTGAATCACTATGAATACCATTATGGTAGGCTAAGTGCGATACCACCTTATTAATCAAATGTGGTGTGCTAAGTGCGAAACCACCGAGATATTGGTTGTGTGGATTATTTGTATGTATTAAGCGTATGGATGAGTAGTGTGGATTAGTTATGTAAACTAGTTTGTGTGGATGAGTGTGTGGATAAGTTATGTGGATTGATTTGTGTGGATGTATTACGATAAATAATGATGTGTTGTATATTACGTAAATGTGATATTGAATACAGGGGTGCATTTCAATGGTTATGAGTATGTGACTCATGATGTGTTGGAAATGTGGTAAGGGATAGAAAGAGTAAGCATAGTTGTGAATTACTTGTTGGTATAATGCTAATAGTTGCTTAGCTTATACTATGTTGCTTATTTGTTTATGTGTAAACTTATTAGCTCAAAGCTTACTCTCTTTCTTTTCCCTTGTCTTATAGATTAAAAGCGTTGAACCGAGATACGAGGATCATCAGAAGATAGCTCACATATCAGCACACTTTGGTACATGAAACTTAATGTTTTGTATATGGCATGTATAGGGGCTAGATAAGTTAGTAAATTTTGTTGTAAATGGCTAAGATGTGTTGGCCTATAGATGGATAGCTTATTTTGTATAATGCCATGGTTGTTGGCTATTACATTATATGAAAGAAAGATGTAGTTTTCTATGTGAGAATGCACTTCAATTTGAGTTGATTATGATGGTGTTAGATGAGTATATGTTGTGTATGTTAGAAGGGTGAAAAGAACTTGACACTTAGTCTTGTTCTTGACCATGTGGGTAGACACACGGACGTGTGTCTAGACCATGTGTGACACACGGACGTGTGTCTAGACCATGTGTGACACACGGTCTGCCCACGGGCGTGTGTTGTGGCTGTGCGTCCTCTGCATGTTAATATTTGAAAATAGAATAGACCACGGACTAGTCACACGGGCGTGCGCCTAGAGCGTGTAGGATTCATAAGTGTTGGCCACGGGGTGGCCACACGGGCGTGTGTCTAGACTCTAGGCCCTGCGAGGGAAGTCAGTGTTCACCATGGTTGGGGAGCACGGGCGTGCCATGGCCGTGGGGAATTTGGCAGAATGCTTTGGTTTTTAGGCACGGTCTGGGGACATGGGCGTGTGTACTCATGCACGGGCGTGTCTAATCTTGCACGGGCGTGTGAGACCTGTATAAAAGAGAAAAATTTTAAGGATCGTAAAAGTTCTAGATTAGTCTCAAGAGCCCTCGTGTGTATGAGTGAGGCCTCGTAAGTCGAGAATGAGGTTATTTCGAGTAATGACGTTGAGCCTAAATGGCGATTAAGCGGTTTGAGTTCGGTAACGCCTCGGGCCCGGTTCCCGACGTAGAACCCGGGTAAGGGGTGTTACACGTATTCTGTCCCGGCGTCAGACACGGGAAAGGGGTGTTACATTTAGTGGTATCAGAGCTACGGTTTAGTCTGTTCTCGGACTAACATAGCGTAAGCATGAGTCTAGCTTTACATGCCATACACATGAGTATTTACATTATGATAGTGTGACGACTCCTGACGATTTAAATTGTGTTTTCATATAGTAAATGGATCCCGTTAGAGCTGTGGCAGATGATGTAGAAAGTAACGCGCCGGCTCTCGCTGAAGGGACGGTGCCGAATGAAAATGAGAATAGACCAACGACTGTAACTTAGAGAGGAGGAGAAGAGGCTAGGGAAGCCTTCCTCCACATGATGAATGCATGGTATACGGAGTTCGTTCGCACGAACTCGAATGCGCAACCCCCTCCACCCCCACCTATTCCTAAGCCTACCCCTGTAACTCCCCAAGTGGTAGAAGTGGTAAGGAGAGAAAATCCTCCGGTTGATAGAATCCAGAAAGAAGGAGCCGAGGGATTTTGAGCTAGTAAAGATGATGACCCGAAAAAAGAAGAATTTTGGCTTGAAAATACCATCAGGGTATTTGATGAATTATCTTGCACACCTGAAGAGTGCATGAAATGTGTGGTGTCTCTCTTAAGAGATTCCGCTTATCAGTGGTGGAACAGCCTTGTGTAGGTTGTACCAAGGGAAAGGATCACATGGGAGTTTTTCCAAGAAGAATTCCGAAAGAAGTACATTAGCCAAAGATTTATTGATCAGAAAAGAAAGGAATTCCTTGAATTGAAACAAGGTAGAATGACAGTAACTGAATATGAGCGTGAATTTGTAAGGCTCAGCAAGTACGCTCGAGAATGTGTGTCCTCTGAAGCCATCATGTGTAAGAGGTTTGAGGATGGATTAAATGAAGATATCCGATTATTTGTTGGTGTCCTGGAATTGAAGGAATTTGTTGTGCTAGTTGACAGATCTTGTAAAGCCGAGGAGTTAGTTAAGGACAAAAGAAAAGCTGAGATGGAGTCTCGTGACTCAAGAAAGAGACAAATGAACAAGTCGTTTCAATCTTCATCCAAGAAGTCAAGAGACTTCCCTACCCGATCAGCTACTTGGTGGGTTTTGAGCAGTAAGAGTAAGCGAGACTCGAGGATTAAAGCTCAGACTACCTTAATTGCTAGTGTTGGGAACACTCGACCAAATAGACTGGAATGTCCACAATGTGGCAGACGTCACCCCGGTGAGTGTCGAGCACATGAGAGAGCCTGTTTTAAGTGTGGTTCCCAAGATCATTTTATTAGAGAATGCCCTGAGATGGTTGAAAAAGAGAAAATTCAGAGTGCAAGGTCGGGAAGCACCACTAGAGGGAGACAACAGAGAAACCCGGGAAGTGGAACAAGTAGTAAGAGTACACCCAGAGAGCAGGCTGCAAGATCTAAGGGTAGAGCGCCTGTGAGGACTTATGCCATTCGCGCTCGCGAAGAGGCGTCATCCCTTGATGTAATTACAGGTACATTTTCTCTCCATGATACTAATGTTGTTGCTTTAATTGATCCGAGATCTACCCACTCATATATTTGCATGAAATTAGTATCTAGTATGAGCATGCTTGTAGAGTCTACAGAGTTTGTGATAAAAGTGTCCAATCCTTTGGGCAAAAGCGTATTAGTTGATAAGGTATGCAAGGATTGTCCATTGATGATTAGAGGTCATTATTTTAAGGCAAATCTCATGCTATTGTCATTTGATGAATTCGATATAATTCTTGGTATGGACTAGTTAACCGCTCATGATGTGACAGTAAATTTTGGAAAGAAATACATTGAATTGAGATGTGAAAACGGGGACACTCTTCGTGTTGAATCAGATGAACAGGACAGATCGCCTGTAGTGAGTTCTTATATGTCTGCCCAGAAATATGTAAGAAAAGGGTACGAAGCCTATCCTGCCTTTGTGATGAATGCCAAAGAGACTGGGTTAAGAATTGAATTAGTGCCGATAGTATGTGAGTATCCAGTTGTACTCCCAGAAGAATTGCCAGGGTTGCCTCCGGTTAGAGAGGTTGAATTTGGCATTGAGTTAGCTCATGGTACTGCACCTATATTGATTGCTCCATACAGAATGGCCCCAACTGAGTTGAAAGAATTAAAAGCACAGATGCATGAGTTAACGGACAAAGGCTTTGCACGACCGAGTTATTCTCCGTGGGGTGCTCCAGTATTATTTGTGAAAAAGAAAGATGGTTCTATGAGGTTATGTATAGATTATCGGCAGCTTAATAAGGTAACCGTGAAGAACAAGTACCCATTGCCAAGGATCGATGATCTATTTGATCAGTTGAAGGGAGCCACTGTGGTTTCCAAGATAGATTTGAGGTCCGGTTATTACCAGTTGAGAGTCAATGACTCAGATTTGCCGAAAACTGCATTTCGGACAAGGTATGGGCATTATGAATTTTTAGTCATGCCTTTCGGTTTAACCAATTCCCCTGCTGTATTTATGGATTTAATGAACCGTATCTTTCGACCGTACTTGGATAAATTTGTTGTGGCTTTTATTGATGACATATTGATATATTCACGTGATGAGCATAAGCATGCCGGGCACTTGAGGACGGTTTTGCAAATTTTACGAGATAATCAGTTGTATGCCAAGTTTAGCAAAAGTGAATTTTGGCTCAAAGAGGTTGGATTTTTTGGGCACATTGTCTCGGGAGATGGAATCCAAGTAGACCCAAGCAAGATTTCAGCTATTGTTGATTGGAAGCCGCTGAGGAATGTATCAGAGATTAGAAGTTTTCTAGGCCTAGCTGGCTGTTACAGACGGTTTGTCAAGGGGTTTTCTATGATAGCTACACCGATGACGAGGCTATTACAGAAGGATGTAAAGTTTGAATGGACAGAAAAGTGCCAACAAAGTTTTGAGAAACTGAAGGCATTGTTGACTGAGGCTCCAATTCTAGTGCAACCTGAACCAGGAAAAGAATTTGTGATTTATAGTGATGCACCCTTGAATGGATTGGGCTGTGTACTTATGTAAGAGGAAAAGCTGATAGTATATGCCTCTATACAGTTAAAGTCACACGAGAAAAATTACCCGACACATGATTTAGAGTTGGCTGCCATTATGTTTGCATTGAAGATATGGAGACACCATTTTTATGGTGAAAGATGTCGAATATTCACCGATCATAAGAGCCTAAAGTACTTGATGACTCAAAAGGAATTGAACTTAAGGCAACGAAGATGGCTAGAGTTGATAAAGGATTATAAGTTAGTGATTGACTACCACCCGGGAAAGGCGAATGTAGTCGTCGATGCTTTGAGTAGAAAATCCCTATTTGCATTGAGGGCTATGAATACATGGACGACTTTGTCAGACGATGGTTCCATTCTAGCTGAGTTGAGGGCTAGAACGATGTTCCTTCAAGAGATTTATGAGGCTCAGAAAGATGACAGTGACTTACAAGTCAAAAGAGTTCAGTGCGAGTTGGGTGTTGAGTCTGACTTTCGGATTAATTCTGATGGATGTTTGATGTTCAGAGATAGAGTCTGTGTACCGAGGAATGAAGAGCATATTTGGAAGATTTTACACGAGGCACATAGCGGATGTCTATCTGTACATCCAGGCAGTACAAAAATGTATAATGATTTGAAGAAATCATATTGGTGGACGAGTATGAAGAAAGATATTTTCGAGTTTGTATCAAGATGTTTGATTTGTCAACAAGTGAAGGCTGAACACCAAGTACCTTCGGGCTTGCTTCAACCTATTATGGTTCCCGAGTGGAAATGGGACCGTGTTACTATGGACTTTGTAACGGGTTTGTCATTGACATCGAGCAAGAAAGATGCCGTATGGGTGGTGGTTGATAAACAATAAAAGTAACATATTTTAATCCCACATTTAGCGTACTTTTGGATGGATTATCCCTTGAATTGTGAAATTTTATGCTCCTAATCCTTTAATTTCATGTGTTATACTTATGAAAGCATAGGAGGGTGAAAGGAACGAGAAACGGGCCAAAAACTAGAGAAAATGGGCCAAAGTAGGAAATCAACACGGCCTGGAGTTCACCACACGGCCGTGCCACTTTAGCAGACTCGAACACGGCCTTGGGCTCGATTCACACGGGCGTTTCAGACGGGCGTGTCCCTGCCGTGGCCAAGATGAGTTTCATTCAGATTAGAATACTTGTGGGCCAAGTAAGGCATCCCGAAAGCTTATATAAACACCCTAGAGGGCAACCTAAAGGGGGAGTTCGACAGAAGCCTTCTGTTAGGGCTTTTGACGAAGGGGGCGAAGCCAGAGAGGGCTGAACACAGGAAATTACTCGAAGACTGCCAGTTGAGTCATCCTAGAAACTGAAATCACACTCAAGACGGAAGATCTTCCCTTCAATTTCCTTCAGGGGGTGTTAGGGTTTTTCTTATGTTTTGTTATTTACTTTCTTCTGAGATGTATTCTTTATTAAACATGAACTAAACCCCTCAAATACCTGAGGGGGATGAAACCTAAGACGGATCTTGTTATTGTTTTACGAATCGTATGATAAATACTTGATTTGTTCTTAATTATGTGTTCTTAATTATTGCTTTAATATTTCAGGATATTGATTCAAGTATTGATGTGCTTAGCCAGTGGAGCAAAAGTCCCTATTTAAGAGTAGATCTAGCATAGTTAAGCGGAGTTGATCGCAGCGCTAGAGATAGGATGACGAAAATCTGTCGGATTAGGGTCAAACCTAATATGGGAGTCCATAGATTGAGTTAATGCAACACTAGGGGTTTTAATTAGAAAGAGATTTCAATTAATCAAGCTAGGGTTAGACGTTATTAGTCTCGAAAGGGATAATAATATAAATTAGAGAATCCTATGGATCAAGTCAAGTGAATAAATCGTCTGGTTTAGAGTTAAGTAACAAGTGAAGTCTTGGTGGATTCTTCCTCGGGTATTGTCTTAATCAACTGGTTTTCCCAAAAGTATTTTCCCAATTCATTCTCTGTGTCTTAGTATCCTTAGTTTAGTAATTAGTTAATTAAACATCGATTCCCTTAATACTTAGGCTAGATAATAAAAAGATTGTAACTAATAGTACTCTTGGTCCTTGAGGATACGATATTTTCGGTCTTGCCATAGCTATAGTATTGAACGATAGGTGCGCTTGCCTTATTCGTTGTCATAGTTAGTTTGGACACGATCAAGTTTCTGGCATCGTTGCCGGGGACTAAGATATTAGGAAAACTAATTTTTTATTACTTTAGCCATTTTCTTTATTTGCAATTTATTTTTATTTTTTATTTTATTTTAACTTTGCTATTTTTTCTTTTATTTGCTTCTGGCAGGTAATTCTAGTTTATGACTAGAAGGAACCCGTCAGGACCATTACTCTTTGATAGTGATATAGAAGGAACCATTCGTAGAAACCGAAGAGAGATAAGGCGAAGCCTACAATACATACAAGAAGAGCAAGAGGACGATACTAATAACACGAAAAAGATGGCTGATCCCAAAAATAATCCACTTCCTCCTGTGGTTGCCGAAAATCCTCCTCCTCAAACTATGTATGATTATGTTAAACCTAATTTAACAGGAACTGAATCAAGTATTGTTAGACCTCCTGTCGCTGCAAATAATTTTGAACTGAAACCTAACACAATACAAATGATTCAGCAGTTTGTTTAGTTTGATGGTTTGCAGGATGATGATCCAAACAATCACTTGACAAATTTTCTAGAGTTTTGCGACACTTTCAAAATAAATGGCGTTTCTGATGATGCCATTCATCTTGGGTTGTTTCCCTTTTCATTAAGGAACAAAGCTAAACAGTGGTTGAACTCGTTACCACTAAGATCAATCACTACATGGGAGCAAATGACCGAAAAATTTTTGTTAAAATATTTTTCACAGGCTCAAACGGCTAAGTTGAGGAATGATATCTCTTCTTTTGTGCAGATGGACTTGGAGACACTTTACGATGCATGGGAAAGATATAAGGATTTATTGAGAAGGTGCCCTCACCATGGATTACCATTATGGCTACAGGTTCAAACCTTTTACAACGGTGTGAACCCCTCAACTAGGCAGTTGATTGATTCAGCCGCCAGTGGAACACTAAATAACAAAACCCCTGAAGCGTCCTATGAGTTTATAGAGGAGATGTCACTGAATAACTATCAGTGGCAAGTTACAAGGACAAGGCCAACAAAAGCCGCCAGTGTTTTCAACCTCGACGCAGTGACCATGCCAAACCAGGTAGAACACCTTAATAAGAAAATTGATGGTTTGTATGGTTCTTTCGCAGTACATCCAAAGTGATGCGATGCGATACAAATGGAGGAGGGACGAACAATACAGAATACCCACCCTACAACCCTGGCGTAGAAAGCGAGTAGATGAACTATATGGGTAATCATTTTAGATCTCAAAATAATCCCTATAGTAACAATTATAATCCAGGTTGGAGGAACCATCCAAACTTTTCATTGGGTGGCCAAGGAAATCAAAGACAACAACCCCCTCCAGGCTTTCAACATCAACCCTACCAACAAGAGAAAAATTCGAACCTTGAGGAGATGCTAACGAAATTCATCGTGGTGTCAGAAACCCATTTCCAAAACACCAAAATAGCACTTAAAAATTAGCAAGTGTCAATTCAAGGACTCGAGAACCAAATAGGTCAGCTTGCTAAGCTGATCTCAGGAACGACCACAAGGAAACTTGCCAAGCAACACTGAAACTAACCTAAAGGAGCAAATTCACGCCATTACTGTTCACGATAGTCAAGGGTTAGATGCCAGAACTGAGGCAAGAGAATGTGGTAGAGAAAGGTAAGGTTGAGGTAAGCCATGATAAACCAAAATCGATAATTGCATAGTACCAACCTCGTGTGCCATACCCCAATGCGATGAAGAAATACAACACAGATGAACAATTTGGTAAGTTTCTTAAACTTCTAAAGAAATTACATATTAACTTACCGTTTCTTGAAGCTCTTTCACAGATGCCCAATTCAAGGAAATTTTTAAAAGAGCTTCTTACAAACAAACGGAGATTAGACGAGGCGTCACATGTGGAGCTAAACGCAGTGTGCTCAACAATTTTGCAAAATAAACTACCACGAAAATTAAAAGATCCAGGGAGTTTTACAATCCCATGTTTAATTTGTAGTTTATCTATTAATAATGCCTTAGCTGATTTAGGGGCAAGCATCAATGTTATGCCTTATAAAATGTTTAGACAACTAGGTCTCGGGAAACCCAAACAAACTAGGATGAGCATTCAATTAGCTGATAAAACTATTAGAATTCCTAGGGTATAATCGAAGATGTACTAGTAAAAATTGATAAATTCATATTCCCAAGTAGACTTTGTTGTTTTAGACATGGATGAGGACAATAATGTTCCTTTAATATTAGGACGGCCCTTTTTAGCAACTGCTAGGACCATTATCGATGTTGATACAGAGGAAGTAACACTTCGTGTAGGTGATGACATGATTAAACTCAAAGTACGTGATTCTGACAGAATATCTAACGATCAAGAGAATACAAGTCCTGTTAATTTAAATAAACTTAACGTTCAATCTTCTTTACAGGAAATCTCTCAGGAAAAGATAACAGAGCCAGGATCTCGTGTTCATACTGAGAATACAACTGTTCATGAGGAGCGAAGGTTACAAATCAATGAACTAGATGAATGGCGGACACACGTCAAGGAAAAACCAAAAAAACATGAAGAACCAAAGCAAAACCATGTCAAACTTAAAGATGAGACATACCAATTTTAGATAGGGGATAAGGTACTGTTAGATACAACCGACCCTCGAATAGCCACTTCAGAGCTTAGTACAAGCGGTGCGACTCCTTTTACGGTACTTAAGGTCTTTCCATACGAAACGGTCGAGGTAACTCATTCTAATTTCGATACTTTTAAGGTAAATATTACCGGACTCAAACCATATGTTGATAGAATTGATAGTAAGAAAAAAGGAGTTTTGACTCCTCAAACCACCGTGGTTATGCGAATGACAGGTAAGTCTAGCTCAAGACTTTAAACGAGCGCTTCTCGGGAGGCAACCCGAGCACTAACCCCACTAACGTCCATATTTTCAAATTTTAGCATCTAACTAAAAACTAACCAAATTTTTAAGCGCAGGTTTCCCTGCCCACACGACCTTGCACACGGGCGTGGCCGTGGCCGTGTGGAAACAGGGCAAAACTTTTCCCAAAAACACGGGCTGCGATAAAACACCACGGTCGTACGATGCGGCCGTGGTCGACACTGACTAAAGAACACGAGCGTGTGATCCTCTACACGCCCGTGGGACCTTTGAGTCCATTTATTTTTTCTTATTTTCATTTTTAATGTCTTTTCTTTTATCTTTCTCGTCTTTGATTTATATTATTATATTTTGATTTCTTTAATTTAGGTTCAAGGGGCTGTTAACAAACGACCACACCACCACCGGAGTATCCTCCCCATCTTCACCTCTCTCCAACTTTACCATTTCTTTTCATTGACTCCATCCAAAATTCAGGAAGTTTCACTTCTCTCCCTATCTTATGATTTTATTACTATATTGCTATTATCTATCTTTGTACATTGAGGACAATGTACATCTTAAGTGTAGGGGGTTAACTATGATTATTATTTGAAAATCCACGAATTATGTCTTAATCTTAAGTAATTTTCTCATATTACTGTTAGAATGAAACTTCTGTTAATTTATGATTATCATTGATATGTTTTGGATTAAGTCATAGTTAATTGTGCATTGATAATTTAAACTTTAAGATATTAGAGAATCAAGCATGATAAGTCTATTTTCAAAATTAAATTTTCTAGGTTGTTTCCCTAAATTTAATTATTACTTTGAAGTTTGAAATCTGCAAGGTTGACATAAAAAAAATCATAATTTTTGTGAGATTTTGAGCTTTTAGAGCATACATTTTTCGTGCTCACTTTATTGATTATGAGTGTGTCAACATTGATTTGTTATTCTAGAACTTGCTTCGATTATACATGTCGAGACCACACTTTTAATTTGATATACAGAGATGATAAAAGCCACCTAGGTTTTAACCCACTTATTCCACTAAAAAGCCTACCCATTTAATTAACCCTTAGTGAACCCCTTTGAATCCTAACAAACCATTTCTTGACTCACCCATTAATATTAACCCAAAACCCACTTTGTATTTGTTATGACCATTTCTCTTGACTACCCTTATATCGAGATTTGATTTGATCGGTTACTTAACTATTTTCTTTATTTCAGTTGTTAAATTATATCTTATTATTATTGTATGTGATTTGTTTTTTAAAAAAAACGAAGTATATTCATTATTAGTTCTATGTTATTTGAGCTTAAACTGTTAATTTCATTATCTTTAGAAGAAGCTCATGTTTTTTTTATTAGTATTAAGTTTTCAATTGATGTAATTATTTAGTATTAGTCAAATTTTCTAGTTAGGTAATGTATCAATTCAATCTCAATACTAACCCTCTAATTCAGCTTTTATCCACACCTTTAAACCAAGCACCATTATAACCATGTTAAAGACCTTTTGATTTGTGTGTCATCTCATTTCTGATGGTGGAGATTTGATTTTTCGAGCAAGCCTATGGGATTAACTTTTCATGTTTGACTTTTTGAGTGCTTAATTTGAACCTTAAACACTTTGAGTGATTTGAGTGAATCTTTAGTGAGGATGTCAATCCTTGTCAGGTTTTGAATCAAAGGTAACTATTTAGATAAGGGGAAATACCTATGTTTTCGTGCTACAAAAAAATTTATGACTTAGATTGTTTGAATCTTTAGGACTCTTTGAGTTAAATTATCAATGAATGAATTATCTATGAATTATGATGAAACATTTTTTGATGAGAATTATGAATTGAAGGAAGTTCATTCTAATTGTGAGTTGAGGATTTTGCTTGAGGACAAGCAAACGCTTAAGTGTGGGGGTATTTGATAAACCATAAAAGTAACATATTTTAATCCCACATTTAGCGTACTTTTGGATGATTTATCCCTTGAATTGTGGAATTTGATGCTCCTAATCCTTTAATTTCATATTTTATACTTAGGAAAGCATAGGAGGGTCAAAGGAATGAGAAATGGGCCAAAGTAGGAAATCAACACGGCCTGGAGTTCACCACACGGCCATGCCACTTTAGCAGACTCGAACACGGCCTTGGGCTCGATTCACACGGGCGTTTCACATAGGCGTGTCCCTGCCGTGGCCAAGGTGAGTTTCATTCGGATTAGGATACTTGTGGGCCAAGTAAGGCATCCCGAAAGCCTATATAAACACCCTAGAGGGCAACCTAAAGGGGGAGTTTGACAGAAGCCTTCTGTCAGGGCTTTTGACGAAGGGGGCGAAGCCAAAGAGGGCTGAACACAGGAAATTACTCGAAGACAACCAGTTGAGTCATCCCAAAAGCTGAAATCACACTCAAGACGGAAGATCTTCCCTTCAATTTTCTTTCAGGGGGTTTTAGGGTTTTTCTTATGTTTTGTTATTTACTTTCTTTCGAGATGTATTCTTTATTAAACATGAACTAAACCCCTCAAATACCTGAGGGGGATGAAACCTAAGACGGATCTTGTTATTGTTTTCTGAACTGTATGATAAATACTTGATTTGTTCTTAATTATGTGTTCTTAATTCTTGCTTTACTATTTTAGGATATTGATTCAAGTATTGATGTGCTTAGGTAGTGGAGCAAAAGTCCCTGTTTAAGAGTAGATCTAGCATAGTTAAGAAGAGTAGATCGCAACGCTAGAGATAGGATGACGAAAATCTGTCGGATTAGGGTCAAACCTAATATGGGAGTCCATAGATCGAGTTAATGCAACACTAGGGGTTTTAATTAGAAAGAGATTTGAATTAATCAAGCTAGGGTTAGACGTTATTAGTCTCGAAAGGGATAATAATATAAATTAAGGAATCCTATGGATCAAGTCAAGTGAATAAATCGTCTGGTTCAGAGTTAAGTAACAAGTGAAGTCTTGGTGGATTCTTCCTCGGGTATTGTCTTAATCAACTGGTTTTCCCAAAAGTATTTTCCCAATTCATTTTCTGTGTCTTAGCATCCTTAGTTTAGTAATTAGTTAATTAAACATCGATTCCCTTAATACTTAGGCTAGATAATAAAAAGATTGTAACTACTAGTACTCTTGGTCCTTGAGGATATGATATTTTCGGTCTTGCCATAGCTATACTACCAAACGATAGGTGCGCTTGCCTTATTCGTTGTCATAGTTAGTTTGGACACGATCAGTGGTATATAGACTTACGAAGTCGACCCACTTCATACCGGTACGTGTCAATTTTTCGCTTGATAAGTTGGCAGACTTGTATGTTTCTGAGATTGTAAGGCTTCATGGAGTGCCTTTGTCGATCATATCGGACAGAGATCCGAGATTCACATCCCAATTTTAGAAAAAGTTGCAAGAAGCTTTGGGCACAAAGCTGAGTTTTAGTACGGCTTTTCACCCACAAACTATGGACATTCGGAGTGATTAATACAGATACTTGAGGATATGCTCCGTTGTTGTGTTCTTGAGTTTCAGGGCAGCTGAGAAAAGTATTTACTGTTGGTAGAGTTTGCATACAATAATAGTTTTCAGTTGAGCTTGAAAATGGCGCCTTATGAGGCTTTGTATAGGCGTAAGTGCCAAACACCTTTGTATTGGACTGAACTCAAGGAAAATCAGATTCACGGGGTCAATCTAGTTAGAGAAACCGAAGAGAAGGTAAAAATAATCCGTGATTGTTTAAAAGCTGCTTTTGATAGGAAAAAATCCTACTCGAACTTGAAACAAAAAGAGATTGAGTTTCAAGTTGGTGATAAGGTATTTTTGAAAGTATCACCATGGAAGAAAGTTCTCATATTTGGCCGGAAAGGCAAATTGAGTCCGTGTTTTATCAGACCATATGAGATTACTGAGAGGATAGGGCCGGTTTCTTGTCGATTGGCTTTGCCATCTGAGTTGGAAAAGATACATGATGTTTTCCACGTGTCTATGTTGTGATGTTACCGATCAGATCCTTTGCATGTGATTACACTTGCAGTGGTTGAAATTCAACCCGACATGTCATATGGCGAAGAACCTGTTAAGATTCTAGCACGGGAAGTTAATCAGCTAAGGAATAAAAGTATAGCTCTCGTGAAAGTATTATGGAAAATACACGGGGTAGAAGAGGCTACATGGGAGCCCGAGGAGGCTATTAGAAACCAGTACCCAAACCTTTTTACCGGTAAGATTTTAGGGGACGAAAATCCCTAAGGGGGGAGAATCGTAACAGCCCGATTTAGGGCCTAGTCGGAACAGTGGATGCGAGACCACAAATTCAAAGTAGAAATATGTGTTTTATGATTTTTATGAGGCTTATGATATGGTTGCATGATTGTGTGAAAATTTCATAAGGAAATTTTATTTATTAGTAATCAATTTGTCCATTAGGACTAAATTGCAAAGATTACAAAATATGAGATTCTAGAAGATTTAAGTATGAAATAGAATTATAAAAATTACTAGAGGTCGTTATTTAGCAATTAGACCATTAAATGTCAAGATGGACAAAAATGGACATGGGAAGGAAAAATCTTAAGAAAGGGCCTTAAGGGCATTTTTGCCATTTGGTTAATTAATGAATTAAAAGGGAAAAATAAGTCAAAATTCATGTCCATCTTCTTCCTAAGTGCCGAAATTCTCAAGCTCTCCATAGCTAGGGTTTCTTCAACTTTCAAGCTTGATAGTAACTACCTCTTAGCCCCGTTTTTAATGTTCTTCGTATTTTTGAGATCCTTGTAGCTTAATTTAGCTATTTCTAGCTATATTTTGAGCTAGGGTTTATGCTCAAAATTTTACCCATGTATGACATGCATGTATTTTGATGTTTTATGTAAGAATATGAAAGTTTAATGTGTGATAAACATCTTTTTCTAAGTGATTTTCATGAAAAATGCATAAAATGACCAAATTGTAAAAGTTATAAAAATAGTCATACATGAGGGAAATAGTGGAAATTGGGGGCTGTTGTAGTTAAGAAAATAATTCTGCTAGGCTTAAAATACAAGGAAGTTGAATAAAAATCATTTTACGAGCCTAGGGGAAAAAATGTAATTATGTGAAAGTTTAGGGGCAAAATCGTAATTTTGCCAAAGTATGATTCATGAGTCAATTTAGTCAATGCGAGTATTAAACAAGTGAAATTGTTATTATAGATCAAGAAACACGAAGCCCGGACCGAAACCGAGGCAAGAAAAAAGTGTTGGACTAAATCGAACATCTACACACATTTTGAGTACCGAGGTAAGTTTGTGTGAAATTAAAGTTTCATAGTGTTTTTATATCTTAAATTTCTTGATCTTATGATAATGAATATCATTTCATGAAAATCGACTAATGAAGCCTCGATGAGAAAATGATGAGAATATATTAAGATGAAGTCCCGGTTGAAGATTCGGAATAACGAGGATACCTATGTCACGACATGAGATAAGGAAGGTCCCGTGTCAAACAATGTCTGGGACATGGCACCGGCACCGAATGTAGGTCCCGTATAAGACCATGTCTGGGACATGGCATCGGCATCAAATGTAGGTCCCTTATAAGACCATGTCTGGGACATGGCATCGGCACCGAATGTAGGTCCCGTATAAGACCATGTCTGGGACATGGCATCGGCACCGAATAAGGAAGGTCTCGTGTAAGACCATGTTTGGGACATGGCCTCGGCACCGAAGAAAGATCTCATGTAAGACCATGTCTGGGACATGGCATCGATATCTATGTGTGAACTCGTATAAGACCATGTTTGGGACATGGCATCGACATCGAGTTAAGAGATCCCGTGTAAGACCATATCTGGGATATGGCATCGGCATCAAGAGGTGATCCCATGTAAGACCATATCTAGGATATGGCATTGGCATCATGATACATGTATGATAAGATTGAGTATCCTCTGATATTCCGAGTAGTTCAACAGGCAAAAGAGCTAAGTATGCAAAGATGACAAAGAGCTAAGCTATACAAAGATGACAAAGAGTTACATTTAAGATAAGGATGATAATGATTTGAGTTTATGTTCAAGATAGCATAAGTGCTAAATTATGTGATGAAGTGACACAGGTAACATGAGTAAAATACGAGTTATGAAACCGTAATGTGACATGTGATGGGTAAGCGTAAGTATGAGTAAGTATGTCAAAGTACTTGAGAACTTGTGTTGTTATTGTTCTATGAGATGAATGGATTTTACCTTGAGTACTTATGTTGCTATTTTAATTAATGAAAACTTACTAAGCTATATGCTTACTCCTTTCTTTTCCCTTTTCCTTGTAGTTTTGCCAAGTCAGCTCGAGGATCGTAGAACGTCGGAGCTCGGATCACACTATCAATCATTCTTTTGGTATAGTAAAGTTGATTTATTTTGGGTATGCAATGTATAGGAACTTGGTCATCTTGTGTTATGTCATATTTGAAAGCCAAAGTGTTGGCTATTAATGTTATACACTCATTTTGTAATTGGCCATTAGGAATTGGCCTATATTTGTCAAGTTTTATATCTTAGTGATGATGAGTTTTATGAAGTGAAAGTCCATGCAATTGATGGAGTAAAATATGAAGTGTATGAATGATGATTAGTGAGTCTTCATAGTGTATTATTTACATGTTATGTGTTGCTTGTGTTGGCATATGTGTGTTTATGTTTCAGGGTGGCTATTGGCTTGGTAAATAGCCCTCAAATTGTCCACATGGGTAGACACACGGGCATGTGTCTATGCCGTGTGTGACACACGGTCAGCCCGATGGGCGTGCTGATAGGCCGTGTGTCCCCTGCATCAAATTTGCAAGAATACCCACGTGTGCCTAGGCCGTGTGCCCTTAAGAGCTTGCTGACGTCATAAACAGAATACCCACATTTTTCACACAAGGGTGAGTACACGGGCGTGTCTAGGCCGTGTGAGGGACACGGGCCACAGACACGGGCGTGTGTCCGGCCGTGTGAAAACCCCTGTAGGTTCGAAATGAAAAATAAATTCCACATGGCTAGGAACATGGGCGTGTGTGACCACACGGCCTGCCCACATGGGCGTGTTCCATTCCACACGGGTGTGTGGCCCTGTTTAGGCAAAAAATTTCTAAGTGCGCAAAAGTTTTCGGTTTGATTTCGAAACCTTTCGTATGTGTGTTTAGGGCCTCGTAGGCCCATAATAAGGATGTTATGAACAAGAATGAGAAGCCTTAAGCTGAAATGAAATTTTGTAGCCCGATGTTTTATGTTTAAGCAAGTTAAGTCCGGTAATGCCTCGTATCCTGTCCCGGCATCGGACACGGGTAAGGGGTGTTACATTTATGACCAATTTCATAACTTTTACAAATTAGTCCTTTTTATGAATTTTCCATGAAAATCACTTAGAAAAAGATGTTTATCATACATCAAACTTTCATATTCCTCCATTAATCATCAAAATACATGCATGTCATACATGGTTAAATTTTCTAACATGAACCCTAGCTCAAAATATAGCTAGAAATAGCTAAATCAAGCTACGAGGATCTCAAAAATACGAAGAACATTAAAAACGGGGCTAGGAGGTACTTACTATCAAGCTTGAAAGTTGAAGAAACCCTAGCTATGGTGTCCTTGAAAATTTCGGCTAGCATGGAGAAGATGGACATGAATTTTGACTTTTTTTTCCCTTTTAATTAACTTATTAACCAAATGACAAAAATGCCCTTAAGGCCCTTTCTTGAGATTTTTCCTTCCCATGTCCATTTTTGTCCATCATCAAATATAATGGTCTAATTGCTAAATAATGACCTCTAATAATTTTTTTAATGCTATTTCATACTTGAATCTTCTAGAATCTCTTATTTTTCAATCTTTGCAATTTAGTCCTAATGAATAAATTGATCACTAAATTATTATAACATCTCGATTCGGGGCCTAGTCAGAATAGTGGTGCGAGACCACAAATCTGAGTTAGTAAATTGAGTTCTTAAGGTTTATGACATGTTTGCATGATAGTATTAAAGTTCCATGTAGAAATTTTGTAAAATTGACATGGAATGATCAAATAGGACTAAATTGCAAAAGATGCAAAATATGTGTTTCTAGAAGCTTTTTGTATGAAATAGCTTTAGAATAATAATTAGAAGTCCTTAAATAGCAATTTTCCCAAAATATAATTTTTGGACAAAATTGGCCATTAGTTGGTAAAATGGAAAATTTTTAAGAGAAGGGCATTTTGGTCATTTGTCTAATAAATTATTAAAATAGGAAAAAGATGATAAAAATCTATTCATCTTCTTCCTCCCATTGCCAAAAATTTGGAGACTCCATAGCAAGGGTTCTTCATTTTTTTCAAGCTTGCTAGTAAGTTCATTTTAGCCCCGTTTTTAATATTCTTCGTATTTTTGAAGTTCTCGTATTATGAATTAGCTATTTTTAGCTATAAAATGAGCTAAGATGCATGTTCAAAAATCTACCCATGAATGACATGCATGTTAAATGATGTTTTATGGAAGTTTATGAGAGTTTGATGTTAGATAAACATCTTTTTCTAAGAGAATTTCATGAAAAATGATAGTATGGACCATTTCGTAATAGTTATGAAAATTGGTCATACATACTAGAAATAGTGTGAATTGATGATTGTTATAGTAGAGAAAATGAATCAGCTAAGCATGAAGTTTAAGTTGAATAAAATCATTTTACGAGCATAGGGGCAAAAGTGTAAATATGAGAAAGTATAGGGGCAAAATAATAATTTTGCCAAAGTATGAGTAATGAGTCAATTTAGTCAATGTGAGTATTAAATGATCTATTTATGATAATAGATCAAGAAAAACGAAGCCCGGATCGAAACCGAGGCAAGAACAAAGTCGAGGACTAAATTGCATATCTACATACATTTTGTATATCGAGGTAAGTTTGTATGATTTCTAAGCTTTATGATTTCTATCATTGAATTGCTTAGTATAATGTACATTATTATCATGGAATGCTTAATGTTTTGCTAAACAAAGAAATCAATGAGATTAAGTATGAGCAAGTCCCGATTGAAGATGAATTTCTCAGGATACTCGATCTACCACATGAGATAAGAAAGTCCGTATAAGACCAAGCCAAGGCATGGCATCGGCAATCAAGCAGAGATATCATGTAAGTCCAAGGCAAGCTTGGCATTGAACAAGTTATCATGTAAGTCCAAGGCAAGCTTGGCATTGAACAGATATCACGTAAGTCCAAGGCAAGCTTGGCATTGAACAAGTTATCATGTAAGTCCAAGGCAAGCTTGGCATTGAACAGATATCATGTAAGTCCAAGGCAAGCTTGGCATTGAAAAGCTATCAAGAGAAAGAGATCCCATGTAAGTCCAAGCCAAGGCATGGCATTGGTGAGAACAAGAAAGACTTCGTATAAGTCCATGTCAAGACATGGCCTCGAAACCAAGATGAGATATTCCATGTAAGACCGTATTTAGGATATGGCTTTGGCATCAAGTTCGTGGGAAGAGATTTAGTATCCTCGGTTATTTGCAGAAATTCATCGGGCAAATGAGTAAAGTTAAAATGAGATAGCAAGAAAGTTGAGTAAGCAAAGTTATTATCAAGTTGAAAATGAGTATTATTCATGTTATGAGTGATGAATCAGAGATTATGATTATTATGTTAAAATATGCTGATCAATGTGATCAAGTGATACAGGTACCTTGTTTACCTCTCAAGTACGAGACTAGTAAGTTTCATGAGATATGTAAGAATTAAGTATGAGTAAGTAAGCTTTATAGCAGAAATTTATGATACCATTGTTGATGTCAAATGGTTTATATTAAGCAAGTATGTTGCTATGAGCATTATGCAAACTTACTAAGCTAAATGCTTACGTCTTTTATTCTTTCTTTCTATGTAGTCCCGCCAAGCTAACTTGTGGATCGTTGAAGTCGGAGCTCGAAGCACACTATCAATCCTTATTTTGGTATAGCCAAGTTGAAATTATATTAAGTATGGCATGTATAG
Organism: Gossypium sturtianum; assembly: GCA_025698515.1. NCBI lineage: Eukaryota > Viridiplantae > Streptophyta > Magnoliopsida > Malvales > Malvaceae > Gossypium > Gossypium sturtianum. The sequence goes on from CM046946.1 coordinate 59,972,749, forward strand.
GAAACATTTCATTTTGAGTATATGTCTTAGAAAGGGCAAAAGTATGGGCTATCAAGTTTATTATTCTTTTGTAAATGGCTAAGTGATTGGCCAAGATTGACTAAGTATGTATGTTATTGATATCAATGAAGCATGTTGTATTGTTCATGAAAGATGTAATACTTGAGTTCTTTGAATTGAGCTTGAGTTTGGTCTTAATTTCGTGGTGGCAATTGGCTTGGTAAATAGCCTCTAAGTGCCCACACGGATGGACACACGGGCGTGTGTCAGGGCCGTGTGCACCCGCACCATTTGTATTTAAGTCAGAATAGACCACGGACTAGTCACACGGGCGTGTGTCTAGACTCTAGGCCGTGTTAAGGTAGTCAGTGTGCACCACGGGTGGTAAGCACGGGCGTGTGCCTTGGCCGTGGGGCATTGGAAGAAAGTTGGGGTTTTAGGCACGGTTTAGGGCGACGGGCGTGTCCAGGCCGTGTGTATTTTGCAAGTATCCACCACGGGTGAAAGACACGGGCATGTTTTAAGGGTGCACGGGCGTGTCCCATACAACATGGGCGTGTAACCCCTGCTCTAAAGAAAAGTTTCTAAATAAGTTCTGAAAGTTTTTAGATAAGTGTTTAAGGCCTCGTAGGCTCATGAAAGATATGAATAGACTGAGAAAGAAAGGTTTTTAATTCGGAACAAAATTTTATAGCCCGTAAGTACATGTTTAAGTGAGTTCAAGCATGGTAATGTCTCGTATCCAGTCCTAGTCTCGGACTCGGGTATGGGGTGTTACATTTAGTGGTATCAAAGCTACGGTTTAGTCGGTTCTAGGACTAACGTAGCACGAGCACGAGTCTAGCTATACATGCCATACGTAAGAATGTTTTTATAATGATAGTGTGACGACTCCTGACGACTTAAATTATGTTTATACATTTAGTAAATGGATCCCGATAGAGCTGTGGCGGATGACGTAGAAAGTAACGCGTCGGCTCCCGCTGAAGGGACGGTGCCGAACGAGCATGAGAATAGACCCACTACGGTGAGTCAAGAAGGAGGAGAAGAGGCTAGAGAAGCCTTCCTCCATATGATGAATACATGGTATACGGAGTTCGTTCGTACGAACCCGAATGCGCAACCCCCTCCATCCCCACCTATTCCTCAACCTATCCGAGTAGCCCCTCAAGTAGTAGAGGTGGTAAGAGGAGAGAAGCCTCCGGTTGATAGGATTAGGAAACATGGGGCAGAAGAATTCCGGGCTAGAAAAGATGATGACCCGGAAAAGGCTGAGTTCTGGATAGAAAATACTATCAGGGTATTTAATGAGTTGTCATGCACACCTGAGGAATGCATGAAGTGTGTAGTTTCTCTCTTAAGAGACTCTTCTTATCAATGGTGGAACACCCTTGTGTCAGTGGTACCGAGGGAAAAGATTACATTGGAATTTTTCTATGAAGAGTTCAAGAAAAAGTATATCAGTCAAAGGTTTGTAGACCAGAAAAGGAAGGAATTCCTAGAACTGAAGCAAGGCAAGATGTCAGTAACTGACTATGAACGTGAGTTTGTACGACTCAGTAAGTACGCTCACGAATGCGTGTCCACTGAGGCCATCATGAGTAAAAGATTTGAAGACGGGATGAATGAGGACATCAAACTGTTTGTTGCTATCCTAGAACTAAAGGAATTTGTTGTGCTAGTAGAGAGGGCTTGTAAAGCCGAGGAATTAGTAAAAGAGAAAAGAAAGTCGAAATGGAGTCTCGTCGACTCTAGGAAGAGACAAATGGAATAAGTCATTCCAATCTTCATCCAAGAAGTTAAGAAATTTCCCTACCCGATCGGCTACTTCCTTTGGGTTTTCAAGGAAAGACAAGAGTAAGCAATATTCAGGGAATAAAGCATGGACTACTTCAGCTTGCAAGTGTTGGGAATATTAGATTTGACAGACCCGAATGCCCACAATGTGGCAAACGTCATCTTGGAGAATGCTGAGCACATGAAAATGCATGCTTTAGATGTGGTTCCCAAGACCACTATATAAAAGATTGTCTAGAGATGATGAAAGAAGAGAGAACTCAGAACCCGAGATCCGGGAGTATGGTCCGAGGAAGACCGCAGAGAAACCCGGGAAGTGGGGCAAGTGGAAGAGGTAACCCTCGAGAGCAGGCCGCGAGACCCGAGGGTAAAGCGCCTGCAAGGACTTATGCCATTCGCGCTCGCGAAGTGGCATCTTCTCATGATGTTATTACGGGTACCTTTTCTCTTTTTGATATCAAAGTTATTGCTTTAATAGATCCCGGATCCACACACTCTTATATTTGCATAAAATTAGTGTCTGGTTTGAGTATGGCTATAGATTCTACAGAATTTATGATTAAAGTGTCTAATCCTTTAGGCAAGAGTGTGTTAGTTGATAAAGTATGTAAAGATTGCTCATTAATGATTAGAGGTCATTGCTTTAAAGCAAATCTTATGTTGCTACCATTCGATGAGTTCGACCTCATTCTTGGTATGGACTGGTTAACTGCCCATGATGTAATAGTTAATTGTGGGAAGAAATACATTGAGATGAGATGTGAGAATGGGGATACTCTTCATGTAGAATCAGATGAACGAGGTGAATCGCCAGTGATGATTTCTCATATGATGGCGCAGAGATATATAAGAAAGGGGTATGAGGCATTTTTGGCCTTTGTGATGAATGATAAAGAAACAGAGTTAAAGATTGAGTCAGTGCCGATAGTATGTGAGTACTTGGATGTTTTTCCGAGGAATTGCCGGGACTACCACCGATTAGAGAGGTTGAGTTCAATATTGAGCTAGCTCCCGATCGCATCGATATCTATTACTCCTTATAGAATGGCTCCAACAGAGTTGAAAGAGCTAAAGTCACAGTTGCACAGTTGCAAGAGTTGACAGACAAAGGCTTTGCAAGATCAAGTTGTTCACCATGGGGTGCTCCGGTTTTATTTGTGAAAAAGAAAGATGGCACCATGAGATTGTGCATAGATTACCGTCAGCTTAATAAAGTGACAGTAAAGAACAAGTACCCATTGCCTAGGATCGATGATTTATTCGATCAATTGAAAGGAGCCATTGTGTTCTCCAAAATAGACTTGAGATCAGGGTACTACCAGCTGAGAGTGAAGGATTCAGATGTATCCAAGACCGCATTTCGAACAAGGTATGGGCATTATGAATTTTTAGTCATGCCCTTTGGGTTGACCAATGCTCCCGTGGTATTCATGGACTTAATGAACCGCATCTTTAGACCATACCTCGACAAGTTTGTAGTCGTTTTTTATTGACGACATACTGATTTATTCCCGAGATGAGAATGAGCATGCTGAACATCTACAGATAGTTTTACAGACTCTTATATGCCAAATTCAGTAAAAGCGAATTTTGGCTCAAGGAAGTAGGATTTCTTGGACATATTGTCTCGAGAGATGGAGTCCGAGTAGATCCAAGTAAGATCTCAGCCATAATGGACTGGAAGCCACCGAAGAACATCTCTGAGATTAGAAGTTTTCTAGGCCTAGTCAGCTATTACAGACGATTCATCAAGGGGTTTTCCATGATTGCAACCCCGATGACTAAATTGTTACAGAAAAATGTGAAGTTTGAGTGGACAGAACGATGCCAACAAAGTTTCGAGAAGTTGAAAGCAATGTTGACAGAAGCTCCAGTTTTAGTACAACCCGAGTCAGGGAAAGAGTTTATAATTTACAGCGATGCATCCTTAAATGGATTAGGCTATGTACTTATGCAAGAAGGCAAGGTGATTGCTTATGCCTCAAGACAGTTGAAGCCTCATGAGAAGAATTATCCGACACATGATTTAGAGTTGGCTGCCATAGTCTTCGCTTTGAAGATTTGGAGACACCATTTATATGGTGAAAAATGTCAGATTTTTACTGATCACAAAAATCTGAAGTACTTGATGACGCAGAAAGAGTTGAACTTAAGGCAACGGAGATGGTTATAATTGATAAAAGACTATGAATTGGACATTGACTACCATCCAGGAAAGGCGAATATGGTCACCGATGCTTTAAGCATAAAGTCCCTATTTGCATTAAGAGCATTGAATTCAAGGATATCTTTATCCGATAATGGTTCTATTTTAGCTGAGCTGAGAGCTAGACCAATGTTTCTTCACGAGATCTTGGAAGCTCAGAAAGAAGATAGTGAATTGCAAGTCAAGAGAGCTCAGTGCGAATCTGATGTTGGATCTGACTTTCGGATTAATTCCAATGGATATTTTATGTTTAAAGATAGAGTTTGTGTACCGAGAAAAGAGGAGCTTATTCAGAAAATTTTTTATGAAGCACATAATGGATGTTTGTCTGTACATCCGGGAAGTACAAAGATGTATAATGATTTGAAGCAACAGTATTGGTGGCCGAAAATGAAGAAAGATATTTCAGAGCTTGTTTCCAAGTGCATGATTTGTCAGCAAGTAAAGGCTAAACACCAAGTACCTTCGGGTTTACTTCAGCCCATCTTGGTTCCCGAATGGAAATGGGACCGTATCACCATGGATTTTGTAACGGGTTTACCATTGTCACCTAGCAAGAAGGATGCTATATGGGTTGTAGTGGATAGACTCACGAAGTCAGCCCATTTTGTACCTGTACGAGTTGATTACTCACTCGACAAGCAAACTTGTATGTTTCAGAAATAGTAAGGCTTCACGGAGTTCCCTTATCAATTATATCGGATAGAGATCCGAGATTCACATCCAGATTTTGGAAGAAGCTGTAAGAAGCCTTGGGTACAAGATTGAGTTTTAGCACAGCTTTTCATCCTCAAACTGATGGTCAGTCAGAGAGGCTAATTCAAGTACTCGAGGATATGCTCAGATGTTGTATTTTAGAATTTCAAGGCAGTTGGGAAAAGTTTCTCCCATTGATAGAATTTGCCTACAATAATAGTTTTCAGTCGAGTTTAAAGATGGCGCCTTATGAGGCTCTATATGGGCGAAAGTGCAGAACACTTTTATTTTGGACTGAACTCAAGGAAAACCAAATTCAAGGGGTTGATTTGGTTAGAGAAGCTAAAGAGAAAGTGAAAGTGATACCTTTAGCTATTAGAACATGTCCATACTTGTCCACTCATGCTATATATGGTCTACTTACCACATAAGGACATCTATTATTTAATTTCATATCCATTTAATACCTTTAGCTATTAGAATATCACTTTTTCTCTTTACGCGATTTAGTCCTTTTTATCAAATTAAGTACTCAAACAATAAAATTTCTTAACGAAATTTCCACACAATCATTCCATCATGCTGTAAACATTGAAATAATAATAAAATAAATATTTTGACCTCAGATTTGTGGTCCCGAAACCACTGTTCTAATTTGACTAAAAATGGGTTGTTACAACTCTCCCCCCTTAGGAATTTTCGTCCCCGAAAATCTTACCAGAAAAGATGTTAGGGTACTGTTTTCTTATAGCTTCCTCGGGTTCCCACGTAGCCTCTTCGACACTTTGATGTTGCCACAAAACCTTCACCAAAGCTATGCTCTCATTTCTCAATTCTTTAACCTCTCGAGCTAAAATTTTGATCAGTTCTTCGTTATACGACATATCCGGTTAAATTTCAATCTCTGACGGTGAAATGATATGCGATGGATCCAATCGAGACCATCGTAGCATCGACACATGAAATACATTGTGAATCTTTTCTAACCCTAACGGTAAAGCTAGTCGATATGCCACTAGCCCTATTCTTTCAATAATCGCATACAGCCCGATGAATCGCGGACTCAATTTTCTTTTGCGACCAAATCAAAGAATCTTCTTCCACGAAGATACTTTCAAAAATACTTTGTCGCCGATGTGAAACTCAATTTATTTACATTTTAAATCTGCGTAAGATTTCTGTCAATCTGAAGCTGCTTTCAAACTGTCGCGAATTATTTTCACTTTATCTTCAGTCTCCCTAATCAAATCAACCCCGTGAATCTTTTTCTCACTAAGCTCAGTCCAGTACAATGGAGTTCGGCATTTGCGACCATAAAATGCTTCATACAGTGCCATCTTTATGCTCGATTGAAAATTGTTGTTATCTGCGAATTCAACCAAGGGAAAATATTTCTCCCACTTGCCTTCAAACTCTAAAACACAGCAAAGAAGAATATCTTCGAGAATCTGAATTATTCTCTCTGACTGACCATCGGTTTGCGGATGAAAAGCAGTACTAAATGCAACCCGTTCCTAAATCTTCTTGAAATTTCTTCCAAAATTGCAATTTAAACCTCGGGTCTCTATCTGAAATAATAGAAACTGGCACCCCGTGCAATCTAACGATTTCAGAGATGTACAACTCAGCTAATCTATCAATTGAATAATCTGTACGTACCGGAATGAAATGTGTAGACTTCGTCAGTCGATAAACGACAACCCAAATAGCATCTTTTTTTCGGAGACAGGGGCAATCTCGATACGAAACCCATCGTAACTCTATCCCATTTTCACTCTGGTATCATCACAGGTTGTAGCAATCCTGAAGGCACTTGATGTTCGGCTTTAACTTGTTGACAAACCAAGCATCTCGACACAAACTCTGAAATGTCTCGTTTCATGCCTGACCACCAATACAATTGTTTCAAATCATTATACATTTTTGTACCACCCAGATGTATGGATAAACAACCATTGTGTGCTTCGTGTAAATTTTTTTGAATGAGCTCGGAATTCTTGCCTCGGAACATTAAACAATCATCGGATCCGATCTGATAGCTTGAATCATTAGTCGACTCGCATTGTACTCTTCTAGCTTGCAAACCATTATCGCATTTTTGAGCTTCACAAATTTGCTGAAGAAATAACGGTTTAGCTTTTAATTCAGCCAAAATCGAAACATCATCAGACAAAGTTAACTGTGTGTTCATCGTTCGGAAAGCAAAAAAATATTTTCTACTCAAAGCATCCGCGACTAAATTCGTTTTTCCCGGATGATAATCAATTATTAATTCATAGTTTTTCAACAAATCGAACCATATTCGTTGTCGCAAATTCAAATCTTTTTGAGTCATTATATACTTCAAGCTCTTGTGATCGGTAAAGATATGGCATTTTTCACCGAATAAATGATGTCTCTAAATTTTCAATGCAAAAACAATAGCGGCTAACTCTAAATCGTGCGTCGGATAATTCTTTTCATGTGGTTTCAACTGTCTAGAAGCATAAGCTATCACTTTACCCTCTTGCATCAAAACACAGCCCAAACCGTTCAATGATGCGTCACTATAGATTACAAACACTTTACCCGACTCAGGTTGAACTAAAACTGGTGCCTCAGTTAACAATGATTTCAACTGTTCAAAACTCCATTGGCATTTCTCGGACCATTCGAATTTCACATCTTTTTGTAGCAATCTAGTCATCGATGTAGCAATCATCGAGTATCCTTTAACAAAACACCGACAATAGCCAGCTAGTCCCAGAAGGCTTTTGACTTCGGATACGTTTCTTGTTGGTTTCCAATCAACAACAGCTGAAATTTTACTCGGATCAACTCGTATTCCTTCTGCGGAAACAATATGCCTTAAAAATCCAACCTCTCAGAGCCAAAACTCGCATTTACTGAATTTAGCAAACAATTGCTTATCTCACAATGTTTGTAATATGATTCTTAAATATTCAACATGCTCAGACTCATTTTGGGAATAGATCAAAATGTCATCAATGAATACAACAACAAATCTATCTAAATACGGTCTAAAGATCCAATTCATCAAATCCATAAAAACTGCAGGAGCATTAGTTAATTTGAAAGGCATAATAAGAAATTCATAATGCCCGTACCTTGTTCTGAACGCAGTTTTCGGCACATCTGAATCTTTCACTTGCAACTGATAATAGCTAGATCTCAAATCAATCTTCAAGAAGATTGTTGTCCCTTTCAACTAATTGATGAAATCATCGATTCTCAGCAAAGTATACCTATTCTTTATCGTAACCTTGTTGAGCTGACGATAATCAATACACAGTCTCATCGATTCGTCTTTCTTCTTTATGAATAACACTGCTGTACCCCAGGGCGAAAAACTAGGTCGTGCAAAACCTCTATCTGTTAATTCTTGCAACTAAGCTTTCAATTCTATCGAAGCCATTCTATAAGGAACTATCGATATCGGTGATGTCCCCGGTACTAACTCAATAGCAAACTCGACCTCTCTGGTCGGTGGTAACCCAGTCAACTCTTCTGGAAACACATCTGGATACTCACTAACTACTGGTACTGATTCAATCTTTGATTCAGACACTTTTGTATCCAGTACATACGCAAGATAAGCATCATAACCTTTTCTCACATATTTCGGTGCTAACATCGATGATATCACAACAGGCAACTCACTCGACTCATCAGATTCAATTCGAAGGATTTCACTATTCTGACATTTCAATTTCAATAGTCTTTCGTCTACAATTCACTACAGCATCATGCAGAGTCAACCAATCCATACCTAGAATCACATCAAATTCATCAAACGGTAAAAGCATCAAATTTGCCGAAAAATAATAACCCCGAATCATCAAAGGACAATTCTTACAAACTTTATCAACTAGGACATACTTGCCTAAGGGGTTCGATACTTTAATCACAAACTCTGTAGACTCAACAGGTAAACTCTTACTAGACACTAAATTCTCACAACATATGAATGAGTCGGTCCAGGATCAATCAAAGAAATTACATTAGTGTCATAGAGAGAAAATGTACTGGTGATAACATCTAGTGATGACGCATCTTCAAAAGCACGAATAACGTAAGCTCTTGCTGGTACTCTAGCCTCAGATCTCACAGTAGAGTCCTTTGTCGTTCCTTTGCTACTAGTCACATTTCCCGTATTTCTAGGTGGCCTCCCTCTAGATTTAGTGTTGCTCGGTCTTGTATTCTGAAATTTATCTTTCTCTGCTAACTCAGGGCAATCTTGAATAAAGTGATCTAACGAACCACATTTAAAACAAGCTTTATTCTTCATCCAGTAATCTCTAAAATGTCGTTGTCCACATTGTTGACATTCGTGTTTATTATTTCTCACACTAACCACACTCTACACTGAAGTAGCTTGAGCTTTAGGACTCGTGTATTGCTTCCCACGATCTTTATTAGAATATCCCACTGAAGCATTCGGACGATTATATGAATCCCGTGATTTCTTTGACGAAGATTGATAGGGTTTATTCATCGATCTTTTTCTCAAATTTCTAGCCTCGAAATCAGCTTTCTCATTTCTTTGCCAAGTTCTTCGGCTTTACAAGCTCGGTCAACTAGCACCACAAATTCTTTCAACTCTAGAATCCCGACTAGCAATCTTATATCATCGTTCAACCCATCTTCAAATCGTTTACACATAATTGATTTGGTGGAAACACATTCTCGAGCATATTTACTGAGTCTTACAAACTATCTCTCGTACTCGGTTACAGAGATTCAACCCTATTTCAGCTCTAGAAACTCTTTTCACTTTTGATCAATAAACCATTGGCTGATGTATTTCTTTCTAAATTCGGCTTGAAAGAATTCCCAGGTGACCCATTCTCTCGGTACCACAGATACTAAAGTATTCCACCATTGATATGTTGTGTCTCTCAGAAGTGATACGGCACATTTTACACATTCACCTAGCGTGCACAATAATTCATTAAATACTCTGATCGAATTCTCAAGCCAAAACTCGGCTTTCTCAAGTTCGTCATCAACAGTAGCTCTGAATTCTTCAGCCCCATATTTTTGGATTTTATCAACAGGCAGCTTATTCAATCGTAAAGGTTCCAAACCTTGAGGAGCTACGGGAACGGGTTGGGGATTAGGTGGGGGTGGAGGTTACTGAGCAGCCGGATTAGTTCGGACATACTCAGTAAACCACTCGTTCATCATTTGGAAGAAGGCTTCTCTGGCCTCTCCTCCCTGACTACCCGATATGGGTCTCGACTTCGATTGCGCAACTCCGTGAACAGAGGCTGGCGCATTACTCTCAACATCATCAGCTATAGCTCGATTGGGATCCATTTACTATATGAAAACATGATTTAAAACTGTCAAGAGATATCACACTATCACAGGTTATATATGGCATGTTTAGCTAGACTATCACACACGCTACGTTAGTCCTAGAATAGACTAAATCGTAGCTCTGATACCAATAAATGTAACACCCCTCACCCGTATTCAATGCCGGAATAGGGTTACGAAGCATTACCAAACTTATTTCGCAAATAACCATACATTTCACATACATTTTTCGAATTACAAATAAACATCATTCAAAATCATTCACATTGTCCCTAATACGAGCCTACGACGCCCCTGTGGCCCGGCTGTGTGTCTCACACGGCCAAAGACACGCCCGTGTCACAGGCCGTGTCGACATTCAAAATAGGATCACATGGCCGTATCCCAGCCCGTATCCAACCTCATGTAACTCTCTGACTAGGGTCACACGGCCAACCACACGCTCGTGTGACCAGCCCGTGTGCCCTTCGAAATGGCCTCACACGCCCGTGTGCCAGGCCTTGTGTTAGGCCGTGTCAAACCTGTAGGGTATATTGACTTATGCCACACGGCCAAGTCAAACGCCCGTGTGTTGGGCCGTGTAGAGCATACTGACCTGATTACTAATTCAACACTAGGGGACACACGGTCGTATAACCTGGCCGTGTGTCACACACGGCTGAGACACACGCCCGTGTCTCTACCCGTGTGGACCAAAATAGGCTATTTACCAAGCCATCTTGCCACCCAAATTTGCATACACCTACACCAAACCAAATGGAACCAAACATGACATAAATAGGCATTCATCCAATCTCAAATAAGCTTAATTCATGCTATTTCAATACATGCATATACAAGGCACACAAATACCACAATATGCCATTCAATTTCATACCAAACCTCACTTTCACAGATCATCAATGTGGACACTTCCAATTATGCACCATTTTGCCTAAACTCATAAGTATACCAATTCTCAAATATCAACCATTTACCACAATCATGTGCATAGCAATTATCAACACAAAACAAATGCCATTTACATATATATATACACAACCAAATCAACCAAAATAAGCCAACTATCATGGCTATATACAAAACCAAACACTAAACATTTACAAGCCAATCCAAATGGCTAAATTCATTACCAAACTATAAACCAAAATGACCAAAGCTCCTATACATGCCATATACCAAAAACATAGGTTCAGAAGTACCAAAGTAATAACTTGATAGTGTGATGAGGTCTCTGACGATTCCCAAATCCGAGCTACCTTCGAAAACACTATAAAACAAAGAAAATAAACAAACTAAGCTATAAAGCTTAGTAAGCTCGTATGCTAAATAAGTAAAACTTTCCAACCAATAATTCAATAACATAAACATCATATAATGATATTTAAAATTGAATCATAACTTAACATTTGTATTCAATCCAAAGATTAAGCTCAATTTCCACCAACTTCTTCAATTCGATGATTGTATAATTTACGTACATATCTGTACAAGCTCGTATCGATCTTATATTCATTCACATCTTTAATATACCCATTGAACCAATTGGAATAGTATTGGATACTTGGGAATCTTGCACCCTAAGTGCCACATACATAGCCAAAGCTATCTCAATCTCATATCACATATAATGCCACTCTCGAGCTATCAACGGGTTTGCTCACACAAGCTAACGGTCATGACGAAGCTACACGGTGCTGCTCACACAAGCTGACAAGAATCCACAACACATGCCGGATAACTCGATCCTTTGGTAGGACGCATGGATCAAAGACCCAAATCACATAACCCCTAATGACATGTCATTCGTATCCTAATCTATTCCTAAGGTTCAACCAGGATTTCTCAATGCCGAAACTTCATCAATTATATTTGCAAGGTCGTATTCCCAAATAATTCAATAATAAAGCATTTAAAACACAATTATACAAATTCTTATTAACATACGAACTTACCTCGATCGCTAAAACGACGGAACGGATCGACTATTCCAAAACCTTAATTTTCCCCCGATCTAAATCTGAATTTCACTTTTCTTGATCTATATGTAATGAAATTTAACTAATTCAATCATCATTCTATTCAATTTAGTCCAAAATACACATTAAGGAAACTTTACATTTTTGCCCCTAATATTTCCACATTTTTACAATTTAGTCCTTATCTCATAAAAACACAATTTCATGAAATTCAACTTATACCCATGCTGACCGAATTTCAATTAAGTCCCTAGCAGCCCATATTTTTCATTAATTTCACATTTTAACCACAAAATTTCAACATTTTTCAATTTAATCCCTAAATGACAATTTTGTAAAAAATCACTTAACAAATGTTGTTTATCTAACAACAATCATACCTTTTTTTATCATCAAACATCAAAATACTCATATATTCATCAATGGAAAAACCCTAAACCTTTAACAATTTTGCAAATTAGTCCCTGAGCTAGCTAGATTAAGCTGCAACGATCTCAAAAACATAAAAATCATTAAAAACCGAGCAAGAATACACTTACATGTAAGGAGTCTATAGTCAAAACTCCAAAATCTCAACAATGGCTTTCTTTCTTTCTAATTTCGGTGGACTATAGCATGGAGAAGATGATACATATTTTATTTCTTTTAATTTTAAGTTGATTTTATTATTTTACCATTTTAACCTTAATATTAACCTTTGAAAAACACATATAACATGTTCATACTTGTCCACTCATACTATATATGGTCTAATTACCACATAAGGACCTCCACTAGTGAATTTCAAAGCCATTTAATACCTTTAGCTATTAGAACATCACTTTTGCCCTTTTACGCGATTTAGTCCTTTTTATCAAATTAAGTACTCAAACAATAAAATTTCTTAACGAAATTTCCACACAATCATTCTATCATGCTGTAAACATTAAAATAATAAAAAAAAAATATTTCAAGTTCGGATTTCTGGTCCCAAAACCACTGTTCTGATTTGACTAAAAACGGGTTGTTACATCAATGGAAACCCTAGCTATGGGTACTGAGTTCTAGCAAGCTTATTATAGTCAATTAGGTATGTTTTATTATCCTGTTTTTAGTAGTTTTTATATTTCCAAGATCAGAATAGCTTAATTTAGCTATCTCAGGGATTAATTTGCAAAGTTATGAAAGTACTAGGGTTTTTCCATGGATGGGAATGTATGAATTTTGAAATTTATGGTAGAAAATGAAAGGTTGTTGATAGATAAACAACTTTTGTAAAGTGAATTTTGATGAAATTATGATTTAGGGACTAAATTGTAAAGATGTAAAATTTATGGAAAAATTCTAAATTTTATGAAATACATGGGCTATTAATGTTACATGTAAAAATCGATTAGGCTTGGAATAAGGGTTAGATTGCATGAATTTCATTTTCCGAGCTTAGGGACGAAATAGTAATTAAATAAAAGTGTAGGGGCAAAATAGTAATTTTGCCTAAGATGTGAATTGGATTGAATTGAATATGAATTGTATTAAATTCAATTAAATTTACTCGTATAGATCCAGATAGACAATATATGGAATTAGATCGAGGAAAAGAGAAAGTGTCGGACTAGTAGACAACAAATCAACGAACACTTGTCAAGGTAAATTCGTGTAATTAAATTGTGTACATTTATATGTTTGAATTGAATGTTGTATATATATGAATTGTGTAATTTCCATGTACATGAAATTGATTACAAATCCGACAAAGCCTGATAAATGTTAAGTCCCGTTTGAATAAATGAAATTCGATGGATACAAGATTCCCGAATTGGTTGTGGTCCTGCATATGTTGTGGACACACCATAGCTCGAAAGAGCGTCCCGTTATAAGCTCTCATGAGCATCCGATATTTGGCCCTCTCGAACTTCCCGTTAATAGCTCTTCGGAGCATCCCGATCGGTTGTGATCCTGCATGTATTGTGTAACACCCCTACCCGTATCCGTTGCTGGAATAAAGTACGAGGCATTACCGAGGAGTACGGAACACTTACAGATAATTTAAACCATTTATCGCTCAAATACCAAAATTGATTATAAAAGTTCCTTTGACGGACCCTTGAAGTCCAAATCATGCATTAGGATCGGGTCGGGACTAAATCAGAATCGTATGAAATTTTTCGCAATATCCCAAAATTTATCTCATTTACAAGGGTCCCACATTTAATACATACAAAAACCAATTCAAGATATTCAACCGAGCCTTATACTTAATACCATTTGTTAGTCGTACACTTCATATAAATAACAAGAAACATATATGGGCTCAATTCTCATTAAATTTCTCTTGTACTTATATTTTTTTCACATTATGTATTCATATAATATATAACAATCATACCTCTATATTTCATATACATTTTTCATAATATTTAATTTAGAATTCAGATTATTTCATATTAGAACTCTTCTCATTAACTCATTTGGAATACCAATTCATACGGATAATACACTCAAGGGTGTACAAATATAAAATCACAAATGAACTCATTTATCAACCAAGTTCTATGTTCATGTCTCATCAACTCGTATTTCCTTATATCACATAATTCTATGTAACACTTACCAAACTTTGTCAAATTAGTGAACGTCTTACGGAATTGGTCTGCACTGTTATGCACTGAATTTCACTGATAATCACTGATGCCATAACATAGCTATGGTCTTTTCACTAGAATGCCATAGCTCAGCCATGGTCTTACATCTTCACTATCATTATGCCATGGTGAAACCATGGACTTATCTGTCAATTCATCACTTTTCACTAGAATTCCATAGCCCAGCTATGGTCTTACATCTTAAACACATATCACACTGATGCCATATCTCAGATATGGTCTTACACTGAAATCACTTGTCACTTGTAGCCGAAGCTAGCACTATTCACTAATCAGGTAGCCGGAGCTACCACTTTTCACTGATCAGACCACTTTTCACTGATCAGGTAGCCAGAGCTACCACTTTTCACTGATCAGGTAGCCGGAGCTACCATTTTTCATCGATCGGTAGCGAGCTACCACTTTTCACTTTCACTTGTCCTTGATCAGATAAGTGTAGCCGAAGCTATCACTTATCACTTTCACTTGTCCTTGATCAGATAAGTGTAGCCGAAGCTATCACTTATCACTTTCACTTGTCCTTGATTAGATAAGTGTAGCCGAAGCTATCACTTATCACTTGCTGCCATGGTTCAACCATGGTCTTTTCCGTCAATTCATCTTGTCACTGAACTGAAGTGCTCAATTTTATCGTTTATTCAATTTTCATGCTTTTACATTATTCACGATTTTATCATCAATACATATGAAATAACACATCATGAAGTTCATAAAATTAACAAATGATCACTAAAATTTAGCCATATAAACTCACAAGTTAAATTTTTGTATTATAACGATAATCATAATTTCATAATAAATATTCCAAATAAAACAATATATCATTTCTAATTCAACATTTATCAATTATAACCGGGCATGTGATCAATTTATACACAAGTCGTTCATATATTCTTCCTCCTCCTCCTCTCCATCCGCATCATTAATATAAATAACACACTTGTAAGTAACACTATCTATAATTTTCACTATTTACTTATATAGATATTCAAACTGTCCATCCGTGTCATAGTCGCTAAATTGCTCAAAATTAAGATCCGCTAATTTTCCCTGAAACTAGACTCACATATCTTCTTACCATAAAATTTTTAGAATTTTTGGTTTAGCCAATAAGTACAGTTTATTCTTTAAAGTCACTCTTGTTCTACTGTCTGACAGTTCCGACCCTTCTTTATTAAAAATTAATTATCTCCTTATACGAGATTCGGATGATGTTCCCTTTTATTTCTCTTGAAAATAGATTCATTCAGGATTTTAAAAATATAAATTTAAGCCCTTAATTATTTTTCTCTATTTTTGATGATTTTCCAAAGTCAGAACAGGGGAACCCGAAATCATTCTGACCTTGTCTCACAAAACCTATTATATCTCATGATTTACAATTTCATTGCTTACACTGTTTCTTCTATAAGAAATTAGACTCAATAATATTTAATTCCATATTTTATTCATCCTCTAATTCGATTTATACAAGTTTTGGTGATTTTTCAAATTTATACTACTGCTGCTGTCCAAAACTGTTTTAGTGCAAAGTGTTGATTTTCATTTTGTCCCAAATTTCACAATTCATACAATTCAGTCCTTATCCAATTAACCCCTCAATTGGGCTAATTTTTCTCAATTAATACTTTATTCTATCATTTTAAACTACTTCATAACCCTTGAAAATCAAAACTTTAGCACTACACCTTAATTCCAAACTCTTTCACTATTAGGTCCTAAAGTCAATTTCCATCAATTTTACTTGATAAAATCATCATATATCAAAATTAAAGCTTCAATTATATGTTTATTCATCATATGCTTCCAGCACTCATCCATAGCAACTTTAAAAATTAGCCATGGAATCAAAAACTAATGACATAGTAAGTTGGACCCAATTGTAAAAGCCCAAAAATATAGAAATTTCAAGGAGAAAGCAAGAATTAAACTTACATGAAGCTAGAGTATGAAAACTAGCTTGAACCCTCTTCCATGGCTATTTTTCAGCTGATGAAAATGAAGAGAAATGAAGAGAATTCTAGATATTCCAATTTGGTCCCATTTTTATTTAGCTACTTTTTGCAATTTTCCAATTTTGCCCTTATTTCACCCATTTCCTGATTTTTCTCAGCTATTGCCGTCGAAAATATCTCCTTTGGGCTTATTTGCACTTTAGGTCCTTCCTCATTTGACAATTAAGCTATTTAATCCTTCTAGCAACTTTTACACCTTTTTCAATTTAGTCCTTTTTATTTAATTAACCACCCAAACGTCAAAATTTTCTAACGAAATTTTAATACTACCTTATTGACATTCCGTAAATATTCATAAAAATATTTATGACTCGGTTTATAATACCGAGATCTTGATACCTCTTTTTCTCAATTTCTTGACCAAATAAATCTTTATAAAACACAATTTACTATTTCAAAAATCTTTTAAAAGCTACATTTGACTCGTAAATATTAAATAATATAATCTACGAGTTCATTTGTCAGATTTGGTGGTCTCGAACCACTATTTCTGATATCACTGAAATTTGGGCTATTACAACTCTCCCCCTCTTTAAGAATTTTCGTCCTCGAAATTTCTTCAGTGGAGAGGTTCAAATATTTTTCACTACTTATAACTTTTCCGATGTCAATTCCTTACACGAAAATTAGAGAAATCCAGATACCAGAATCACCACATTTTTATGATCAAACCAAAAGCATAATCATAACAGACATAATTATCACAAGCTGAAGAACACACTTTAAAGATAAGCCATGATTAATAATTTATGAAGTATGAATGATAGGAAAACCAAGATAAGGAAATTCAAGATACAATACCATACCGGAAATCCGAGAACATAACTCATAAAAAAAATAATAAAGATACTGATGATTCCTCAGAGAAAGCCAGAAAAAAAACACTGCTTACCGACTCTGGGCTTCCATCATAACAGAGATAATATATTTCCAAATATTTATATATAAGACCGAATAATATCCAGTAAAAACGGAAGAATAGTCCAACATAATTTTTTACCATCGACTTTATTCCAACATAGTAAAATAGAATTCCGAAGAGATAAAGAAATACCGATCATAAACCGACCCGACCAACAGGGCTTTCGTCTAACATCATAGTTAGCTAGCATTCTCATAACATAAGAACTCCATCAGAGCTGAACAATCACACACATATCTCTGAGGATAAAAGAATATATATAGAATACCCAGAAAGATCATCATATTCATCTCAACTATAACTATCACACACAGACATCTTTACTACTCAATTATTATTTCTCTAACTAATTCTGTCATCATGTACCCCGCATCATTCCATTCACTAACGAAAACCAATTCGGGAAGAATCTCAGTAAACACATACTTTAGACTTCATACTCAATTGAGTCGAATAGGCGAGACTAGCTTCTTCTTTATCTGTGACATTCCATAATCTGTGTAATCTTTAAAATAATCTGATATTTATTTTAAAACTGAGTTCATTTGTCGCATGATCGCTGTAAATCAGAGTTTTAAAATTTATAAAAGAATGATCGAACCTGGAAACCAACTCTGACAACGATTAAAGGCAAGTGCACCTATCGAACAGTAGTATAGTTTAGGCAAGACCGGATTATCGAACCCAAAGGAACTAAAAGTACTAATACTTACCGTCTTTTTATTATTTAGCCTTAATATAAAGTGATGGTTGTTTAAACTAAAATTAATCTACTTACTAAGCTAAAACGCAAAAAAAAAGAATGAATTTGGGAAACAACTTTTGGAAAAACTCATTTGACTCAAGCGATACCCTTAGGAAAAATCCACCTAGACTTCACTTGTTATTTAACCTTGAACCATATGATTTATTTACTTAGCTTGATCCGTGAGACTCCCTAACGTATATTAAACCCTCTCTCGAGGCGAATAACGTCTAACCCTAGGTTAATTAGTGGAATTCTCGTTCGCTTATAATAACCCCCTAGAATAGCAGTAAATAGATCTGTGGACTCCCATATTAGGTTTCACCCTAATCCGGTAAAATCTCGTCACCCTATCTCTAGGCGTGCGATCAACTCCGCTTAATTATTTTGGATCTACTCTTAGGCAGGGTGTATTCCTCCTCCACCTAAGCACATTAGATTTGGATTAAGTTCACACAATTAAGAACAAACTAAGTTATTATCATATAATTCCAAAAATCAAATAACAAGATTCGTCATAGGTTTCATCCCCTTCGGGTATCCGAAGGTTTAGTTCATAACAATAAAGGAAAACATCTCAAGAGAAAAGATAACACAAAACATAAGAAATCCCTAAAACCCCCTGAAGGAATTGAAGAGGAGATCCTCCGTCTTGAGTAGAATTCCGGCTTCTTGAGATGGATCAACTAGCTATCTTCGAGTGATTCCCACGAATCTGACCTTTCCGGCTAGGCTTTTTAGCCTAGCTTTCCACCCTCCTTTCAGCTGGTACCTAGGGTGTATTTATAGGCTTTTGAAATACGTTTCTTTCTCCCTAAGTATCCTTTCCCGA
Organism: Gossypium sturtianum; assembly: GCA_025698515.1. NCBI lineage: Eukaryota > Viridiplantae > Streptophyta > Magnoliopsida > Malvales > Malvaceae > Gossypium > Gossypium sturtianum. Next base: position 59,991,905 of record CM046946.1, read on the forward strand.
ATGAAATTACTCTTCTCCACGGTAGAGGCACGGCCATGGCACACGCCCGTGTAAATCATGGCCAGGCCGTGTTCGACACTGTTAAATGAGGCACGGCCGTGTAAGTCGTGGGCAAGGCCGTGTTCTAGTAGGAATGGTGGCACGACCGTGTGGAATGGAGTTCAGGCCGTGTCGATTTCGTGGCTTGGCCCAACTTGGTCCGTTTTAAGCCCGTTTCTCATTCTTTTCGTCAACGGGTGCTTTCCTGAGTATAAGACATGAAAAGAAAGGATTAAGAGCACCTTTTTACATAAATTGGGGATTAAATCATCCAAAAGCATATTAAATGTGGGTTTAGTATATGTTACTTTTACGGTTTATCATCGTACTATACTCAACTCTTTTTTTTTGCATTACTAATTATTTCACCACTGAACTCTTTAGTTTCCCACTTATGAACTTATTCAACATAATTCTCGCGATATTTCATCATAAAGCAACACTGGTAAGGGGGTGAGGTCGTAAAGCCTCTAACTTGACTCTCATAAATACACACATATGACTTAGCATTCATCATCAACGTAATATCATCATAATCACATAGTTCACTCTAAGCAAATTTTCATACTTAGTCATGTTACACGAACTTTTCGATTATCTTATTCAAACAAGTGTACTTAAACATACATTCCATGAATTTTGAGTAAATTTACTCATAACACTCACTTAATCAAGCATGTTAGGCACATAACACCATATGAATACCAACATAGATGGATGAGCTTATCACAACATAGACTTCTGTTTCATTTCACTTTTCCACATTTCCCAACTTATGGTTATCTTATTAAGCACATTAACACATGCATATCATGAACTTCTATTCATACCTTTCCACATTTCAACACATCGTAAGCACATTTCAATCATCTCAATATCATTTTTAGCATTATCGATAATAGCTCGGTTGGAAGTCATCTCTGTCTTAACAAAACAATTTTGTTAGAGGCAGGAGATATCACACTATCACAGTTCACATATGGCATGTATAGCTAGACTCTTGCACACGCTATGTTAGACCGAGAATCGACTAAACTATAGCTCTGATAGCACTAAATGTAACACCCCTACCCGTATCCGTTGCCAGAATAAAGTACGAGGCATTACCGAGGAGTACGGAATACTTACAGATAATTTAAACCATTTATCGCTCAAATACCAAAATTGATTATAAAAGTTCCTTTAACAGACCCTTGAAGTCTAAATCATGCATTAGGATCGGGTCGAGACTAAATCAGAATCGTATGAAATTTTTCGCAATATCCCAAAATTTATCTCATTTACAAAGGTCCCACATTTAATACATACAAAAACCAATTCAAGATATTCAACCGAGCCTTATACTTAATACCATTTGTTAGTCGTACACTTCATATAAATAACAAGAAACATATATGGGCTCAATTCTCATTAAATTTATCTTGTACTTATTTTTTTTCACATTATGTATTCATATAATATATAACAATCATACCTCTGTATTTCATATACATTTTTCATAATATTTAATTTAGAATTCAGATTATTTCATATTAGAACTCTTCTCATTAACTCATTTGGAATACCAATTCATACGGATAATACACTCAATGGTGTACAAATATAAAATCACAAATGAACTCATTTATCAACCAAGTTCTATGTTCATGTCTCATCAACTCGTATTTCCTTATATCACATAATTCTATGTAACACTTACCAAACTTTGTCAAATTAGTGAACGTCTTACGGAATTGTTCTGCACCGGTATGCACTGAATTTCACTGATAATCACTGATGCCATAACATAGCTATGGTCTTTTCACTAGAATGCCATAGCTCAGCCATGGTCTTACATCTTCACTATCATTATGCCATGGTGAAACCATCGACTTATCCGTCAATTCATCACTTTTCACTACAATGCCATAGCCCAGCTATGGTCTTACATCTTAAACACATATCACACCGATGCCATATCCCAGATATGGTCTTACACAGAAATCACTTTTCACTTGTAGCCAAAGCTAGCACTATTCACTGATCAGGTAGCCGGAGCTACCACTTTTCACTGATCAGACCACTTTTCACTGATCAGGTAGCCAGAGCTACCACTTTTCACTCATCAGGTAGCCGGAGCTACCATTTTTCACTGATCAGGTAGCCAGAGCTACCACTTTTCACTTTCACTTGTCCTTGATTAGATAAGTGTAGCCGAAGCTATCACTTATCACTTTCACTTGTCCTTGATTAGATAAGTGTAGCCGAAGCTATCACTTATCACTTGTTGCCATGGTTCAACCATGGTCTTTTCCGTCAATTCATCTTGTCACTGAACTGAAGTACTCAATTTTATCGTTTATTCAATTTTCATGCTTTTACATTATTCACGATTTTATCATCAATACATATGAAATAACACATAATGAAGTTCATAAAATTAACAAATGATCACTAAAATTTAGCCATATAAACTCACAAGTTAAATTTTTGTATTATAACGATAATCATAATTTCATAATAAATATTCCAAATTAAACAATATATCATTTCTAATTCAACATTTATCAATTCGATTTCTAAAATTTTTGGTGATTTTTCAAATTTATACTACTGCTGCTGTCCAAAACTGTTTTAGTGCAAAGTGTTGATTTTCATTTTGTCCCAAATTTCACAGTTCACACAATTCAGTCCTTATCCAATTAACCCCTCAATTGGGCTAATTTTTCTCAATTAATACTTTATTCTATCATTTTAAACTACTTCATAACCCTTGAAAATCAAAACTTTAGCACTACACCTTAATTCCAAACTCTTTCACTATTAGGTCCTAAAGTCAATTTCCATCAATTTTACTTGATAAAATCATCATATATCAAAATTAAAGCTTCAATTCTATGTTTATTCATCATATGCTTCCAGCACTCATCCATAGCAACTTTAAAAATTAGCCATGGAATCAAAAACTAATGACATAGTAAGTTGGACCCAATTGTAAAAGTCCAAAAACATAGAAATTTCAAGGAGAAGGCAAGAATTAAACTTACATGAAGCTAGAGTATGAAAACCAGCTTGAACCCTCTTCCATGGCTATTTTTCAGCTGATGAAAATGAAGAGAAATGAAGAGAATTCTAGATATTCCAGTTTGGTCCCATTTTTATTTAGCTAATTTTGGCAATTTTCCAATTTTGCCCTTATTTCACCCATTTCCTGATTTTTCTCAGCTATTGCCGCCTAAAATATCTCCTTTGGTCTTATTTGCACTTTAGGTCCTTCCTCATTTGACAATTAAGCTATTTAATCCTTCTAGCAACTTTTACACTTTTTTCAATTTAGTCCTTTTTATTTAATTAACCACCCAAACGTCAAAATTTTCTAACGAAATTTTAATACTACCTTATTGACATTCCGTAAATATTCATAAAAATATTTATGACTCGGTTTATAACACCGAGATCTCGATACCTCTTTTTGTCGATTTCTTGACCAAATAAATTTTTATAAAACACAATTTACTATTTCAAAAATCTTTTAAAAGCTACATTTGACTCGTAAATATTAAATAATATAATCTATGAGTTCATTTGTCAGATTTGGTGGTCTCGAACCACTATTTCTGATATCACTGAAATTTGGGCTATTACATATTGTGGACACACCATAGCTTTTATGAGCGTCCCGATATATGGCTCATCGTGAGCTTCCCGATTAAAGTCTCTTTCTGAGCTTCCTAATTAATGGCTCTTAGGAGCTTCCCGATATGGCTCGCTTGAACTTTCCGATACATGACTATCTGGAGCTTCCTATTTAATGGCTCTTCGAAGCAACCCATTATTGGCTCGCACGAGCTTCCCAATTATGGCTCTTATGAGCTTCCCGTTATATAGCCCAGATAAGCTTCCTGTTATACAGCTCACTTGAGCTTCCTATTATATGGCTCGAGAGTGGGCTTCCCGATTATGTGCTCTAAGGAGCACTCCCGAATATGAATTGACGGATTACTGTTTGTACACTTCAAGTGTACTACCTGTGTATCCATCGATATTTCTAATAAATTCAACGTGCAAAGTTTCCGACATGGGATAATCTGAATTTGAGATAAAATATTATGGAAATGCATATGTTATATGAATATATTATGTGGAAAACATATGTACATGAAAATTTGTTACATGATGAGTTCATCCTTGTTTCTTGATATTCACATGAATTACATGACTAACATGTTTCTTGAGATTATATGTGTTTAGTCAAATTGCCAAATTTCATTGGATGAAACTTGCATGCTTACTTTAAATGTAAATGAATGGTAACTTAATTTCCTGTTATACGAACTTACTAAGCATAATATGCTTACCCTGTATTATTTTTCCTATTTTATAGTAATTTGGAAGCTCGAAGTGGTTGGAAGCTGGTCGAAGCATCATCACACTATCCTTCGGCTCATTTTGGTATATGTAAAGAACTAGATTTTGTTATAATGGCATGTATAGGTGCAAATGGGCCATTGATGACAAATAGATGTTTTGATTAATATGGTAAATTTGAATGTTGAGAAATGAGGTATATGACATAATTATGACTTGGTTTTGGTTTATTTTAAATGTCTTGGATTGGTTATTGAATGTGTTAAAATGTTAATGTAGGTGTAAGACCAAATGGGTGAGAAATATGGCTTAGAAATGGCCTTATTTCGTCCACACGGGCAGAGACACGAGCGTGTGTCTCAGCCGTGTGTGACACACGGCCTAGCACATAAGCGTGTAGTTTGGCCGTGTGTCCTCTGCATCTTTAAAATTTCAAAATAGAATGCTTAGAATTGATCACACGGCCTAGCACACGGGCGTGTGGCTTGGCCGTGTGACCCCTGCACTTACACACGGCCTAGCACACGGGCGTGTGACTTGGCCGTGTGACCCAAGTCAGAGAGTTACACGGGTACTAACACGGTCTGGGACACGGCCATGTGCCCTATTTTTAATGCACACATGGCCTGTGACACGGGCGTGTCACACGGCCTGACCACACGGGCGTGTGTACCCTGCACCTATGAAAAATTTTGAAATTTCACGAAAAATTCTCTGAGTACCCGGTTTAGTCCCGACTTGTTTATAATGTATGTTTTGGGCCTCGAGGGCTCATATAAGGGACTTTATGAATAATATCTGACATGAATGTTAAATAGTATGAAATGTCTATATTTGATCTGTTTATTTTGATAATGCTCCGTAACCCTTTTTCCAGCGACGGATACAGGTTAGGGGTGTTACAATAAAATGATCCAAAATACCTATTTGTGTTTTTATAGAAGAATCATGATTAAAATTTGCTATGGTTATTGTTGAAACTCTTGAAGAGATCAAAATATATTTCCCCCAAATTTTCCCTCACTCATGACTTTCAAAAGAATGGTGATATAAATGCTTAGTAAATACATTCAAATAGTCATTGAAAAACTAATATTCAAGATTGAATACGTAGAATATGAGAAAGTATGTGATGTTTTCATGAGGGGTAGTAAATACGCGTTGTACTCTTTTTCCCTTAACTGAGGTTTTGTCCGATTGGGTTTTCCTAGTAAGGTTTTTAATGAGGCAGCATATTATGCGTATTATAGATATGTGTACTCTTTTTCCTTCACTGGGACTTTTTTTACCACAGGGTTTTTATCTTAGTAAGGTTTTAACGAGGCACATTATCAATCAATGGACATCCAAGGGGGAGTGTTATGAATATCTTATTAAGCGGATATCCATTAAGATCAAGATAAAGTTTTAATGTACTTTAACTTCTAATAGTTATTAGAATTAAATCTCTACTTCTTTTATACTTCTTATGCCTATAAATAGAGACTCTGATGAAACATTGTAATCATCCCTTTTAATCAATAAATTACATCCTCTATTGCTTTCATATTTTCTTTATTCTTTATTTTCTCCATCTCTCTTTATTTTATAATAAAATATTATTTATTAGTTTATTATAATCATTAGTAATTATCATTTCATTTGTTGGATTGAGTATTTAAATTTAATAATTTGTTGCTTTCATTATATAATTTTATTATTAATAAAAGTTAATTATCATCTTGGTGAGAGTTTTTTCTGTCTGCTACTTTGGTAAGTTTTTCTAAGGCTTTTTTTTCTCATTCTTACTTCGTGTTCTTGAAAATTTAGGGCCGCAGTAGAAGGGTAACCAAGGAGAACATGGAATACAAGTTGGCTAATCTAAATTTGTCAGGTGGCGAAGAAGATCTATTGCAAAATCAAGAAGAAACGGAGGTGGTAGAAGACGAATTCAAGCTATGTTTGGTTGGAAGGGTTTTGACAAAAAAAGTATGGTTCACTTCCTTTCTATAAGGAACACTTTGGCAGAGCTATGGCACGCATTGGGTGGTATTACTATCATAAACATCAGTGAAAAGATAAGCTTGTTCCAGTTTTAGCATGAGTTAGACATAAAAAGGATTCTTCAAGGGATGTCATGGTGTTTCAGTAGGCTTCTTATTTTATTTCATCAACTAGTACAGGGGGAAGACCCATTACAAGTTTCGTTGGTATTTACAGATTTTTGGGTTCAAGTACATAATTTACATATGGAGTTTATATCGAAAGGAATGGCGCGCCAATTTGGAAATTTTATTAGACAATCTATGGGATATGATGCTAGGTCAATCACAAGGGGTCTTAGAAGATATATGCATATACGAGTAAGGCTGGATATTAGGATGCCATTAAAATGAAAGAAACGAATAGCAATCAATTCAAACCAATCAACATATGCGACATTCCAATACAAAAAATTATCATTATTCTTTTTTTTTATGTGGAAAACTAGGGCATGGAGAAGGGTATTGTCCGGTTAGGTTAACATTGTAATCATAAGAAGTAAATTTTGGCTGGGATAGTTCATTAAGGGCGGAACCAAGAAGAGGTTCGATAGAAGTAAGCAGGTGGTTGAGAAAGGACAATCATATGGAATTTCGATAAGGGGGACAAGAATGGACAAAAAAGGGATCAAACTTGGAACTAGTCAAGCACCATGTTCATATCAAGTAAGGAATGAAAAGAGTGGAATGTACCCGAATGTCGAGTTTGAGGAAGAATCACAATCAGGTAAAGAAAAGTTCAATCGATATCAGAAAACTAGATCAACATTGGGGCTAGGGGGAGATGGATAGATGGAGTTAGGGTTTGATATGGAGGATAGTCTAATTGAGATGGTGGAAAGCAAGAAAAGACAAAGAAAACATAATATAAACCCAGGTGTTTCTATTTATGGTGATGCAACAGGTTTTGGAGTTCCTTTTGATATATCGGTGGTCGATGGCAAGCAGGACGACCAGGAGCAATGAAAATCTTAAGTTGGAATGTTCGTGGGTTAGGGCAACCATGAGCAGTAAATCGTCTCAAAAATAATGTAACACCTCAAACCCGGCCTAGACGTTATGGCCGAATCTGGGTGTGTTACGAAGAAGGGTTTTGAAATCAATCATATTATATTAAAACCTCGTATAGTTTGTCACTAAAAAGGAGTCCATATTTTAGAAAACATATCAATTAACATGTTTATTACTAAGACCGTCAATAGTTTGTTCTTTCAGAAAAACTTAATTTGCAGCGGAAATCTTAAGTGCCATTATATGTCGAAAACCAAGTTTGTATTTTCTAAAATGTTTGTTTGCATGGAACCGTTATTCATGAAAAATTGTTGGTTGTGCATCGCAGAAAACATAATCAAAACAAGTCAACAACAAAAACCAAAAGAAATCAAAAAGTCAGGAGAGTCCCAAAATTACAAAACTCTCAAGGTAAAACCGATAATTTAAAGATAGTTTCTAGACTAGTGGTCACCGCTGAGCCTCTGTCGCACTGACCCACCTATGTCTTAGGATTACCTGAACAGAACAGACAAACAGTTGTAAGTTTTCATAAACTCAGTGTGTAACTTAACAGAGACACGCATACACATACACTCAGATTTCTCATGTAGCAGATCAGATACAGACCTAAGTCCTTAACAGAATCAGATAATATCAGAATAAGATTATCTAAAACATACAGATATGCAAAGGCCTACCCCCATCCTCTACACACCATCTCCGACCATCCCAACACACCATGTGGGGTATAAAAGACCCACCCATCCCTACACACCACATAGCGTCTTTATGACACTTATCAGAATAGTTTGTAGCTAAGCTGCCAGTTTATCGGTGAAATGTCGCCTCACAAAAAACTTCCTCCACATATACAAATCCCACCCCATATACAGATACAAAATACATATATACAGATATAACAGAATTATCATGTCCCGCATGCTCATATACGGATATCGTACATGTTATTACAAAACAGTCAAATCATACATATCAATTTCTTAATACTCAAATCGGTCTATCAAAATAGCAGGTCTCACGCATTAGGGTTTGTTTTGCCTTTACTGACCCTACGGAAGGCCCACAGTCGATCGGAACGACGTGTGTGACCCTAGGGAAAATTTTAGAATTTTGGGCCTACATGCTCGTTTGGGCCCACAGGCCCTAATTGGCCTTGCCCGTGTGGCCCACACGCTCGTGTGGCTGACACGCCCAAATCGGCCTAGGCCTTGTAACCCACACGGCCAAACATACTCCCGTCACACAACCGTGTGTTGCACACGACCTACCACACGACTGGCCACACACCCGTGTGGCGTCGACAGGCCACTTTTTGGCTTTCATCGAACCTCTATTTCTCGTGTTTCCATTACACACCTGGTTCGTTTTTTATGCGAAACAATCGTGAGACCGCCAGAACCTAAAAATCGACAATACCTACCCCAAAATCAGTCTTTAATCCTCAATTAAACTGAAACAAAGAAATCGACTACAATGAAACTCAAGTATTCATCACTTACCCAACTACCCGAATGATCCCGACTACGCTTCCGCAGGAGGAGAGTTTTGTTCCTCACGATTCAGTGCTGCTAATAATCCCCAAATTAATACTAACGAAATACAACATCGACTTAGATCAACTTTAACAATTGCCACTAACCCATGTAAAATCTCACTACCTCTACTTACCTAGCCACACGAAGAGATCAGAAATCTGAAGCGTCGCGATTTGAATGGAAAATTATGACAGAAACCAGAAGAAAAGAAAAAGAAAGTTTTTGACAGAGGGAGAACAGAAGAACGTCAGAAAGAGGAGAAGTTTTAAGAAAAATAAAATAAAAATAAATCAAAATTTAGCACATATCTTAACTTTCCCTACTACTCCACTAACAACCCAACTAACTCAGAATTTCACTACCATCGAACTTCTATCACACAACCAAAGCAAAAATAAATATACACGCTCACACAGGGATTCGAACACGAAACCTCAGGGCAAGCTAACATTTTACCACTCGAACCAGCAGGCTCATTCTAATATGACTTGACTAACAATAGAATATAAGCCAAACCACCAAGAATAAGGCTAGGGTAAAAATAACAAAATTTTCCAAAAGTGGGACTTGAACCCAAGACCTCAAACACACAATCAGAATACTTAGCCACTAAAACAGATACTCATTTATGATAAAACTCACAGAAACAAAGTTAAATTAGTCAAGGCATTACAAATAACCTGAGACAAGTCAAGCCCAATATTTTGTTTCTTATAGAAATAAAACTAAACACAAAAAGAATGGAAAATGTCAGGAGGAAATGTGGATATTTGCATGGGATTGAGGATGAAGTTGTAGAATCAAGAGAAGGTTTGTCTTTAGGATAGATAAGTGATTGTACTATTCAGTTGAGATGTTTTTTAAAGTCGCATATCGATGTTGAAGTCTTTAAAGGTGAAAGAATAACCACGTAGAGGTTGTTAGGTTTTTACGGTGCACTGGATGAAGGACAAATGATGGAACCGTAGGATTTAACCAGGCAGTTAAATAATAATAGTTCCTTGCCATGGCTAGTTATTGGGGACTTTAACAAAATAAAATTTTCCTTCAAAAAAAGAGGTGGACGCACTCGAAATGAGAATGATATGCTAGTGTTTAGAACGGTGTTTAGAACGGTGTTAAAGGATTGTCAACTTGCTGATTTGGGATTCTTGGGTCAATGGTTTACGTGGGAAAGAGGCCGATTACCAGAAAATAATATAAGAGTAAGGCTAGATCAAGGAGTGGCGAATCTAGAATGGTGGAACTTTTTTCTCGAATATTGTGTGAAACATCTTACTCATTCCATATCTAATCATTACCCATTATTGGTAGAGACAGAAGGAAACAAAATAGAAGAAGAAAGATGATAACACAACTTTGATTCCGTTTTAATGCAAACTGGATCTTAGAGGAAGAATTGGAGGAGGAGGTAAGAAGGATGTGGGAGGAAAATGGTGGGAAGGTTTTGGAGAAATTGAATAGTCTAAGACATGCATTAGGGAGGTGGGCATCAGTAAATAAAAAATAGGAAACGTAAGACGACTATGCTGAATAATAGATTAAGTGAACTTAATAAAGGCAAACATGATGAAGAAACATTGGAAGAATTAACCGAAATTAAACTCGCACTCAATTAGAAGGCAGATAAAGAGGAAGTTTATTGGGAACAGAGAGCTAGAGTTAATTGGCTTCGATTTGGGGATCAGAATACTTCATATTTTCATAGTTTTGCTTCCAACAGGAAAAACAGAAATCACATCAAAGGATTGTACAATGCGAATAGAGAATGAGTTCATGATGATGAAGGAATGACGAGAGTGGCAACATTTTATTTTGAGGATTTATTTTCAAATAGCAAAGTACAAGATTGTGATAATATGTTATCAGAAGTGCAACAATGTGTCAGGGAGGATATAAATGAAGAGCTTATTGCTTAATTCTTGACTGAAGAATTCTTGGAGGCAGTTAAAAGTATGGCCCCATTGAAAGCCTCAGGTATGGATGGATTTCCAATCCTCTTTTATCAAAAATATTGGCACATCTGTGGAAGGGATATCACAAAATTTTGCATAAATGTTTTAAAGAACAGAGAGGATATGAACCAGATTAATCAAGCTAATATTTTTCTTATTCTGAAGATAAATATGCTTAAAAATATGACTCAATTCAGACTAATTAGGCTATACAATGTAATCTATAAAATAGTTTCTAAAGTAATGGTCAATAGATTTAGACAGGTGCTAGATGATTGCATTGAAGAGGTGTAAGGTGCTTTTGTACTAGGAAGGCAGATTACAGATGTAACATCTCATTTTTCAGTGGTGTTGGAAACAATGGTTTCGAAGCCACCAAATCCGACGAGTAAGTTCGTAAATATTATTATTTAATATTTACGAGTTAATTGTGACTTTGAAAAGGTTTTTGATTTGATAATTTATGTTATTTAAGCGATTTATAAAGTTCAAGTGGTAAGACCCTAAGGTCAAGTGGTTTTAGAAAATGAGGTATCGAGACCTCGTTTCTATAAACTGAGCCGTAAATATTTTTATAAATATTTTTATAAATATTTACGGAGTGTCATTAAGGTGGTATTAAAGTTTCGTAGAAAAATTTTAACGTTTCGATAGCTAATTAATTTAAAAGGACTAAATCGTAAAAGTTGAAAAAGTCAATTGCTATTAGTTTAAAGGTGTTAATTGATTAAAGAATTCTAATTGGATGGCCTTATTGTGTAAATTAGCCATCCTAAATATAACGGGACGGTTGGATGCTTTAATTTCTTTTAATTATAATGTTTTATATGTTATTTATTTAATAAAATAAAATAAAAGGTAAATAAAATAAAGAAAACAAATGTTTTCTTCCCCATTTGTTCTTCACCACCGAAGGTTGCCATGGAAAAAGAATGGGAGAAGCTTTAAGCTTCAGCCTTGCTTTGGATGGTGCATGTAAGTCCGTTTTAGCCCTGTTTTTTTTTTATGTTTTTGAGATCATTACAACTAGGTCTAGCTAGCCCATACCTTCGATTTTGAAACTGTTAAAGATTTTGAATGTTTCCGTTGATGAATCTTGTGATTTTTTATGTTAGATGATGAATTTGGAATGTTGATTGATAATTAAAAGTATTTTGTTAATTGATTTTTGATGAATTTTCTGATTAAGGACTAAATTGTTAAAATAGTAAAATTTCAAGGATTTAATTTAAAATTGTTGCAATTATGGGTTGATATGGGTGTCATGAATATCTAGTTGTTATAAATTGGCATTAAAAATGGTTAATTTGCATGTTTTGGGCTTAGGGACTAAATTGAATAAAAGTAAAACTTTATGGGCAATTTTGTAAAAATGTCAAAATAACTAAATTGCATAAAATACATTTTTTTTACTTTCTAAATTAATAGGTTGAATGAAATTATTAATTTAGATCAAGATCGAGTGGAAAATCGAAGAGAATGGAAAATTACCAAAAAGCCCCTATACTTTGATATTTCTGCATTTTAGCCAGGTAAGTTCGTATGAACTAAATTCTGTATAATTTTGATTAAATTGAATGTTAGTATGTGATTCTATTGTGATTGAATCATTATATACATGTTATTATGCAATTTATCTTGTCAAGAAACGATAAAATTTCAACGGTGTATCGGTGATCATCGACCAATGAAAAGGGATAGCTTTGGCTATCGAATATGAAAAAGGATAGCTTTGACTATCGATTATGAAAAGGGATAGCTTTGACTATCGATTATGAAAAGGGATGGTGACGACCATCAATTATGAAAAGGGATTGTGACAACCATCGAATATGAAAAGGGATAGCTTCGGCTATCGAATATGAAAAGGGATAGCTTCGGCTATCGATTATGAAAAGGGATGGTGATGACCATCAACTATGAAAAGGGATGGTGACGACCATCGATTAATGAAAAGCGATGGTTTTGACCATTGAATATGAAAAGGGACGGTAACCATCGTTTAGCACACTTTGTGTGAGCTCCGGTAAGGATTCTGATTGACTTCACTACGACAAATATGGAAAGGTATGATGTACCAATGATCAAAGTATGAATATTCATGTTTATGAAACGTATGATATAAGTGATGCTATGTTGTGTACCATATCTTACCACATGATTATATTGCTAAGTTATGTGTTTAATCACTAGCTTGTGGCTATAGTAAATGTTATGTTTATGTCTTATGTGTATGCAAATGAAATGGTAAGTGTTCAACAAGAACTAAGACATGTTTATATGAAACTCAATGGAATGGTGATACATGGAAAAACATGATATGTTGTGATGGATGATAAATCCAATTGAATCATACTCAAGTATAATGTTTATCCATGTCAAATTTATATGAATCATGTTTAAATAAACTAACATGTGTTGTTGATGTGCTAAGGCTTATGCCAAGCTTGTGGATATGATTGATGTTTATGATTATGCTTGTACTATGCATACGAAACGGGTAAGAAAAGGAAATGAAACGGTAAGTATCTAATTTAGATGTATTATGATGTTATAAAAGGTCTAATGTGATAAATGATGTATTTATATGTGAGCAAATTGCTTATGCTATGGATGAATATACCTATATCATGGATAAATACACTAAGTCGGGAATTGATAATGTTGTTTAGGCTTATGATAAGCATTGGGAACAGAATGAACAAAAAGTAAATAGAAAGATATGTAATCTTATAGAAAGGTTGATGATTATATATTATGTCTCATGAAATCCTATCATGTTATGAATGGTTAATAATTATGCTACATTAATGAACTTATTCAATTGTGAATTGATAATTATGGTTGGATAAATCTTGAGGTATTGGTATAGGCTTGTATTTAACCTATAAATTTCATTATTGAAATGTAATATTATGATTATGGTTTGTACGAGCTTACTAAGCATTCATTGCTTACGTAGTTTCTCTTTTACTTTACAGATTATCGGAAGCTCGATCGGGTTGGAAGCTAGTCAGAGATCCATCACACTATCCATCGGCTATATCGGTAGATTTTGATGATTTTGAGTCATGGTTATAATGGCACGAATAGGTGTTTTGTGTTTGATAAAATGGTCATTATATATATGACTTGTAAATTTGGGACTTTTATTGATGAATAGTTTGTTATGTTGGCATGTAAATGTGACGTTATAATTGTTGGCATTTTGGCATTTTGGTGCTTAAATGGTGAATGATGGAATGGTAAGTTAAATGCATGCTATGAATGTTGTTTTGATATGCTTGAAGGTTGTCATTGAGGTATGGTTTGATATGGAAATAGGTAGTGAGTATTGTGTAGATAAATAGCTAATTTGGTAAGTTTGGATGTGGTTGGCATATGGCCAAGTTTACTAAGGTTTAGTGATAATAGTTGTTGAATGGTCAAATTGGTATAATTGAGTATCATTGTTATGTGAACATTGTAGTAAACGTTGGTATAGAATTAGTTCCAATGGTTGGTTGATTTATGGCTAAACTTAGCAAGTGTATAATCAAGTTTGATTGTTGTGATTGAGGTGCCTTTTAGGCATATTGGTTTTATGATTAAATACTATGATGATCTAGCTTGAATATGCATGTGTTAGGTACAATTTGGATGCATGAAAATAGGTGCATTTGGCTTGTATAAGTGACCAAGTTTTGGGTGAGGAAATGGCTTGAAAATGACCTATTTTTCGTCCACACGGCATAAGACAGGGGCATGTGTCTCAACCATGTGTGACACACGGCCATGCAACAAGGTCGTGTGTCCCCTGTAGGTTTTTAAAAGTTTCATTTCCAGAGTTACACGGTTTGGCACACGGGCGTGTGGCTTGGCCGTGTGAACCAAGTCAGAGAGTTACACGGGCTGTAACATGGCCGTGTGTCCTTACTTCGAATGCCCACACGACTTGAGACACGGGCATGTGTCTCAGCCATGTGACCCCTGCAGTTTGAAAATTTTTATCTTTTCCTTAAAAATTCTATATGTTTCCGATTTAGTCCTGATTTGTTTCTAATGTGTTTTTAGGGCCTCGAGGGCTCGTATAAGGGACAATATGTATGTTATTGATGGAATTTGCTATGATTGATGTTGTGAAGTAAATGATTTATATTTTTGATAGTTTTGAAATGTAAACTCTGGTAATTCTCCATAACCCTATTCTGGCAACGGATACGAGTTAGGGGTGCTACAACAGATAATATCTTAATTCCATATGAACTGTTGCATTCTCTTAAAAGAACAAAGGTGGGAACTAAGGGAACATTTACCCTAAAGTTAAATATGAGTAAAGCACACAATCGCGTGGAATGGAGTTTTCTTGAGAAGATGATGACACGTATGGGGTTTTTAGGGGTGGATTAATCTGGTGATGAGATGTCTTAGAACAGTGTCATATTCAATAGTGCTTAATAGAAAACAAGGAGAGGTGTTTAGGCCTTTTAGAGGATTGAGGCAAGGAGATCTGTTAAGTCCCTATCTTTTCTTAATCTGTACGGTTTTTTGCGTCCTATTAATCTAGCAAAGAGTGATGGGTTGATTAAGGGGGTTAAGATGGGACGTAGTAGATTAGAAGTAACACATTTATTCTTTGCAGATGATAGCATTTTATTTGCAGAAGCAAGTGAAGAAAGCGCATTCGCCGTTAAAAATGTTATAAAAGAGTATGAAGGAGTATCAAGTCAGTTAATTAATTTTGATAAATCCCTCATCTATTTTAGAGGAAACATACCAAACGAGGTAAAGGATCAAATTTTTCGAGTGCTTGGGGTAAGGATATCTAACAATCCCGAAAAATATCTTGGGCTACCAACAATGGTGGAAAGGGAAAAAAGAGATGCGTTCGTAAACCTGAAGGAGACAATGGTGTAAGATGTTTTGAATGCCTTGATTTAAGATGTTTGAATATGTCTTTATATTCCAAATAGATGTGCATTGGTTTGGTACAACTTTGGTGTGAATTAGGTGTTATTTAGACATCATTTTCATGTTTGAAATAATGCATTTTGGACCATTTGGTATGTTGGTCTCGAGACACAGTTGTCATGTCTCAAGACACTATGAACAAAAGTAACCATTTCATACATTTATGGGTAAGTCTCGAGACACGTTGAACATGTCTCGGTACATACATTGATAGGTCTCGAGACAAGTAAACATTGAACCTAAAATAAATTTACCTTGTTCCTAGTCTTGAGACAAGAACCCTTTTGTCTCGAGACACCTAAGCATCGAGTGTTAGGGTTCAAAACAAGTTAGCCATGTTCCGAGACATAATCTTTATACATGAGAGCTAATGTCTCGATATGTGACACTTATGTCTCGAGACACACTATATAACTTTGATAATTGAGTTTGGATTTGAATCCTAGCTCCGTATTTGACCTCGCTTAATTCTGAAACACTTTGAATGAGATCTCTTAACATTGATTAATGATATTTATGCTTAGGGTTGAGAATGTATGGAATGATAATATGATTGAATGCAAAATTGTTGATAAATGAATTGAGATAGTCTGAGTTTCTCCGGCAACGTAATGTAACATCATGCATTTGGATTTGGAAAACTAGTTTGGGTGTAGGGTTTCACACTAGGTCTAAATTAAACTCTACTAAGGAGGCAATCATGTTATAAGGGACACACTTCAAGCCTTCTTTCTCCTATAAATACCCCTCTCCCAAGATTAAGAGGGGGGAGACAAGACACAGCAACACAAGATTAACCATTGGCAATCACTTTGCTAAAACACTAACCTAAACCTCCATCCTTAATGGCTCTTCACACCATATACAATGTGAACCACCACTATAATTTACCCCAACACCTTGTATAACTTAATTGTTATAACACAACTCTTAAGCTCTATTTGGATGGGTGGTGAGATTGGTTCCAATGAGATTAAAAAGAACAATGACCGTGAGATTAATTACTACAGCGGTAGGATTGAGTATGTAGCAGTGAGATTAGGATTAGTGGTGGAATATGTGTTTGAATTCAAACGTAGCTATAACGATGAGGTAAGAATAAAAATAACTATTAAAGACTTTAAAGTATATATGTAAAATGAATGCTTAAAATTTATATTTCATAGTAAATATTAAAATATATTAAATTAGTATTTATTTATTAATTATTTTTAGCTTTCATATATCTACTTATTTATGAGTAATTAATATAAATTTTTATTAATTATAGTTATACTTATATTTCATATATTTATTAAATTATATAGAACTCAAAATTATATATTTTATAAACAAACTAAGAATTTTGTATAAGAAAAAATATAATGGAAAACTCTCTGGATCATGGCGATAATACTTCTTTACCGGAAGCTGATGACGGAGGTGGCTCTCAGGCGGTGGCGGATTCTAGCACTAAGAAAGTTCGTTTTAAAGAAGGAGTAGGTGATGAAGGCATGGACATGTTGGTTGAATCTGATTCGAGTCCAAAGATCTCCTGGAAAGATAAACTTCTGGGATTTAAATCTGGTTCATCTGGTGAGGAAATAATGGACCCTTTTAGAGATGAAAATGTTGAAAATCTTGATTTTCTAGAGGGTGATATTCGCAGATCTGTGGTTAACGGTACTCCTACCATTGACTTCTCGGAGAGGATTCAACAAATCCTATTCAAAGAAATGGAGTTAACAGTTGTTATTAAATTGCTCGGAAGAAGTATTGGTTATGGGGCTCTTTCGAACCGAATTAGCAGTTTATGGAATCCTTCCAAACATTTTCACCTCATGGATATCGAAAATGGATATTATTTGGCTAAATTTTATTCCATTCACGACTATACTAAAGTGCTGTCTCAAGGACCGTGGTTGGTTTACGGCCAATACCTGACAGTACAACCTTGGACGAAAGATTTCAATCCATCTCAACCCTTTCCAAGCATTGTACTGGCTTGGATACGTTTACCAGGTCTTCCGGGATATTTGTATAAAAAGAAAATTCTTGAGGAAATCTGAGGACTTATTGGGAAAGTAGTTCGGCTCGACCTCGATACCAACAGTAGGACCAGAGGTCACTTTGCTAGGATGGCCGTATACATAAATTTGGATAAGCCACTGACGGCTCAAGCTCTTGTTAATGGCATGAAACAAAGGGTGGAGTACGAAGCGCTACCGGCGATATGCTTTCACTGTGGGAAATATGGACATACGAAAGAACTGTGCCCTCTGTTACAAACGGAGAAGACACCGAAAAAAGACCAGGCGAACAATATTCCGATGGAAGTGGTGAAAGAAGGAAAAGAGGAGTCATATGGGCCTTGGATGGTGGTTGACAGGAAATCAAGGAGTCATTTACGGAAAAATAATCTTCCTAAAAAAGACATTAATGAAAAAGGAATTTCAGGCTCCAGATTTCAAGCTCTGGCTCATTCGGGAAGGAAATAAGAAATAGAGCCTGATCGCAATCAAAGGAAAAATAAACAGGTTGGGATTCTTCAGAATTTAGAAGGCGCTGGTATTAATGGAAAGAAGCAGAGTCAATCGTCTTGGGTAACGTCCAAAAATATTAATGGAACACAACTGGAGAGGAATAAACAGCTTTGTGGACCGTCGGTCTACCAAAAATCTCCCCTCATTAATGACGTAGCAGAACTGTCACAAGGCATTAATGGAAACAATGCGGTTTTCGAAGGCCCCTCATTAATAAATCCAAAGGCTGTAATGGATGACCTGCAGGTTATGAAGAAGGTGAGCCCAGCTCATAAGAATAATGATGTTACTATCACCGAAGCAGGGAGCCCACACTCCATCGATATAGTGGGCCGGAACATTACTGCTAAAGTCTCATCTTCAATAACAGACGGTCCAATACTTTTTAAGGCCATGGAAGACTCACCCAAGGTTGACTCGGTGCAGTCTAATAATGAGTTGGATTCCTTTTGCGAGAATAAAACTACTCTCAACACTGAAACAAGGAGTTCATCTTCGCATCCTTCTTTTAATGTTCTTTTTAATAAGTCAATTATAGATTCTTCTATCTTGCATGTTAATAATAATACTGCACAAATTTTAAACACATCGTGTCTTAATCCAATTTTTGATGTCCAGGACACAAGTGGTGTCGAGGGATTTTTAACGTGTTCCGAACCCGACTCAACGAAGGAAAGTATGGCTGAAGTACAGATGTTGGATGCTCTTGGAGGTCTAAATAATAACAGGCACACGGCTATTTCTTCCAAAGAGAAAGGTTCTGCTGACGGTATGAATAAGAATCGCGCCTCTGGGAAATTAATAGGAGGTAAAGAAGGTGGTTTTCGGGCAACTAGGAAAATAAATAAAATCACGCATGGAAAAGGAGGTACTTTTAAAGCTAAAAATTCCTCTAAAATTCCTCTGAGTGATACTATATCTAGGTTGTCTGAGGCTATCTCCTCGAATCAAAATGAAGCTTCAGATGTACTTATCCTGGACATGGGTAAAAGTGTTTAGATTTGTCTTGTAGGCATGATTATCTTATATGTATTGACAGTGTTGCGATTTTTTTTTCTTACTTTATTTTTTCACATGAATTCTAATCTCTCAATTTTTTCCTGGAACTGTCAAGGGTGTGCTAGCAGTAAATTTCTTTGTGCCTTTCGAGAATATAATCTTGAATATAAACCAGATATTGTGTGTCTTTTGGAGCCAAGAGTCAGTGGTCATAAAGCTTTTTCTATTATTGAAAAGTTGGGATTTAATCGTTCTCACCGCATTGAGTCTGTTGGTTTTTCAGGAGGCATTTGGGTTGGTTGGAAGGAATACTTATCCATCAGTATTATTCATAACCATCTTCATTTCATGCTCCTTCGTATTCAGAGCATTAATCTTAACGATGTTTATTTTTTGTTTTTATTGTCTATGGAAGCCCAGACAGAACTAGAAGGAAAACTCTTTGGGTAGATTTAATGAATGTCCTTCCTCAGGCCTCCTTACCATGGTTAATTTTGGGTGATTTTAATGCCATTCTATCCCCCCAGGATAAGAAAAGTGATCGATCGATAGGTAAGAGATGTAATTTATTCGGTAATTTTGTTGATACTTGTAACTTGCAGGATCTTGGCTACATAGGTCCCTCCTATACCTGGCAAAGAGGAAATACGTCTGAAAGTTTGGATAGAGTTTTGGCTAATGATGCTTGGATCTCTGCTTTTCCACATGCTCTGGTCTATCATCTCCCGCGCATTAAATCGGATCATAGGCCCATTTTTTCTTAAAACTAAGCCTATGTTCAATGCCTCAAGAGGAAGATCGTTTCGCTTTCTTGCTGGATGGACACAACATGCAAATTTTAAGGACTTGGTCTCTAGCAAATGGAGATTTTCAGGTAACGTGGTCGTTTCATTAGCTGAATTTACCTCACATGTTAAAGATTGGAACAGGTCCACTTATGGCTACCAAGGCACTCGCAAAAGACAATTGTTGAAATCAATTGGGACTATTCAGAAGGCCATGGATCAACCGAGCTCTAGTAGATTAGCTAACTTAGAGATGGAGGTTCGAGATGAGCTGGAAAATGTTCTTAATCACGAGGAGCTTTTATAGAGACAGAAAGCTAGATGTGACTGGCTTCAGTTTGGAGACGGGAACACCAAGTTTTTTCACAGTCGTACGATGCAAAGAAGGAAATTCAATCGCATTTTGGCCTTACGGATCAGTAGTGGGGAGTGGTGTTCAGAGCAGGATATTCTCAGTGATGAAGCAGTCAAGTTTTTTGAGGATTTATATGGTGAAAACCCAAGTCCCATGCCTGATATACCTTCTGATATCTTTACCAGTCTTAAGGAGAATGATATTGATTTTCTCAATAAACCGGTGTTGAATGAAGAGATTAAGAAAGCCTTGTTTGATATGGCTCCTCTGAAAGCTCCAGGAAGTGATGGATTTCACGCTCATTTTTTCCAAAGTCAGTGGGACCTTGTTGTAGGAGCAGTTTGTGAGTGGGTTCAAGGAATTTTTGATGGCAAAAAGATTGAGGAGGAACTTAACAACACCCTAATTGTCCTTATTCCGAAGAAAAAGAATCCGGAAGACTTCAGCCAATTCCGGCCAATCAACCTTTGCTCGGTTTTGTACAAAATAGTAATGAAGGTGATCGCTAACAGATTTAAAGTGGTGTTTTCGAACTACATCTCCACAGAGCAAGCAGGGTTTATTGCGGGGAGGAACATTTCGGATAATATTATAATTGCACAGGAGGTTATCCATTCAATGCGTAGTAAGAAATGAGGCAAAAAATGGATGGCTATCAAGTTAGACTTGGAAAAAGCATATGACAGGGTCAGTTGGAATTTCATCGAAGTGTCCCTGGTCGCTGCTGGGATCCCCGAGAAACTTCGCAAGGTCATTATGAACGCTATTTCTTCCTCCACTATGCAGATCCTTTGGAATGGAGTTCCGTCTAGATCCTTTAAGCCTGTTAGAGGGATTAGACAGGGTTGCCCGTTATCTTCTTACCTGTTCGTCCTTTGTATGGAATGGCTTGGATATCTTATCAAGTCTGAGATGAAAACTGGCAAGTGGCAACCTATCAGACTTTCTCGATCAGGATCGGCTTTATCTCATCTCTTTTTTGCAGATGATCTGGTTATTTTCAGCAAGGCGGAAATGAGTCAAGCTCTCTTATTCAAGGAGATCCTTAGATGGTTTTGTGATCTTTCCGGACATAAAATAAGCACAAGGAAGAGCAACATGTTTTTCTCAAAAGGTGTGGATATTAACTTAAGCGGTCAGATTAGTCATCTTTTTAGTTATCAGAAGGTGTTTAATCTAGGAAGTTACTTGGGGGTACCTCTACTCCATGATCGTAGCACCAAGAGTACCTTAAATTTTGTGATTGAAAAAGTGAGAAGTAAACTCCAAAATTGGGATGCTCGGAAACTCTCTTTCGCAGGACGTATTACTCTTGCTCAATCGGTTCTCTTGGCCATTCCTAGCTACTTCATGCAGTCTTTAGCTATTCCGAAAGGGGTGTGTGAAGAAATAGAAAAGATAGCCAAATAGTTCATTTGGGGAGGTTCAGCTGGAAATCTGAAATTAGCTCTGATTGGATGGGAGTCTATTTGTCAGCCCAGGACTTGTGGAGGGCTTGGTTTTAGGCATCTTCAAGACCATAACAACTCTTTCCTTATGAAGATTGGCTTCAATCTCGTCTCTAGGAAGGACACATTATGGGTTCAAGTTCTTCGGTCGAAGTATGGTTGGAGGGATCAGCTTCCTGAATCTATTCATAAAAGTCAGTGCTTACATCTCTGGAAATCCCTATCTAAAGTGTGGCCTCTTCTTCGTGAGAATCTCATGTGGGCTATTGGGAATGGTTCTACAATTCGTGGATGGAAAGACAATTGGATACCTGATGTTGGACCTTTATTATCTTATGTTTCTGCTCATGATAGGCTTAATTTGGATAGCACTTTGAAGGATTGGGTTCTGCAGGATGGATCTTGGAATGTGGATATGCTTAGTATTTGGCTATCTGAAGATATGTTGAAGTGCATTGTCAATATCCTTCCACCCCATCCAGATGGTGGCGAAGATAGAATTATATGGGCTCATTCGGGATCCGGTTCTTTTTCTATCCGTAGCGTTTATTGGACACTCAAAGAGAACTCATGGAATTCTAAGGATGCTTTTTGGAAAATCATCTGGAAATATCAAGGTCCTCAGAGAGTCCGAATGTTTCTTTGGCTTGTGGCTAACCAGAGGCTCTTAACTAACTCAGAAAGATTCAGAAGAGGAATTGCACAAAGTAGTGCCTGCCCAAGATGTGGACACAATCTTGAAGACATCATGCATGTACTTCGCGATTGTTCGACGGCCAAGGAAGCTTGGAAACTTGTGGTCCCTCCGGAGAAGCAATCCAGGTTTTTTTCTGATCCCTTACATATTTGGTTAAATGCTAATCTTTGTTGTCATACTAAAATGCAGGATAAAGGAATTACTTGGTCTTGCCTCTTTGGGATCATAGCGTGGAGAATCTGGAAGAACAGGAATCTTTTCATTTTCCAAAACATTGATTGGACGTCTTTCCAGCTCGTCAAATCTTCAATCAGTTGGGCTCAAAATTTTGAGTCCATTATCATCAAGGCCAAGGACTTTGTAAAACTTCCCAGGAATCAACAGCATTGCTCTGACAATTGGGTTCACCTTTCCTCCGATGGAGCAGTGGCTAGAACCTCTGGAGATGCCTCAGCGGGTGGAGTGGTGCGGGACCATGATGGAAATTGGATTTTAGGATACACGCATTATCTGGGCAGATGTTCACCATTGGAAGCAGAACTTTGGGGCATTTTTGATAGAGTGTTTATCCTAAAGAATAATGGTTACAAAAAGATTAAGATCCAATCTGATAATCTTGAAGTGGTTAGGGCTCTGTCCACGGAAGATATGATTGACTCTGGAAATACACTTATCAGAAGAATTAAAAGACTTTTGCACACTGAAGTTCAATGGGACATTAAACATGTTCCTAGGGAGTGCAATTTAGCTGCAGATCAGATGGCGAAGATTGGACTTTCATGGCAGACTTCTCTTCGGATTTATGAAGTACCACCTGATATAGTGGTAGCGGCTTTTCTTCAGAAAAAAGTTTCTAATGTATCTTAGGAGTTTCTAAACTGTCAGTTTTTGTTTTTTCACCAAAAAAAAAATTATATATTTTATATAATAATAATAATAATAATAATAATAATAAACAAACAACCTTTTGTAAGAAAAAAAATCTTTTAACTAATATTAGAAATCCTATTACACGCGTATGTGTGTGGAAATCATGATTTAAAATATAGATTTCTGTTTAAAAATAATATACTATAATTAATAAAATGTATGGTTTGGAACTAATTAACCATAAAAACGCATGAAATATGTGTGATATTAAAATAAAAAATAGATTAAATTATGATTAAAATAGAATTTGAATACATAAATATATCATATTAATAATACTAAATGCACTACAATTGTTTATCATAGTGTTGTCATCATTTGTGAGTTTGTGTCAAAGTTAGTGTTTAGTTGAATTATGACACCAACTCAATTAACAATATAATTAATATATACAGCTGATGGAGACAATAAATTATGCATATTAAAATAAAAATGTATATATTATAATAAAATGAAGTTTTAATTAGGTAGTAAATTTACAATTTTATTAATTAAAATAGTGTGGGTTCAAATTTCACTATAAACATATTTTATATTAATTTTTATTAAAATAAAAAAATTAAAATACACTCAAATAATATAATTTATTTTAATTACGAAATAAAAATACGACGCTACAACGGAAATCTATTTGCTTTTAAATGGGAAAAGAAAAAGTAAAACAAAGGCCGAACTCCATCCTCCGGTGCAGTGGGTTTACTCCAACGTTTTATTTTCCAAACACCAATAAAAAAGAATAAAAGGATATATTCTATCTCACTATAATGAAATCCAAAGGAGCCTTTTCTCAATTCAGTAATTACCAATAAAAATTACATAAAACTAATTGAAATTAATCTATTTCAAGAAATTTGGCTGGGTAGCTTTCTAAAAATAATAAAATAAAATATTCCTCAAATGATGATTAATTAATTGTATGGGATGAGATTAGGTTTAGAGGGTGATGGGGGCATGAATAAAATATGAATTGAGAAGCAGTAGCTAATCTCATCCTAAGTGAGACAGACAAACAAATTCAACCCTATAAGCCATTAGCTTTTACTCCTCAAAAACAAACAAAAATCTTAAATTAAGCATGGTAATTAGTGAGACAATAATGGGAACCCAGTTTTCAAAGAAAAATAAATACCACCAAACAGTATACAAGTTGGTAAGCATTAAATGCTTCGTTTTTGGTCATTTCTTTTAATCAATTTTACGACCATACAACTGCATGCCCAAATTTTGGATTAAGTTATATCTTATTTACTTCTCAATTAACCATTAATTTCTTGGGGTGGAGAAGATAGTGACATATGAATGAACACCTGGCTGTCCAAATGAATAACTTGTGTTCTGTTTGTTGTAATCAAAACTCTGTGGCTGTGCCTTGCTGCTGCTCATGCCTTGTTTCCGTCATTTTTTTCTTTTTCTCTCATAGGGTGGTCATTTGATGCATTATTTTTTGAGCCTATCTCACCTCTCCTTTCCTTTGCCTTCAATGCTAGCTTCATAATGAAACAAAAGTCAATTATTTATCAAAACTTTCAACAAGTGAAGAAAGAGACCCTAATTTGAGGGTAGAGAAAAAAAAAAAAAACCATTGAAACTCAAATCTGTTAAAAAGTACTAGCATAAATTCAATTAGGTTACGTGCAACTGAAACTTGAGCAGATTCATGGATTCATGCCTGAAATTAGAATTTGATTCATATGATAGTGTAGTTTGTTTATGCCTGTAAGTGTGAATTTACATTGTATCAAAAAAACATTCAGCTAATTAAACTCAAGCAATAGCTCATTGGTCGAGAGGGGTACCCAAAACCTGAGTTCAATCTACTGATTTGTTTGGGTGGTAGTGTAGTGTGTGTCCATGGGTTTGAGATGATTATATCATATATATTATATATATTATAAGGTTTAAGACTCTAGGTGGTGTGGATGACCTCTTTTAATGACATGTATTATTATTTTTATTTATATTAATTGAATTAAATCATTATTTTTAAAATAAGATAAATTGTATTCTAAACTAGTTTTTTAAGAGAATTTTCATATTTAAAAATAGTTTTACATATAGGAGGATGGGAAATTTTAAGAATAAAAGATAAATAGTGAAATTTGAATTTATAGAAGGGATTAAAAAACACATGACCCTAAATTGTATTCGACTGAATTTGATGCCTTATAACAGAGTAAGTAGTACATCTGGTCTTCTTCTAATGCAGAGTTTTTCCATTTCAACCACCTCAAAATTAAGCTTTGGATACAGCTCAAAGGTCAGATTGTTGTTGCTACAGACATGGACATATACGAATTTGGCGAATTTAAGATATCTTTCGCCGACTGGTCGATTTTCCCAGTGAGTTTCTACTCTCAGAAATGCCGCTACCAACAATTCTTCATCGAGGACAGCCTCTCTCGCCAATTCCAACGGTTCTACCCGGTTGAGTTTTCAGGATGAGTGACCAATGAAATACGAAATGGAAGAAAAAATTAAGTATTTATTAATTTAATTATTTAAGAGATAATAGTTAAAAAAATAAATTCTGAATATTAATAAAAAAATTATATTCGACTCTTAATTTATTAACTTTAAATATTTTACCTTTCCATAATTTAATTTATTAATTTTAATATTTAGATCAAAGTTAAAATTTTCATTAAAAAAAGCTATTTAAGTAATATCTTTTTATTTATCTTTAAAAATATAGTTTAAAGTTCAAAGTTCAAAATTCAAAATTTCAAAAATAATATAATAATTATCAGAAAGATAAATAGTATTTATTTAAAATAAAGTTAAATAATAAATATCTTAATATTTAAATAATATTTAAATTTATATTAAATTTTAAATTTAATATCAATCATAAAGATAAATACTATTATCATAACAATAATTGTACATTAATTTTAATTCTAAATTATGAATTTAAATTGTGTTATAGATTTTAATATTAATTTTAATAAAAATCCATAAAAATTTTAATTTCAATATTTTTATTTTAAATTCTGAATTAAAATTTTTAATTTTAATATTTAGTTTAAAGTTAAAAATCTAATAGAAAATTTAATTTAAAAAATATATCTTTATTTATCATTAAAAATATAGTTTAAAATCCTTTCATAAAAATCTATAACACAATTTAATTTTAATATTTTTTATTTAAATTATAAATTATAAATTTACTAATTTTAATATTTAGTTTAAAGTTAAAACTTTCATAGAAAATTTAATTTAAATAATATTTTTATCATATTTAAAAAAATTAGTTTAAATTTCAAAATTAAAAATAAAACATAATATCATATTTATCATAAAGATAAATAATATTTAATTAAAATAAATTTATTATTTATTATTTATTATAAAGATAAATACTGTTATAATAAATAAATATTATTTAATTACCATAAACATAAATATTATTTTTCTATTATTTCTAATTATTTAAAATTAAATGTTTAAAAATAAAATTTATTTTACTTAGTTATGTTCAAAATTAATTAAAATGATAAAACATTAAAAAAATTATAGTTGTAAAACTATTGAATAAGATAATTAAACTACAAAAATGAGCTTTTGCATGCAAAATAAAATTATAAGTAGGGTTTAAAATATTATTAAATGATATTGAATTAAAAATATATACAAAAATATTGAATTATAAAATATAAAATAATTTAAGTTAAAACATGCAATACTAATTAAGTTTTAAAATTCTACTTTATATCCGCATTCTAACAATTTTTTTAAAATTTTAATTTTTAGCTAGATATTCACATTGTTGAAATAAAGATTATTCATAATATATATTTTTTGAAATACGTTATTAAAATTATTTGTATACATTTCAATATTATATATATATATTTTAAATTTAAGTGTTTTCTAAAGTTTTTTTTGTATCTTTCAAATATTGTGTAATGAATAATTTTAATTAATAAATTAATATTTAAATAATAACAATTTTTGTTAGGATCGACCCGATTAAGCAACGAACAAGTAATAATAGCGGAATAAATTGAGAAATTGGACACACAAATTTAACGTGGAAAAACCCCTCCAAAGAGGATAAAAACCACGGGCAAAGATAATTTTACTATAATGGCAATGAGCAGAAGAGTACAAAAGATGGAGATAAAAACTAAACCCGAAAACCGAAAACAAAGAACCCTCAAACGTAAACACAAAATTCTCTAAATGTGTTATGAGTTCTAATATCTAATGGGTGTATTTTCTAAGGTTGTAAAAGAGCCTATTTATAGGCTAAATTCATAGGTCAAATAATAATAAAATAATCTAACTAATCGGTGTTTGATTGAAACAAATAAATGAGTTTAACTAGAAGATTACTTCTCAAATTTGACTGAAATAGGAGTCATAATTAACAAGTCTCCACCTTGACTCATATTTCCACAATGCCATCTTTGCCAAAGCCCGCCACGAGCCTATCTTGAACCATGCAGGAATTAATCGAGTCGAATCGTGCTTAGAAGCTGGAAGACTTCTAGCCTTCGACTTGTATACCGCCAAATCAAAACTAACCGGGTTTGATTTTCACGAACACTGAGTGCCCTAACTTTTCAAAACTCGCATCAAAAGAGAACCTCTCTTCAACGAAAGCGGTCATACATTTTTCCCTCCTATGACCAAGTTGCCTCGCTCTGAATGAGTTGACTTCGACTCAGTAGCGGACGAGGGACGTCCGATTTCACCGATCCTTTGTAGAACCTTCCGAATATAAAGACTCGCTAGTTCTTTTACCTTTTAACAAAATGAGAGCTCCACGAGATACTTTAATGCCGCTCGACTCGATGTTGATTCTGCATCCTTTCAAGTCTAAAATACTCAAGGAGATGAGATTCTTTCGTAAATCAGGTACATACCTGACATCTGAGAGTATCCTAATCGTCCCATCGTGTATCCTAATTTTAACAGTACCAATACCAATTACCTTACTAGATGAATCGTTTCCCATGCACACAACTCCACCTTCAACCGAACTGTATGTAGAGAACCATTCTCTATTGGGACACATGTGGAAAGAACATCCCGAATCTAGGACCCACTCGGACGTGAGCTTGGAGTTATCGCTCGTTGACACTAACAAGAAATCATCACCGCTTTCATCGGCCAAATTAGCACCAGCTACATCTTCCTCGTTACTCTTAGCAGCTCTTTTATTTCGCAGTTTATAACAATCTGCTTTGACGTGACCTAACTTTTTACAATAGCGAC
The DNA here is from genome assembly GCA_025698515.1 of Gossypium sturtianum. Lineage (NCBI taxonomy): Eukaryota > Viridiplantae > Streptophyta > Magnoliopsida > Malvales > Malvaceae > Gossypium > Gossypium sturtianum. Next base: position 60,020,722 of record CM046946.1, read on the forward strand.
ACCTTTTGTCTCGTTTCTTTGATGCTATCAAAACGAAAGCTTGCCTATCTGCCTTGCTATCCAAATGAAGCTCATTTTCGAGTTTGTCTCTACTCAACAAATGACCCTTCACATCTTCGAACGAGAGTTTGTCTCTACCATAAATTAGGGTCTCCCTGAAAGACTTGTATGAAGGGGGTAAAAAGTACAATAATAGCATAGCCTGATCTTCATCGTCAATATGAACCTCAACATTCTTTAAATCATTTAAAAGAGTAATGAATTGACTGCTTTGATCTCTAAGAAGCTCACCTTCGTTCATGCGAAATGTAAATAGACGTTGTTTCAACACTAAACGGTTAGCCAGAGACTTAGTCACATAAAGAGTTTCTAACCTTTTCCATAAGGCGGATGAGGTTTTCTCCATCAATACCTCCTGCAATACCGCATTCGCGAGGCACAACTGAATTGCAGACAAAGCCTTTTCATCAAGCTCTTCCCATTCTATTTTATTTAGATTCTCAGGCATTTTTCCGGTAACAACCTTTTCAAACCGGATTGAACTAGAATTGCCATCATCCGAACTTGCCCTGCATTGAAATTTGTCTCACCATCGAACTTCTCAATTTCAAACCTTGTTCTTTGTCATATCTGAATGGGTGATCTATGGAAATTGAACTAGCTCTGATACCACTTGTTAGGATCGACCCGATTAACCAACGAACAAGTAATAATAGCGGAATAAATTGAGAAATTGGACACACAAATTTAAGGTGGAAAAACCCCTCCAAATAGGATAAAAACCACGGGCAAAGATAATTTTACTATAATGGCAATGTAAGCGAAGAGTACAAAAGATGGAGATAAAAACTAAACCCCAAAAACAGAAAATAAAGAACCCTCAAAACGTAAACACAAAATTCTCTAAATGTGTTATGAGTTCTAATATCTAATGGGTGTATTTTCTAAGGTTGTAAAAGAGCCTATTTATAGGCTAAATTCATAGGTCAAATAATAATAAAATAATCTAACTAATCAGTGTTTGATTGAAACAAATAAACAGAGTTTAACTAGAAGATTACTTCTCAAATTTGACTGAAATAGGAGTCATAATTAACAATTTTAAACAACAAATGAGCAACTCGTGTAAGAGGATAGAAAACTAGTTACATATATTATTGGGATAAACTATATAAATGGTCACTCAACTATGTTTATGTTCCTGTTTTGATCACCAACCTTAAAAATTTTAAATTGAGACACTAACATTGTAACACCCTAAACCCGGCCTAAGAGTTTAGACCGAATCCCGGGGGTTACATTGATCACCGAAGTGATCGTAGAAAAATTTTATAAAACATATTGTTTCAATTTCCACTACCACATTTTAAGTTTGACAAACCAAAAACAATTTAACATTGGCTTTCAATCAAAAGATTTACAGTTAAGGTTAATATATATACAAAATAAAATGTACGAGTGATAATTTCTAAACAGAACTTGTACCACAGTTTTTATAGAATCCTACAGATCAAAATGGCAAACCAAACGAAAGCTGAAAAGATAACCGATAAATTATTTTCAGAAGCTATGCGAGACCTCCGCAGATACCGAGTCCAAACATCAAACCGAAAGCGTACTGCAAGGGGAAACACTAAGGGGTAAGCTACACGAGCTCGGTGTGAGTTTAAGCGAGACTTAAAGCAAGTGCAGAACTCAATTCGAGAGCGCAACAGACTTACATACACTCATGGAGTCAAAAGGCATACTTGGAACCAACGTCCCAACAGAATGTAACAACTCAAGCACACACAGTCAGACCAAATACAGCCAGATAATCTTGCACCCAGAACACTCAAACAGATGCGTATGAAATGCAGTCAAGTAATAAGACCCACCCATCCAGCCAACACACCTCTCCGTCCCCCTGATCACACCCCATAAGAGCTGACTAAGCTCATCCAACCAAAACACACCACATAGGACCTCGAAAGGCCCATCCAACCCTACACACCATGTATGTGGACTAAGCCACTCAGATATTAATACGCAGCAGAGCTGGCGTATATGCAGTACAGTGCAATGTGGTAGTCCGTTGTACAGTCATGATGCAGTTTAAACTGCCAGATCAGATAATGGTAGGCAACAAAGCTGACATACGTGCGGTACAATGCGGTAAACTACTGTACGAAAAACTTGCAGTTAAACTGCCAGATCAAGAACAGAAACAGTCTTCCTTCTCTTCACAACCAAACCTAAAATACTTAATGCAAGTGCATGTATGCATTTAAACCCACAGAAATAATGAACACGTCAACAGACAATCAGACACAAGCAGATATGCACACACACCCAGCAGATCGGACTCAGAGTAAAAAATCTCACACCTCAGTCGCAAATAACACATAAGCCGAAGCCCAGATCAGAAATCTTAACCCTCCTCGCTAAAGTTCAACCATGGCCGAACACACACAGACACATTCTCAGATCAAAAACATATATAGAACCAAATAAGTGACTTAGAATCACACGGCCGTGTGTCCCGCCCATGTGGGAAAAGCTAGGCCGTGTGGGGGTTAAAATGCCCACGTGGAGGAAGGCACGCGGTCGTGTGGCAGAGGCACACGCCCGTGTGAAACAAGGACACGGCCGTGTGAACAGGCCATGTAACTCATTGTCCAATTGTGCTAAAATAGAGTACTGGGCAGACACAGCCGTGTGTCCAAAACACACGCCCGTGTGATCCCTAAATCCCCAAATTAGCCACACGGCCGTGTGGCCAGGTCGTGTGGCGCTAAAACACTAAATCCATAATTCCCAAACACACATGCCCATGTGCCTAGGGGACACGGCCGTGTGTAAATCGACAAAAATCCCCAAATCGGCCACACGGCCGTGTGGCACCAAATTTTGCCCGGAAACCCTATTCCTAAATGCACACAGTCGTGTGAATAGGAAAATGCCCGTGTGGTCACGAAACCACCCTAAAATAGCCCCAAAAAACATGCTTTCACCCACGAAGCACTTCCCAACCCTCGATAGTTCGAAATTATACCATACATTAAAACACCCCACACCGGCCCACGAGCTTGAGCCGGATCTGGTATGTTCCTTAAATAAATCGGTTTTCAATGTTCTAAATGACTTAGAGAAAATTTGTGTAATTTTAAAAAAATTGTTTTAGGTTGGGCTTAATTTGAAACCTATTTAATAAATTGCGGAAATCCAACTTAAATAAGGTGACAAAATAATTTTTAGGTTTATTATTTTAAAAGAAATAAATTTACTTATCTTTAATCAAACATAATTTGTATCATATTTAAATAAAAATAAACAGGAATAAAGAAAATCCAAGCTGGGCCTTATGGCCTTATTACATCATTCAAACCCAAAATAAAGTACTAAAATTTCATAAAGTCCAAATTCCAAATAATTTCTTCAAGCGATGCATGGCCACCTTTAGCTCCTGCCGACCCGGTCCATTCTTTGCTCATCACTGAAAAATAATTCCCCAGCGAGGTGAGTCAACAGAACTCAATGTGTACATAGTACTAATTTCCAACAAATCGGGCATACAAGTCATATCAATATCATGTTCATACAAAATAAAGGATGATGCAACCCAAATCCAAACCTATTTGTCCATCCGCTACACACCACCCGTACCAACTTTGTACACGCGGGGACTACTAAGTCGACCCTCCATCCGCTACACACCATCGAAGAAGCGATCATTTGCGATCGGCGTGCTCATCGCCCACTTATGTTGTGTCATTAGACCTTTGTATTCTTTGGATGTAACCGAAGTTACCACTTTTCACTTTATGTGACCGTAGTCACCACTTTACGTTGGTGAGACCGTAGTCATCACCTTCACTTTCTTCCTCCACAAATATCCCGAATGCCCCAATTATTTCATAACATATTTCACATACTAAATTTTCATTCATGTTACTAATCACATGTTCAAAATATATCACATTCACAATCCTATCAAAAGTAGGAAAGCGTGCACAGGTACTCCTTACCACATTTGTGGTGCTTAGCCACATTCACATCTTGTTACATATTTACATATCTAATGATTGCCATGCAATTTATTGAAAGTTAGTAAGAGTACACACCTTTTTCGCTTAATAGTTTTAGTGAATTCCGTAGAAGCGATCTACCGATCTAGATCTTTCACTCCTATATTCGGCCATTAATTAAAACATATAAATAAACCTATTTGGTCTTAAAACCAAATCCTACTAGAAGTAAATTACTTACCTAGTTGCGAATTGATTTAATCAAGTCCCAACGATTGCTAGAATTCCTCTTCCTTGAAATCGGCTAATACTAGGTATGTAACCATGTCGGTTTCGGTTTTGAAATAATGGAAAACACTTAAACAAATTATGCCTTGGCGAATATCCCTTACCTTATGATGGGATTCCAAATCGAAGAGGATTCCTTTATAAAACTGTTGAAATCCTATAACCGTGTTAGATTAGATCTAACTTTGAAAACGTGAATCATAATCTTTAACCACATATTTATATTTATAATCCTTACCTTAGATCCTTAGATTTCCCGAAAGATCCCCTTTTGATGTTGTGGATGATTGCCCTCTTTCTTAGAATCCACAAAGATTGACAATGATGAAACGGAGAAGAAAATAGAAGAAAAAGAGAGGATTTTTGCTTAATGAAAATTCGGCGAGAGAGGGTTTTGCCTAGGAGAATTTGTGAGAGAGGAAGAGGAGCAAATGTTGATGAGTAGCCCTCTGTCCTCCTTTTATAGCCAAAGTTATCAGACCTAGGAGTCCTTTACTTGGCCACCACTCCTCTTTTGATAATATTATCTCTTTTATTTAAAAGATAAAAGCCTTTAATCCATCAATTATCTCCTCAATTATCTCATTAGAAAATAATCCTTTATTTATCTCTTATTATTCACATATTTATGTGAATAAAACTCCTTTATTTATCTCTTATTATTCACATATTTATGTGAATAAAACTCCTTTATTTATCTCTTATTATTCACATATTTATGTGAATAAAACTCCTTTATTTATCTCATATATCCAAGTTTCCCAAGAAATGTTCAAGTTTCCATTTTTGGATCATTTCCAAAAATGTTTAGGTTTTCAAAAATGTCTAAGTTTCCAAAAAATGTCCATTTCCATTTTCATTTCCATTTCCATTTTCATTTCCATTTTCATTTTCATTTCCATTTTCATTCATTTCTAGGTTTCCAAAAGTATCAAAAATTTATTCATAATACTTAAGACTTGTCATTTCATACAATTGATCGAAAAATGCATAGGCCCTTCCTAGGATGTTCTGATTCTACCCCCTTAAATAAAATTTCGTCCTCGAAATTTCCTAACTAAATGATTGAGGTATTCTTTGTCGCATTGTCTCTTACGGCTCCCACGAAGCTTCTTAGATCCATGATTGCGCCATAACACCTTGACTAAAGGCACCGACTTCTTTCGTAGTGCTTTCACGTCACGTTCAAGATCTGAATCGGCTCCTCCTCGTAGGATAGATCGGCCTTAACTCCACTTCTTCAGCGGTACCACATGAGGCGGATCCGATCGATAGCGGCGTAGCATGGACACATGAAATCGTCGTGCATTTGATGCAACTACGGTGGCAACTCAATTGGTATGCCCGGCCCAACTCGCTTGATGCTTGATAGGGCCCTATAAACCTTGGGCTTAGCTTCCCGCTGCGGCCCGAACCGCATAACCTTCTTCCAAGGTGAGACCTTTAGAAACACTTGGTCTCCTACTTCAAACTCAATTTCTTTCCTCTTAAGGTCTGCGTCGACTTACGTCTATCGAAGCTTCTTTCAACCGTGCGAATTAATTCCACCTTCTCCTCGGTTCGCCACTAACTAACTCTGGACCCAAAGCGCGGCGTTCTCTAACTTTCGGTCCAACAAGTTGGTGTTCTACATTTCCTTCCATACAATGCGCCGTATGGTGCCATCCGAATGCTTGCACGATAGGCATTTGTTGTTGTGGCGAACTCGGCTAGAGGCAAGTAATCTTCCCAACTTCCTCGGAAATCCATCACCTGACCTCTTAGCATATCTTCCAACACTTGTATAACCCGTTGATTTGCCCGTCGATTGTGGATGAAAAGCCGTAGTGAAGTCTAGCTTAGTGCCTAATGCTTGATGAAGTGCTTTCCAAAATCGAGGCGTAAACCTTGGGTCTCTATCGGAGATGATCGACATCGGTACCCCGTGTAGCCTCACGATCTCGCCACATATAACTTGGCTAACTTTTGAAGGGAATAGTCGATCCTCACGGGGATAAAATGTGCGGACTTGGTCAAGCGGTCCACTATCACCCATCACTGAGTCCTTCTTAGTGGGCGTAAGGGAAGCCCACTAACTAAGTCCATGGTAATTCTTTCCCACTTCCATTGGGAATCTCAATTGGTTGAAGCAATCTGATGGGACTTGGTGTTCGACCTTTACTTAGCGACATGTCAAACATTTCCCCACAAATTCGAGTCACCTCTCGTTTGGTCGACCACCAAAATTGTTCCCTTAGATCTCTATCTGACTTGATGCCTCGGGATGCATAGCATAAGGACTACCATGCGCTTCCCGAAGAATCCTTTGTCTCAACTCCTTATCCTCGGCATACAAACCTTTTCCTTGTAGCTTGTACAGTACTCCTTCATCATTGGCGCCATAATCCTTTAATCCTCCTTGCCGTACTTGCGTAACTTAGTACTTAAGTCCTTATCATGCCAATTGTCCCTCTTTCACCTCCTTGACCCGAGGTTGGCTTGACTTGTAACTCGCGCCATGAGGCTTAGTCTTCATACAAACTTAAGTGGCGAACAAAGCCCTTAAATCCGACACAACCTTCCTACTTAGGCGTCGGCTACCACATTCGCCTTGCCGGATGGTATTCTATCGAGCAGTCATAATCTTTCAATAACTCCACCCACCTCGTTGCCTCAAGTTCAACTCCTTACGAGTCAACAAATACTTAAGGCTTTTGTGGTCAGTGTAAATTCTTGACCTTTCTCCATAAAGGTAGTGCCTCCAAACTTTGAGGCGAAAACCAGCGCTGCGCGAGTTCCAAGTCATGAGTTGGGTAGTTCACCTCATGCGGCCTTAGCTGTCGAGATGCATAGCGACTACCTTTCCTTCTTGCATTAGCACACGACCTAACCACGTATGCGAAGCATCTAATATACTACGAAGTCCTTACACCTCATTTGAATTAACACCGGAGCTTACATCGGCACCTTTTAAGCTTTTCAAAGCTCTCCATTTGCTTATCAGTCCACACAAGCGGTACTTCCTTCCTTAGTAACTTTGTCAAAGGTGCGGCTATTGCGAGAATCCTTCCACGAACCTATACGTAATAGCTTTGCCAAGCCTAAGAAACTTACGATTTCAGCCACCGAGCCTAGGTGGTTTCCAATCCAACAACTTTGCTTGATCTTCCTAGGATCCACTCTTATTCCTTACTGCGGATACCACATGTCCTAGGAGCGCCACTTCCTTGAGCCAAAATTCGCACTTGCTGAATTTGGCATAAAGCTTCTTTTCCTTAACACTTCTAACACAACTCGGAGATGCTCATCGTGCTCCTCCTCCGTCTTGGAATACACCAAAATGTCGTCGATGAACACCACGGCGAATCTATCAAGTAGGGTTGGAAAACCCTATTCATCATATCCATGAGCAGCGGCGGTGCGTTCGTCAACTAAGCGGCATCACCACAAATTCAAAATGGCCGTACCTTGTCCTAAAAGCGGTCTTATGAATATCGGCCTCCTTCACTTTGAGTTGATGATACCCAGACCTTAAGTCGATCTTTGAGAACAGTTTGCCCCTTTCGGTTGGTCGAACAAGTCATCTATCCTTGGCAAAGGATACTTGTTCTTGATGGTCGTTTGTTCAGCGGCGATAATCTATGCACATCGCATAGTTCCATCCTTCTTCTTCACAAAGAAAGCCGGTGCTCCCCACGGAGACACCTTTGGGTCGAATGAACCACGATCCAACAACTCTTGGATTTGAGCCTTGAGCTCCACTAACTCCTTTGGTGCCATTCGGTAGGGAGCGATTGACACGGGAGTTGTTTCTGGTAGCAAATCTATTCCAAATTCCACTTCTCTATCTCGGGGGTATTAGGGCAACTCCTCAGGAAATACATCCTCAAAATCCCTTCTTGTTCTAACTCCCTTAACACCTTCCTCTTCTCCTCTTAACGCACTCACGAAGGCTAAGAATGCCTTACATCCTTTCTTAACCATTTTCTCGGCCTTGATTGCGAAACTACGTTAGACAAGTAGTTCCTCCTTTCTCCGATCATCACTACTACCTCATCTTAGGGGTTCTTAGTTCCATACGTTTAGCCGCACAATCCAACACGGCTCGATGCTCTACTAGCCAATCCATTCCAAGTATAAGCTCAAACTCTCAGAAGGTAATTCCATTAAGTCGGCCAGAAAGTTCGCTCACTGAATCTCTAGGGTACATTAGAAAGATCCTATCTATCCTCACCGTTTGGCCTAAAGGGCTTACTACGATTATCTGCCTATCGAGAAAGTTGAGTCTAGGCCTAGTGTTTCAACCACACTACATGCAACATAGGAATGAGTTGAGCCACATCAATAAGAGCAAAATAGGGTTTGTCATGAATAAGAGCGTCTCCGGTTATAACATCGTGCGTCTCCCTCTTCCCTCCGCGAAACGCGTAAACCAAACCCGGTTGCCTTGCTTGGCGTTTCATTTGCACCTCGACCACTGAGCTCCACGGCCTCTGCCACTACCTCTGTTGGGCGACCCACGACCTCTTTGAAATTGCTTTGTCGCCTCTACCCGGCTGGTTAGCATTACGAGAAGTTCTTTGGTTGGCTCTCATCTAATAGCTTGGGGCAATCCTTAATCATATGGTCCTTGGACCCACACTTGAGACATCGTCCCGCCTTTTTCCAACACTCTCCCCGTGCTTCCTTCCACAATGTTCACAAGGCGAAATTGCCGGCCGTACCGGCTGTTGACTTTGTGGCTGTCAACTCTAGGCCTCTTGTGGCCTTTTCGGATGGCCCAAAACCTCTTTTGGGCTTATTTTTAATCCTGACTGCTTGGTGGCGTCCTTAATTCCTCGACCACTTTAGCCTTTTCCACCAAGGCGGAGAATTCCCGCTCACGATGCGGTGCTATCAAAAGTCTCAAATCGTCCCTAAGTCCAGTCCTCCAAAGCGAACCACAGCGTTCATGCTCGATCGCCACTACTCCTCGGGCATATCGGCTCAACCTCAAAATTCCGCTTCATATTCGGTGTGGACTTACTTCCTTGTACCAACCCGGAAAAGCCTTCCTTTGCTCATCTATATACGGTTCCCACATACTTCTTACGAAATGCTTCCTTAGCATATTCCCGAGTCGAGATCTTCGCGCGTGGCACCGTCGACGGTTAACCACCATTGATCGCTTCATCGCGTAGCGGTGCCGTCATCCCTTTCAACTTCTCCTCGGGGTCAAGTCGAGCTCATCCATGATGCGCTCGATTGCTTCAAACGATGCTCGGTATCTTTGGGTGCCCTCGATCTCCTCTAAACATTTCGGCTCCATTAGCACCCGGGCGCTCGAGCCTGGACTTACGATTTCTGAATTGTTTCTGCACGACCACCAATTCCAAAACTCGCGGCCACGACTGCGACACGGCATCTTCCATGCGAGCCTGCTTTGCTCAACATTGCATTGTGGTGGGGTGATGGTGGTGGTGGTATCTCATTATCGAGAACCTTGTCCGATCTAATGATCATCCTTCCTCTACCTCTTCCACGGCGACCACGTCCTCTTGAGCTCATTATCGGCGAGATCGATTAAGGAATTTTATGTATTAGTATTCTTGTTTCACTTATTACGCGATGATATCTTATGAAGAAGAGTTTAAGAGTGGTTCTTTTCGTATTCATACATGCATACTGATCTTGCATTCATTCATTCATCCATCAACAAATATGAACTTTCGTTCATTCAAAGAAAGCGTTGTAATTCTTGTTGTTTGTTTTCGTTATTTTGCTTTTCCACTACCGGGGGCATTTTAGTAATTTTATCCTACGAGGGTATTTTCGTAAATTTTCAAAAATAAAAAGTTCACAGTGATTTTGTGAAAGTATTTTGGTACTTCTAAAGTTAGGAAATTTTGGAAGAATTTTGAAATCGAGGGGTATTTCGGTAATTTTTGATCTCGGGGTATTTTGATAATTTTTCCAAAAATCGGGGTAAATTTGTAAAATTTATTAAGTTAGGGATATTTTCCAAGATTGTAAAACATTGAGGTTCCTTTGAGAGTTACACTTTTCAAAGCAATGATATTGTAAAAATTTTGGAAATCGAGTCGTTTTGGTAATTTTGTAAGTTAGGAGCAATTTTGTAATTTTCCAAAATCAAGATAGTTTGATATTTTACAAATTAGGGTTTTTGAACATTTGATAAAGTAATGAAATTTTGTTAAAACTATGGGTGGTTTGGTCATTTTATAAACCAAGGGGTTTTTTTTTTTTTAGAAGAAAATGTTGTAAAATAGTTCTCATAAGTTTCTAAGAGTTTTAAAACTAAATTTTGGTTATACATTTTTTTTTATAAAGAAAAAGCGGCTAAGTCCCTTTCGGGTTTTATTCTTTGTGTTTAGCCTATGGCCAGAGAGCCCTCTTGGTCGGGGTGAACCAAAGCTACGCCTGAGCGAGATTCGAATGAAGAGGAGGTGAGTCACTGTGGATTGCTTAAATACCAAGCTCTCACCGGCCTTTCTAGACATGCGCCTGAGAGGTTGCCACACCACCTGAGGCCTTACGAGTTAGGGCGAACCAGAGCTACGCACCGGGTAGGATACTGCGAAGAGGAGGTGAGTCACTGGGCTTTGCTTAAATACCGAGGCTCTTAGGATCAATCCTGAACATGCGTCACGGGGTTGCCACACCTAGCTTAATAACTTAGTCATAGGTTTGTTAAGTTCATTAAGTCTTATGAGTTTCAAGTGTTTGAGTAGTCTAATCCTAGGGTTCAAGTTCCTATCACACTATTCTACGTTCCATGCCTTTGCTACCCTTTTACAATTCATAATTCACATAATCACACGGATGGTTAAAGGTACTTACAGTGGGTGCGGGTCGGAGACTTAGGTGCCATGCCATAAAACTGCTTATTTCAAAGAAATTCATTTGGGCTCGAATTGAAAGCGTTTTGGGCACGAGCCCCTGGTAGAGTTTTAAAGCGGGCTCGATACCAATGAAACACCCACCCGGCCCACGAGCTTGAGCAGGATCTGGTATGTTCCTTAAATAAATCGGTTTTCAATGTTCTAAATGACTTAGAAAATTTGTGTAATTTTAAAAAAAATGTTTTAGGTTGGGCTTAATTTGAAACCTATTTAATAAATTAAAATCCAACTTAAATAAGGTGACAAAATAATTTTTGGGTTTATTATTTTAAAAGAAATAAATTTACTTATCTTTAATCAAACATAATTTGTATCATATTTAAATAAAAATAAGCGAGGAATAAAGAAAATCCAAGCTGGGCCTTATGGCCTTATTACATCATTCAAACCCAAAATAAAGTTTACTAAAATTTCATAAAGTCCAAATTCCAAATAATTTCTTCAAGCGATGCATGGCCACCTTTAGCTCCTGTAGGCCGGTCCATTCTTGCTCATCACGAAAAATAATTCCCCAGCAGGAGTGAGTCAAGAGACTCAATGTGTACATAGTACTAATTTCCAACAAATCGGGCATACAAGTCATATCAATATCATGTTCATACAAAATAAAGGATGATGCAACCCAAATCCAAACCTATTTGTCCATCGCTACACACCACCGTACCAACTTTTGTACACGCGGGGACTACTAAGTCGACCCTCCATCCGCTACACACCATCGAAGCGATCATTTGCGATCGGCGTGCTCATCGCCCACTTATGTTGTGTCATTAGACCTTTGTATTCCTTTGGATGTAACCGAAGTTACCACTTTTCACTTTATGTGACCGTAGTCACCACTTTACGTTGGTGAGACCGTAGTCATCACCTTCACTTTCTTCCTCCACAAATATCCCGAATGCCCCAATTATTTCATAACATATTTCACATACTTAAATTTTCATTCATGTTACTAATCACATGTTCAAAATATATCACATTCACAATCCTATCAAAAGTAGGAAAGCGTGCACAGGTACTCCTTACCACATTTGTGGTGCTTAGCCACATTCACATCTTTGTTACATATTTATATATTTAATGATTGCCATGCAATTTATTGAAAGTTAGTAAGAGTACACACCTTTTAAGCTTAATAGTTTAGTGAATTCCGTAGAAGCGATCTCTGAGATCTAGATCTTTCACTCCTATATTCGGCCATTAATTAAAACATATAAATAAACCTATTTGGTCTTAAAACCAAATCCTACTAGAAGTAAATTACTTACCTAGTTGCGAATTGATTTAATCAAGTCCCAACGAGTTGCTAGAATTCCTCTTCCTTGAAATCGGCTAATACTAGGTATGTAACCATGTCGGTTTTCGGTTTTGAAATAATGGAAAACACTTAAACAAATTATGCCTTGGCGAATATCCCTTACCTTATGATGGGATTCCAAATCTGAAGAGGATTCCTTTATAAGCTGTTGAAATCCTATAACCGTGTTAGATTAGATCTAACTTTGAAAACGTGAATCATAATCTTTAACCACATATTTATATTTATAATCCTTACCTTAGATCCTTAGATTTCCCGAAAGATCCCCTTTTGATGTTGTGGATGATTGCCCTCTTTCTTAGAATCCACAAAGATTGACAATGATGAAACGGAGAAGAAAATAGAAGAAAAGAGAGGATTTTTGCTTAATGAAAATTCGCGAGAGAGGGGTTTTGCCTAGGGAATTTTGGTGAGAGAGGAAGAGGAGCAAATGTTGATGAGTAGCCCTCTGTCCTCCTTTTATAGCCAAAGTTATCAGCCTAGGAGTCCTTTACTTGGCCACCACTCCTCTTTTTGATAATATTATCTCTTTTATTTAAAAGATAAAAGCCTTTAATCCATCAATTATCTCCTCAATTATCTCATTAGAAAATAATCCTTTATTTATCTCTTATTATTCACATATTTATGTGAATAAAACTCCTTTATTTATCTCTTATTATTCACATATTTATGTGAATAAAACTCCTTTATTTATCTCTTATTATTCACATATTTATGTGAATAAAACTCCTTTATTTATCTCTTATTATTCACATATTTATGTGAATAAAACTCCTTTATTTATCTCTTATTATTCACATATTTATGTGAATAAAACTCCTTTATTTCTCTCATATATCCAAGTTTCCCGAAATGTTCAAGTTTCCATTTTTGGATCATTTCCAAAAATGTTTAGGTTTCCAAAAATGTCTAAGTTTCCAAAAATGTCCATTTCCATTTCCATTTTCATTTCCATCTCCATTTTCATTTCCATTTTCATTTTCATTTCCATTTTCATTCATTTCTAGGTTTCAAAAGTATCAAAAATTTATTCATAATACTTAAGACTTGTCATTTCATACAATTGATCTGAAAAATGCATAGGCCCTTCCTAGGATGTTTCTGATTCTACCCCCTTAAATAAAATTTCGTCCTCGAAATTTCCTAACTAAACATGATTGAGGTATTCTTTGTCGCATTGTCTCTTACGGCTCCCACGAAGCTTCTTAGATCCATGATTGCGCCATAACACCTTGACTAAAGGCACCGCTTCTTTTTCGTAGTGCTTTCACGTCACGTTCCAAGATCACGAATCGGCTCCTCCTCGTAGGATAGATCGGCCTTAACTCCACTTCTTCAGCGGTACCACATGAGGCGGATCCGATCGATAGCGGCGTAGCATGGACACATGAAATCGTCGTGCATTTGATGCAACTCGGTGGCAACTCAATTGGTATGCCAGCGGCCCAACTTCGCTTGATGCTTGATAGGGCCCTATAAACCTTGGGCTTAGCTTCCCCTGCGGCCGAACCGCATAACCTTCTTCCAAGGTGAGACCTTTAGAAACACTTGGTCTCCTACTTCAAACTCAATTTCTTTCCTCTTAAGGTCTGCGTCGACTTACTCTCTATCGAAGCTTCTTTCAACCGTGCGAATTAATTCCACCTTCTCCTCGGTTTCGCCACTAACTCTGGACCCAAAGCGCGGCGTTCTCTAACTTTCGGTCCAACAAGTTGGTGTTCTACATTTCCTTCCATACAATGCGCCGTATGGTGCCATCCGAATGCTTGCACGATGCATTTGTTGTTGTGGCGAACTCGGCTAGAGGCAAGTAATCTTCCCAACTTCCTCGGAAATCCATCACCTGACCTCTTAGCATATCTTCCAACACTTGTATAACCCGTTGGTGCCGTCGATTGTGGATGAAAAGCCGTAGTGAAGTCTAGCTTAGTGCCTAATGCTTGATGAAGTGCTTTCCAAAATCGAGGCGTAAACCTTGGGTCTCTATCGGAGATGATCGACATCGGTACCCGTGTAGCCTCACGATCTCGCCACATATAACTTGGCTAACTTTTGAAGGAATAGTCGATCCTCACGGGGATAAAATGTGCGGACTTGGTCAAGCGGTCCACTATCACCCATCACAGAGTCCTTCTTAGTAGGCGCGTGGGGAAGCCCACTAACTAAGTCCATGGTAATTCTTTCCCACTTCCATTGGGAATCTCAATTGGTTGAAGCAATCTCGATGGGACTTGGTGTTCAGCCTTTACTTAGCGACATGTCAAACATTTCCCCACAAATTCGAGTCACCTCTCGTTTGGTCGACCACCAAAATTGTTCCCTTAGATCTCTATCTGACTTGATGCCTCGGGATGCATAGCATAAGGACTACCATGCGCTTCCGAAGAATCCTTTGTCTCAACTCCTTATCCTCGGCATACAAACCTTTTCCTTGTGTACAGTACTCCTTCATCATTGGCGCCATAATCCTTTAATCCTCCTTGCCGTACTTGCTGTAACTTAGTACTTAAGTCCTTATCGCCATGCTGTCCCTCTTTCACCTCCTTGACCGAGGTTGGCTTGACTTGTAACTCGCCTTAGCAGGCTTAGTCTTCATACAAACTTAAGTGGCGAACAAAGCCCTTAAATCCGACACAACCTTCCTACTTAGAGGCGTCGGCTACCACATTCGCCTTGCCGGATGGTATTCTATCGAGCAGTCATAATCTTTCAATAACTCCACCCACAGCCGTTGCCTCAAGTTCAACTCATACGAGTCAACAAATACTTAAGGCTTTTGTGGTCAGTGTAAATTCTTGACCTTTCTCCATAAAGGTAGTGCCTCCAAACTTTGAGGCGAAAACCAGCTGCGCGAGTTCCAAGTCATGAGTTGGGTAGTTCACCTCATGCGGCCTTAGCTGTCGAGATGCATAGCGACTACCTTTCCTTCTTGCATTAGCACACGGCCCTAACCACGTATGCGAAGCATCTAATATACTCTGAAGTCCTTACGCCTCATTTGAATTAACACCGAGAGCTTACGCCGGCACCTTTTTAAGCTTTTCAAAGCTCTCCTGTTGCTTATCCGTCCACACAAGCGGTACTTCCTTCCTTAGTAACTTTGTCAAAGGTGCGGCTATTAGCGAGAATCCTTCCACGAGACATACGTAATAGCTTTGCCAAGCCTAAGAAACTTACGATTTCAGCCACCGACCTAGGTGGTTTCCAATCCAACAACTGCCCGATCTTCCTAGGATCCACTCTTATTCCTTCTGCGGATACCACATGTCCTAAGAGCGCCACTTCCTTGAGCCAAAATTCGCACTTCTTTGAATTTGGCATAAAGCTTCTTTTCCCTTAACACTTCTAACACAACTCGGAGATGCTCATCGTGCTCCTCCTCCGTCTTGGAATACACCAAAATGTCGTCGATGAACACCACGGCGAATCTATCCAAGTAGGGTTGGAAAACCCTATTCATCATATCCATGAGCGCGGCGGTGCGTTCGTCAACTAAGCGGCATCACCACAAATTCAAAATGGCCGTACCTTGTCCTAAAAGCGGTCTTATGAATATCGACCTCCTTCACTTTCGATTGATGATACCCCGAGCCTTAAGTCGATCTTTGAGAAACTCTGTTTGCCCCTTTCGGTTGGTCGAACAAGTCATCTATCCTTGGCAAAGGATACTTGTTCTTGATGGTCGGTTTGTTCAGCGGCGATAATCTATGCACATCGCATAGTTCCATCCTTCTTCTTCACAAAGAAGAGCCGGTGCTCCCCACGGAGACACCTTTGGGTCGAATGAACCCACGATCCAACAACTCTTGGATTTGAGCCTTGAGCTCCACTAACTCCTTTGGTGCCATTCGGTGGAGGCGATTGACACGGGAGTTGTTCTGGTAGCAAATCTATTCCAAATTCCACTTCTCTATGCACGGGGGTATTAGGGCGCTCCTCAGGAAATACATCCTCAAAATCCCTTCTTGTTCTAACTCCTTAACACCTTCCTCTTCTCCTCTTACGCACTCACGAAGGCTAAGAATGCCTTACATCCTTTCTTAACCATTTTCTCGGCCTTGATTGCGAAACTACGTTAGACAAGTAGTTCCTCCTTTCTCCGATCATCACTACTACCTCATCTTAGGGGTTCTTAGTTCCATACGTTTAGCGCACAATCCAACACGGCTCGATGCTCTACTAGCCAATCCATTCCAAGTATAAGCTCAAACTCTCAGAAGGGTAATTCCATTAAGTCGACCCAGAAAGTTCGCTCTCACTGAATCTCTGGGGTACATTAGAAAGATCCTATCTATCCTCTCACCGTTTGGCCTAAAGGGCTTACTACGATTATCGCCTATCGAGAAAGTTGAGTCTAGGCCTAGTGTTTCAACCACACTACATGCAACATAGGAATGAGTTGAGCCCACATCAATAAGAGCAAAATAGGGTTTGTCATGAATAAAGAACGTGCAGGTTATAACATCGGCGCGCGTCCCTCTTCCCTCCGGCGAACGCGTAAACCAAACCGGTTGCCTTGCTTGGCGTTAGTGCACCTCGACCACTGAGCTCCACGGCCCTGCCACTACCTCTGTTGGGCGACCCACGACCTCTTTGAAATTTGCTTTGTCGCCTCTACCCGGCTGGTTAGCATTACAGTGCTTTGGTTGGCTCTCATCTAATAGCCAGGGCAATCCTTAATCATATGGTCCTTGGACCCACACTTGAGACATCGTCCGCCTTTTTCCAACACTCTCCCCGTGCTTCCTTCCACAATGTTCACAAAGGCGAAATTGCCGGCCGTACCCGGCTGTTGACTTTGTGGCTGTCAGCTCTAGGCCTCTTGTGGCCTTTTCGGATGGCCCAAAACCTCTTTTGGGCTTATTTTTAATCCTGACTGCTTGGTGGCGTCCTTAATTCCCTCGACCACTTTAGCCTTTTCCACCAAGGCGAGAGAATTCCCGCTCACGATGCGGTGCTATCAAAAGTCTCAAATCGTCCCTAAGTCCAGTCCTCAAAGCGAACCACAGCGTTCATGCTCGATCGCCACTACTCCTCGGGCATATCGGCTCAACCTCAAAAATTCCGCTTCATATTCGGTGTGGACTTACTTCCTTGTACCAACCCGAGAAAAGCCTTCCTTTGCTCATCTATATATACGGTTCCCACATACTTCTTACGAAATGCTTCCTTAGCATATTCCGAGTCGAGATCTTCGCGCCGTGCACCGTCGACGGTTAACCACCATTGATCGCTTCATCGCGTAACGGTGCCGTCATCCCTTTCAACTTCTCCTCGGGGTCAAGTCGAGCTCATCCATGATGCGCGCTCGGTTGCTTCCAACCGATACTTACTCGGTATCTTGGGTGCCACTCCGATACTCCTCTAAACATTTCGGCTCCATTAGCGCGGGCCGCTCGAGCCTGGACTTACGATTTCTGAATTGTTTCTGCACGACCACCAATTCCAAAACTCGCGGCCACGACTGCGACACGGCATCTTCCACATGCGAGCCTTTGCTCAACATTGGCGGTGGGGTGATGGTGGTGGTGGTATCTCATTGTCGAGAACCTTGTCCCGATCTAACAGTCATCCTTCCTCTACCTCTTCCACGGCGACCACGTCCTCTTGAGCTCATTATCGGCGAGATCGATTAAGGAATTTTATGTATTAGTATTCTTGTTTCACTTATTACGCATGATGATATCTTATGAAGAAGAGTTTAAGAGTGGTTCTTTCGTATTCATACATGCATACTGAGTCTTGCATTCATTCATTCATCCATCAACAAATATGAACTTTTCGTTCATTCAAAAAAGCGTTGTAATTCTTGTTGTTGTTTTTCGTTATTTTGCTTTTCCACTACCCGGGGGCATTTTCGTAATTTTATCCCTCTGAGGGTATTTTTCGTAAATTTTCAAAAATAAAAAGTTCCTGAGTGATTTTTGTGAAAGTATTTTGGTACTTCTAAAGTTAGGGAAATTTTGGAAGAATTTTGAAATCGAGGGGTATTTCGGTAATTTTTGATCTCGAGGGTATTTTGATAATTTTCCAAAATCGGGGGTAAATTTGTAAAATTTATTAAGTTAGGGATATTTTCCAAGATTGTAAAACATTGAGGTTCCTTTGAGAGTTACACTTTTCAAAGCAATGATATTGTAAAAATTTTGGAAATCAAAGTCGTTTTGGTAATTTTGTAAGTTAGGAGCAATTTTGTAATTTTCCAAAATCAAGATAGTTTGATATTTTACAAATTAGGGTTTTGAACATTTGATAAAGTAATGAAATTTTGTTAAAACTATGGGTGGTTTGGTCATTTTATAAACCAAGGGTTTTTTTTTTTTTTTAGAAGAAAATGTTGTAAAATAGTTCTCATAAGTTTCTAAGAGTTTTAAAACTAAATTTTGGTTATACATTTTTTTTTTATAAAAGAAAAAGCGGCTAAGTCCCTTTCGGGTTTTATTCTTTGTGTTTAGCCTATGGTGAGGCCCTCTTGGTCGGGGTGAACCAAAGCTACGCACCTGAGCGAGGATTCGAATGAAGAGGAGGTGAGTCACGCGATTTGCTTAAATACCAAGCTCTCACAGACCTTTCTAGACATGCGCCTGAGAGGTTGCCACACCACTTGAGCCTTACGAGTTAGAGGCGAACAGAAGCTACGCACCAGGTAGGATACTGCGAGAGGAGGTGAGTCACTAGGGCTGCTTAAATACCGGGCTCTTAGGATCCAATCCTAGACATGCGTCTGGGGTTGCCACACCTAGCTTAATAACTTAGTCATAGGTTTGTTAAGTTCATTAAGTCTTATGAGTTTCAAGTGTTTGAGTAGTCTAATCCTAGGGTTCAAGTTCCTATCACACTATTCTACGTTCCATGCCTTTGCTACCCTTTTACAATTCATAATTCACATAATCACCACGGATGGTTAAAGGTACTTACGGTGGTCATGGTCGGAGACTTAGGTGCCATGCCATAAAACTGCTTATTTCAAAGAAATTCATTTGGGCTCGAATTGAAAAGCGTTTTGGGCACTGAGCCCACAGGCCGAGAGTTTTTAAAGCGGGCTCGATACCAATGAAACACCCACACCCGGCCCACGAGCTTGAGCAGGATCTGGTATGTTCCTTAAATAAATCGGTTTTCAATGTTCTAAATGACTTAGAGAAAATTTGTGTAATTTTAAAAAAATTGTTTTAGGTTGGGCTTAATTTGAAACCTATTTAATAAATTAAAATCCAACTTAAATAAGGTGACAAAATAATTTTTGGGTTTATTATTTTAAAAGAAATAAATTTACTTATCTTTAATCAAACATAATTTGTATCATATTTAAATAAAAATAAGCAGGAATAAAGAAAATCCAAGCTGGGCCTTATGGCCTTATTACATCATTCAACCCAAAATAAAGTTTAAAGTACTAAAATTTCATAAAGTCCAAATTCCAAATAATTTCTTCAAGCGATGCATGGCCACCTTTAGCTCTGTAGACAGGTCCATTCTTTGCTCATCACGAAAAATAATTCCCCAGCAGGGTGAGTCAACAGACTCAATGTGTACATAGTACTAATTTCCAACAAATCGGGCATACAAGTCATATCAATATCATGTTCATACAAAATAAAGGATGATGCAACCCAAATCCAAACCTATTTGTCCATCGCTACACACCACCCGTACCAACTTTGTACCGCGGGGACTACTAAGTCGACCCTCCATCCGCTACACACCATCGAAGCGATCATTTGCGATCGGCGTGCTCATCGCCCACTTATGTTGTGTCATTAGACACTTTGTATTCACTGGATGTAACCGAAGTTACCACTTTTCACTTTATGTGACCGTAGTCACCACTTTACGTTGGTGAGACCGTAGTCATCACCTTCACTTTCTTCCTCCACAAATATCCCGAATGCCCCAATTATTTCATAACATATTTCACATACTTAATTTTCATTCATGTTACTAATCACATGTTCAAAATATATCACATTCACAATCCTATCAAAAGTAGGAAAGCGTGCACAGGTACTCCTTACCACATTTGTGGTGCTTAGCCACATTCACATCTTGTTACATATTTATATATTTAATGATTGCCATGCAATTTATTGAAAGTTAGTAAGAGTACACACCTTTTTAAGCTTAATAGTTTTAGTGAATTCCGTAGAAGCGATCTACCGATCTAGATCTTTCACTCCTATATTCGGCCATTAATTAAAACATATAAATAAACCTATTTGGTCTTAAAACCAAATCCTACTAGAAGTAGAATTACTTACCTAGTTGCGAATTGATTTAATCAAGTCCCAACGAGTTGCTAGAATTCCTCTTCCTTGAAATCGGCTAATACTAGGTATGTAACCAAGTCGGTTTCGGTTTTGAAATAATGGAAAACACTTAAACAAATTATGCCTTGGCGAATATCCCTTACCTTATGATGGGATTCCAAATGCGAAGAGGATTCCTTTATAAGCTTGTTGAAATCCTATAACCGTGTTAGATTAGATCTAACTTTGAAAGCGTGAATCATAATCTTTAACCACATATTTATATTTATAATCCTTACCTTAGATCCTTAGATTTCGAAAGATCCCCTTTTGATGTTGTGGATGATTGCCCTCTTTCTTAGAATCCACAAAGATTCGACAATGATAGAAACGGAGAAGAAAATAGAAGAAAAAGAGAGGATTTTTGCTTAATGAAAATTCGGTGAGAGAGGGGTTTTGCCTAGGGAGAATTTGTGAGAGAGGAAGAGGAGCAAATGTTGATGAGTAGCCCTCCTGTCCTCCTTTTATAGCCAAAGTTATCAGCCTAGGAGTCCTTTACTTGGCCACCACTCCTCTTTTTGATAATATTATCTCTTTTATTTAAAAGATAAAAGCCTTTAATCCATCAATTATCTCCTCAATTATCTCATTAGAAAATAATCCTTTATTTATCTCTTAT
The DNA here is from genome assembly GCA_025698515.1 of Gossypium sturtianum. NCBI lineage: Eukaryota > Viridiplantae > Streptophyta > Magnoliopsida > Malvales > Malvaceae > Gossypium > Gossypium sturtianum. The sequence goes on from CM046946.1 coordinate 60,042,144, forward strand.
TATTCACATATTTATGTGAATAAAACTCCTTTATTTATCTCTTATTATTCACATATTTATGTGAATAAAACTCCTTTATTTCTCTCTTATTATTCACATATTTATGTGAATAAAACTCCTTTATTTATCTCTTATTATTCACATATTTATGTGAATAAAACTCCTTTATTTATCTCTTATTATTCACATATTTATGTGAATAAAACTCCTTTATTTCTCTCATATATCCAAGTTTCCCGAAATGTTCAAGTTTCCATTTTTGGATCATTTCCAAAAATGTTTAGGTTTCCAAAAATGTCTAAGTTTCCAAAAATGTCCATTTCCATTTCCATTTTCATTTCCATTTCCATTTTCATTTCCATTTTCATTTTCATTTCCATTTTCATTCATTTCTAGGTTTCCAAAAGTATCAAAAATTTATTCATAATACTTAAGACTTGTCATTTCATACAATTGATCACGAAAAATGCATAGGCCCTTCCTAGGATGTTCTGATTCTACCCCTAAAAAAATTTCGTCCTCGAAATTTCCTAACTAAACAGATTGAGGGTATTCTTTGTCGCATTGTCTCTTACGGCTCCCCACGAAGCTTCTTCCGATCCATGATTGCGCCATAACACCTTGACTAAAGGCACCGACTTCTTTCGTAGTGCTTTCACGTCACGTTCCAAGATCTGAATCGGCTCCTCCTCGTAGGATAGATCGGCCTTAACTCCACTTCTTCAACGGTACCACATGAGACGGATCCGATCGATAGCGGCGTAGCATGGACACATGAAATCGTCGTGCATTTGATGCAACTCTGGTGGCAACTCCAATTGGTATGCCATCGCCCAACTTCGCTTCGATACTTGATAGGGCCCTATAAACCTTGGGCTTAGCTTCCTTTGCGACCGAACCGCATAACCTTCTTCCAAGGTGAGACCTTTAGAAACACTTGGTCTCCTACTTCAAACTCAATTTCTTTCCTCTTAAGGTGCTGCGTCGACTTACGTCTCTATCGAAGCTTCTTTCAACCGTGCCGAATTAATTCCACCTTCTCCTCGGTTTCGCCACTAACTCTGGACCCAAAACGCGGCGTTCTCTAACTTTCGGTCCAACAAGTTGGTGTTCTACATTTCCTTCCATACAATGCGCCGTATGGTGCCATCCGAATGCTTGCACGATAGTTGTTGTTGTAGGCGAACTCGGCTAGAGGCAAGTAATCTTCCCAACTTCCTCGGAAATCCATCACACTGACCTCTTAGCATATCTTCCAACACTTGTATAACCCGTTCGGTGCCCGTCGATTGTGGATGAAAAGCCGTAGTGAAGTCTAGCTTAGTGCCTAATGCTTGATGAAGTGCTTTCCAAAATTGAGGCGTAAACCTTGGGTCTCTATCGGAGATGATCGACATCGGTACCGTGTAGCCTCACGATCTCCGCCACATATAACTTGGCTAACTTTTGAAGGGAATAGTCGATCCTCACGGGGATAAAATGTGCGGACTTGGTCAAGCGGTCCACTATCACCCATACCGAGTCCTTCTTAGTGGGCGTAAGGAAGCCCACTAACTAAGTCCATGGTAATTCTTTCCCACTTCCATTGGGAATCTCAATTGGTTGAAGCAATCTGATGGGACTTGGTGTTCGACCTTTACTAGCGACATGTCAAACATTTCCCACAAATTCGAGTCACCTCTCGTTTGGTCGACCACCAAAATTGTTCCCTTAGATCTCTATCTGACTTGATGCCTCGGGATGCATAGCATAAGGACTACCATGCGCTTCCCGAAGAATCCTTTGTCTCAACTCCTTATCCCTCGGCATACAAACCTTTTCCTTGTATACAGTACTCCTTCATCATTGAGCGCCATAATCCTTTAATCCTCTTTGCCGTACTTGCTGTTGTAACTTAGTACTTAAGTCCTTATCCGCCAAGCTGTCCCTCTTTCACCTCCTTCACCAGTTGGCTTGACTTGTAACTACGCCAATGAGGCTTCCGTCATCATACAAACTTAAGTGAGCGAACAAAGCCCTTAAATCCGACACAACCTTCCTACTTAGGGCGTCGGCTACCACATTCGCCTTGCCGGATGGTATTCTATCGAGCAGTCATAATCTTTTAATAACTCCACCACCTTCGTTGCCTCAAGTTCAACTCCTTACGAGTCAACAAATACTTAAGGCTTTTGTGGTCCGTGTAAATTCATCGACCTTTCTCCATAAAGGTAGTGCCTCCAAACTTTGAGGCGAAAACCACCGCCGCGAGTTCCAAGTCATGAGTTGGGTAGTTCACCTCATGCGGCCTTAACTATCGAGATGCATAAGCGACTACCTTTCCTTCTTGCATTAGCACACGGCCTAACCACGTGTGTGCGAAGCATCACAATATACTACGAAGTCCTTACGCCTCATTTGAATTAACACCGAGCTTACGTCGACACCTTTTAAGCTTTTCAAAGCTCTCCTGTTGCTTATCCGTCCACACAAGCGGTACTTCCTTCCTTAGTAACTTTGTCAAAGGTGCGGCTATCGGCGAGAATCCTTCCACGAACCTTACGTAATAGCACCGCCAAGCCTAAGAAACTTACGATTTCAGCCACCGACCTAGGTGGTTTCCAATCCAACTTCGCTTCGATCTTCCTAGGATCACTCTTATTCCTTCTGCGGATACCACATGTCCTAAGAACGCCACTTCCTTGAGCCAAAATTCGCACTTGCCTTGAATTTGGCATAAAGCTTCTTTTCCTTAACACTTCTAACACAACTCGGAGATGCTCATCGTGCTCCTTCTCCGTCTTGGAATACACCAAAATGTCGTCGATGAACACCACGACGAATCTATCCAAGTAGGGTTGGAAACCCTATTCATCATATCCATGAACGCGGCGGTGCGTTCGTCAACCCAAACGGCATCACCACAAATTCAAAATGACCGTACCTTGTCCTAAAAGCGGTCTTATGAATATCGGCCTCCTTCACTTTCGAGTTGATGATACCCGACCTTAAGTCGATCTTTGAGAACACAGTTGCCCGCTTTCGGTTGGTCGAACAAGTCATCTATCCTTGGCAAAGGATACTTGTTCTTGATGGTCGATTTGTTCAATCGGCGATAATCTATGCACATCCGCATAGTTCCATCCTTCTTCTTCACAAAGAGAACCGGTGCTCCCCACGGAGACACACCTTTGGGTCGAATGAACCCACGATCCAACAACTCTTGGTTTTGAGCCTTGAGCTCCACTAACTCCTTTGGTGCCATTCGGTGGGGAGCGATTGACACAGGAGTTGTTCCTGGTAGCAAATCTATTCCAAATTCCACTTTCTATCTATCTGGGGGTATTAGGGCACGCTCCTCCGGAAATACATCCTCAAAATCCTTCTTGTTCTAACTCCTTAACACATTCCTCTTCTCCTCTTAACGCACTCACGAAGGCTAAGAATGCCTTACATCCTTTCTTAACCATTTTCTCGGCCTTCGGTGCGAAACTACGTTAGACAAGTAGTTCCTCCTTTCTCCGATCATCACTACTACCTCATCTTACGGGGTTCTTAGTTCCATACGTTTAGCCGCACAATCCAACACGGCTCGATGCTCTACAAGCCAATCCATTCCAAGTATAAGCTCAAACTCTCCGAAGGGTAATTCCATTAAGTCGCCCAGAAAGTTCGCTCTCCTGAATCTCTAGGGGTACATTTCGAAAGATCCTATCTATCCTCACCGTTTGGCCTAAAGGGCTTACTACGATTATCGCCTATCGAAAGTTCGAGTCTAGGCCTAGTGTTTCAACCACACTACATGCAACATAGGAATGAGTTGAGCCCACATCAATAAGAGCAAAATAGGGTTTGTCATGAATAAAGAACGTGCGGTTATAACATCCGGCGCGTCTCCCTCTTCCCCTCCGTGAACCGCGTAAACCAAACCCGGTTGCCTTGCTTGGCGTTAGTCGCACCTCGACCCGAGCTCCACGGCCTCTGCCACTACCTCGTTGGCCGACCCACGACCTCTTTGAGGTCTTTGTCCGCCTCTACCCGGCTGGTTAGCATTACGAGTGGCTGGTTGGCTCTCATCTAATAGCTTGGGGCAATCCTTAATCATATGGTCCTTGGACCCACACTTGAGACATCGTCCCGCCTTTTTCCAACACTCTCCCCGTGCTTCCTTCCACAATGTTCACAAGGGCGAAATTTGCGGCCGTGCCGGCTGTTGACTTTGTGGCTGTCAACTCTAGGCCTCTTGTGGCCTTTTTCGGATGGCCCAAAACCTCTTTTGGGCTTATTTCAATCACACACTGCTTGGTGGCGTCCTTAATTCCCTCGACCACTTTAGCCTTTTCCACCAAGGCAGAGAATTCCCGCTCACGATGCGGTGCTATCAAAAGTCTCAAATCGTCCCTAAGTCCATCCTCAAAACGAAACACAGCGTTCATGCTCGATCGCCACTACTCCTCGGGAATATCGGCTCAACCTCAAGAATTCCGCTTCATATTCGGTGATGAGACTTACTTCCTTGTACCAACCCCAGAAAAGCCTTCCTTTGCTCATCTATATACCGGTTCCTACATACTTCTTCCGAAATGCTTCCTTAGCATATTCCTGAGTCGAGATCTTCCGCCGTGGCACCGTCCCCGACGGTTAACCACCATTGATACGCTTCATCGCGTAATGATTGCCGTCATCCCTTTCAACTTCTCCTTCGGGGTCAAGTCGAGCTCATCCATGATGCGCTCGGTTGCTTCCAACCGAGACTCGGTATCTTTGGGTGCCACTCCCGATACTCCTCTAAACATTTCAGCTCCATTAGCACGGAGCCGCTCGAGCACTGACTTACGATTTCTGAATTGTTTCTGCACTGACCACCAATTCCAAAACTCGCAAAGACTGCGACATGGCATCTTCCTCATGCGAGCCTCTTTGCTCAACATTGGCATTTGGGGGTGATGGTGGTGGTGGTATCTCATTGTCGAGAACCTTGTCCCGATCTAATGGTCATCCTTCCTCTACCTCTTCCACGACGACCACGTCCTCTTGAGCTCATTATCGACTTGAGATCCGATTAAGGAATTTTATGTATTAGTATTCTTGTTTCACTTATTACCCGCGATGATATCTTATGAAGAAGAGTTTAAGAGTGGTTCTTTCGTATTCATACATGCATCTGATCTTGCATTCATTCATTCATCCATCAACAAATATGAACTTTCGTTCATTCAAAGAAGCGTTGTAATTCTTGTTGTTGTTTTCGTTATTTTGCTTTTCCACTACCCAGGGCATTTTCGTAATTTTATCCTACTGAGGGTATTTTCGTAAATTTTCAAAAATAAAAAGTTCCTGGTGATTTTTGTGAAACTATTTTGGTACTTCTAAAGTTCCGGGGAAATTTTGGAAGAATTTTGAAATCTAGGGTATTTCGGTAATTTTTGATCTCGGGGTATTTTGATAATTTTTCCAAAAATCGGGGTAAATTTGTAAAATTTATTAAGTTAGGATATTTTCCAAGATTGTAAAACATTGAGGGTTCCTTTGAGAGTTACACTTTTCAAAGCAATGATATTGTAAAAATTTTGGAAATCGGGTCGTTTTTGGTAATTTTGTAAGTTAGGAGCAATTTTGTAATTTTCCAAAATCAAGATAGTTTGATATTTTACAAATTAGGTTTTTTGAACATTTGATAAAGTAATGAAATTTTGTTAAAACTATGGGTGGTTTGGTCATTTTATAAACCAAGGGTATTTTTTTTTTTTTGAAGAAAATGTTGTAGAATAGTTCTCATAAGTTTCTAAGAGTTTTAAAACTAAATTTTGGTTATACATTTTTTTATAAAAGAAAAAACGCTAAGTCCCTTTCGGGTTTTATTCTTTGTGTTTAGCCTATGACCGAGCCCTCTTGGTCGGGGTGAACCAAAGCTACGCACCTGTGCAGGATTCGAATGAAGAGGAGGTGAGTCACGCGGATCGCTTAAATACCAAGCTCTCACCGACCTTTCTAGACATGCGCACAGAGGTTGCCACACCACCTGAGCCTTACGAGTTAGGGCGAACCGAAGCTACGCACGGGTAGGATACCTACGAAGAGGAGGTGAGTCACTAGGATCGCTTAAATACTGTGCTCTTAGGATCCAATCCTAGACATGCGCACAGGTTGCCACACCCTAGCTTAATAACTTAGTCATAGGTTTGTTAAGTTCATTAAGTCTTATGAGTTTCAAGTGTTTGAGTAGTCTAATCCTAGGGTTCAAGTTCCTATCACACTATTCTACGTTCCATGCCTTTGCTACCCTTTTACAATTCATAATTCACATAATCACACAGATGGTTAAAGGTACTTTACAGTGGGATCATGGTCGGAGACTTAGGTGCCATGCCATAAAACACGCTTATTTCAAAGAAATTCATTTGGGCTCGAATTGAAAACGTTTTGGGCACTGAGCCCACAAAGCCGAGAGTTTTAAAGCGGGCTCGATACCAATGAAACACCCACACCCGCCCACGAGCTTGAACCGGATCTCGTATGTTCCTTAAATAAATCGGTTTTCAATGTTCTAAATGACTTAGAGAAAATTTGTGTAATTTTAAAAAAATTGTTTTGGGTTGGGCTTAATTTGAAATCTATTTAATAAATTTGGAAATCCAACTTAAATAAGGTGACAAAATAATTTTTGGGTTTATTATTTTAAAAGAAATAAATTTACTTATCTTTAATCAAACATAATTTGTATCATATTTAAATAAAAATAAACAGGAATAAAGAAAATCCAACTGGGCCTTATGGCCTTATTACATCATTCAACCCAAAATAAAGTTTAAAGTACTAAAATTTCATAAAGTCCAAATTCCAAATAATTTCTTCAAGCGATGCATGGCCACCTTTAGCTCCCGCCGACTGGTCCATTTACCGCTCATCACACGAAAAATAATTCCCCAACGGGTGAGTCAACAGACTCAATGTGTACATAGTACTAATTTCCAACAAATCGTGCATACAAGTCATATCAATATCATGTTCATACAAAATAAAGGATGATGCAACCCAAATCCAAACCTATTTGTCCATCCGCTACACACCACCCGTACCAACCTTTGTACACCGCGGGGACTACTAAGTCGACCCTCCATCCGCTACACACCATCGAAGGCGATCACGCGCATCGACGTGCTCATCGCCCACTTATGTTGTGTCATTAGACATTGTATTCACTGGATGTAACCGAAGTTACCACTTTTCACTTTATGTGACCGTAGTCACCACTTTACGTTGGTGAGACCGTAGTCATCACCTTCACTTTCTTCCTCCACAAATATCCCGAATGCCCCAATTATTTCATAACATATTTCACATACTTAATTTTCATTCATGTTACTAATCACATGTTCAAAATATATCACATTCACAATCCTATCAAAAGTAGGAAACGTGCACTGGTACTCCTTACCATATTTGTGGTGCTTAGCCACATTCACATCTTGTTACATATTTATATATTTAATGATTGCCATGCAATTTATTGAAAGTTAGTAAGAGTACACACCTTTTTCGCTTAATAGTTTCCGTGAATTCCGTAGAGCGATCTACCGATCTAGATCTTTCACTCCTATATTCGGCCATTAATTAAAACATATAAATAAACCTATTTGGTCTTAAAACCAAATCCTACTAGAAGTAGAATTACTTACCTAGTTGCCGAATTGATTTAATCAAGTCCCAACAGATTTGCTAGAATTCCTCTTCCTTGAAATTGGCTAATACTAGGTATGTAACCAAGTCATTTTCGGTTTTTGAAATAATGGAAAACACTTAAACAAATTATGCCTTGGCCGAATATCCCTTACCTTATGATGGGATTCCAAATCAAGAGGATTCCTTTATAAGCCTGTTGAAATCCTATAACTTCGTGTTAGATTAGATCTAACTTTGAAAACGTGAATCATAATCTTTAACCGCATATTTATATTTATAATCCTTACCTTAGATCCTTAGATTTCCGAAAGATCCCCTTTTGATGTTGTGGATGATTGCCCTCTTTCTTAGAATCCACAAAGATTCGCTTAATGAAGAGAAACGGAGAAGAAAAATAGAAGAAAAAGAGAGGGATTTTTGCTTAATGAAAATTCAAGAGAGGGGTTTTGCCTAGGGAGAATTTCGGTGAGAGAGGAAGAGGAGCAAATGTTGATGAGTAGCCCTCCTGTCCTCCTTTTATAGCCAAAGTTATCACCTAGGAGTCCTTTACTTGGCCACCACTCCTCTTTTGATAATATTATCTCTTTTATTTAAAAGATAAAAGCCTTTAATCCATCAATTATCTCCTCAATTATCTCATTAGAAAATAATCCTTTATTTATCTCTTATTATTCACATATTTATGT